>KE372151.1:448085-474536 GCA_000418225.1 Zizania latifolia | reverse complement strand
GGATCAAGCTTTATCCATCAAGCTCTTGGAAGTTGGAACTAGATATGTATAGTACGTAGTTCCGAAGTTCTTATGCATGTCCAGTATATTTTAACAAAGAATGTTGATGAAAAAAAATCCAACTTGATGATTCCACTGAAATCCAACTTGATGATTCCACAGTAGTTATGTACGTGGTAAATTTCTCAGTAAGTAGTACAGCTATATATAATAAGCTTAAGTCCATTATTTGACTATCAGAAGTAATCATAACAGATAATCTTGTTGGTTCAAATCAAGAGTCAAGGATCGATCAACAATTCCCAAGTTCTAATCCCAGTCAAAGAACAAGAAAACCACATCATGTCTCCAACAGTGTGAGCCTAATAATTTCATGACAGACAAAGTACACGCCCTGCTAGTTGCAGCCACATTATTTCCATATACTACATTATACCAGTACTAGCTATTTTTCTTTTATCTATGGGTACTGCCACTGTTAAAAGTTCTAACGTGCCCATGGCTCCATGTCTCATCCTCTACCTGGAAATGCCCCTTATATAACGCCCCCCAGGCTCGTTCTCCTTTTCTACCTGTCTTTGTCTCCCTCCGCCTTTGCCTCCCCTTCCCTGCCCTGCCCTGCCCCGCCCCTTTCTCGCTCCTGTTTCTGCATTGGCTTTGTGATGGGGGCCACTTCTCCGTCAGGCCTGGAGCTCACCATGGCTGTCCCCGGCCTCAGCTCCTCCTCTGGTTCAGGTAAGCTCGGGAGGCCACCAACCTGCTACCTATGTCTCCATTCTACAAACACCACCCGCGCGTTGATCTTTTTCGTAGGAATATGCCTATCTTGAAGTTGGAGTTGCCAACATATAATGCATGCTCGTCAGAATATTTTCTTGTTTGCGGTTTTAATATGCGTCTGCTTCTGCTTCGGGTTCTCTCCGGGGTCGCAGTGCAACCGCGCAACTTTCATGGCGATCTAGCTAATATTGTTCTTCGCAGAAGGGGCTGGATGCCACAACGGCAATGGCGGCTGCGGCGGCGGCAACATGAGGGACCTGGACATCAACCAGCCGGCTAGCGGCGGCGAGGAAGAGGAGTTCCCGATGGGCAGCGTGGAGGAGGACGAGGAGGAGAGGGGCGTGGGTGGGCCCCACCGCCCCAAGAAGCTCCGCCTCTCCAAGGAGCAGTCCCGCCTACTCGAGGAGAGCTTCCGCCTTAACCACACCCTCACGCCGGTCAGTTCACTGCATCCTCACACCCCTCTCGCCACCCATCATTCTCCTTGCTGCATTTCAATACTGGCATAGTGGCATGTGTGTTCGCCAGCTTGCCACAGCGGAGAATATTGGTGACAAGTACTCGCACCTGTCAGATTCTAATGCCGGATAGGATTAGTGCCTTGTGTTCCTAGATTACTAGTATCACAGAGCTCAGCTCACCGGGTCGTAGTACTAGCTGTCGTGTGGATTTGGGTCTTGAAGTTTTCTCCTACTGCTGCTGGACTGTTGGACATTGAAAGAGAGAGAGCGTATATGAATTGATTCCGAGTAATGGATTCGGAGGACCATTGATCATTGGATGGTACTCCCTCCATAATTGCTCGGCGTTTGATGATCTGGTCCTTGCACGGGAGATATACTCGCACTTGCTTCATAAAAACGTCTCCCGTGTGCTACTGATGTACTAGCAACACTGTGCAGTAGTACATGGTTGGCTTTATGCAGTGGTATTTACGTATAGTACAGTACAGTAAGCATGTAATGAGCTAGTGCCAGGTAAAGCAGTTAAGGCCCGTTTTGACTAGCAGGGGTGTTACTCCAATTTACTACGGCCCTTGCAATATGGAGTATACTGAGATACTCTGAACCTGAACGCCTGCATGCGTAATGGCAAGAGATTTAATGTGTTGGAAAATGCAACCTTTGCAGAAGCAAAAGGAGGCCTTGGCTATCAAACTGAAGCTGCGGCCGAGGCAGGTGGAGGTCTGGTTCCAGAACCGTAGGGCAAGGTAAACCCCCATCCTGATGCAATACGCACCTTATATACCCCACTGATTCGCAAGCTTCTTCTTTTATCATTGCAGTAGATTCTACTCCTCAATACGCTACCGTTTGGAGTATCTTCTCCGCTATAAATAGCTTAGTTAGATTCTGTGCATACCAAGGCAAAGACTTTCTAAACGAGAACATGACAAAGTATCCAGAATACTATCTACTCCTAGATCCTACGTGTAGTCATAGAAGTAGCATTTGAAACGGCCACTTGACAAATCCTCAGAAAGGACAAAGAAATTTGAGTTTCGGTCATTGGAGCTTGTGCTAAATGATGATCTTGAAAGTGACCTCCTATATGGGCATTTCATTACAAATCTGCATCAGAGCCTACGTAAAAGCTAGATCGATTAGTTAGTGCTGATGGTGCAACTTGAATTTTATACTAACAGTACCACAATAAACCCATCATGCCAACAAAATTATGGATCTTTCCCTCACTAAAGGTGACAAGGATCCTTAGGTATCCATCTTGAAACTTGTACTGCATCCAAGATGTGGGACAAACAAACAATTAGCTAGATTCTATAGCCTGATAAAGCGTACTGTATGCAGTTTCATCATCACGGACGAATTGTGCTGGATGGCGTAGATTTCCTCCACAATGCCACTGCAATTTGATTCTGTATATTTTAAACTCAGGTTGCTTGTTCCCATGGCCGCCGGCACGTGTACTAATCGGCACGTGCTGCAGCTATTTGCAACAATTTGACCCTACCTAATGCGAAATTATATTTCAACACGCCCCGTGAAGATGGCGTACGTAACTTACGTACAACCTCTAGATCGAACGCCAATCCTTTTCATCCCTGCAAACAAAAGCCATTATTGCCTTCACTCCACGTCGCCGTCGAGGTGACAATGATCTTGAAATGGACGCTTAAGGTCAAATTGAGTAACTAGTCTAGTTGATCATGCTGCTATATATATTAAACTCCCTGCAATCACGTACTGATAATAATGATGCACAGTTAACTTCAGCAAGTTCACGGCACAAGCATCATCAGCAGCAGCATCATCTTGCATTTGTTATACGCAAGACGCCCAACTGTTGCTAATGATCGTACGTACGTGGCAGAAAATGATGGGAGCTCGCGATTTTGTTTGCGTGCGTGCAGGACGAAGTTGAAGCAGACGGAGATGGAGTGCGAGTACCTGAAGCGCTGCTTCGGGTCGCTGACCGAGGAGAACCGCAGGCTGCAGCGGGAGGTCGAGGAGCTGCGGGCCATGCGGGTGGCCCCGCCCACCGTGCTGTCGCCGCACACCAGGCAGCCGCTACCGGCGTCCGCGCTCACCATGTGCCCCCGCTGCGAGCGCATCACCGCCACCACTGGCCCGCCGACCGCCTCGCGCCCGCCGTCGTCTGCCGCCGCCTCCCCCCTCTTCCGCCCTCGCCGCCCGTCCGCGGCCTTCTAGGACGCGCGCGCGCAGGTCTCGCGTCTCGGGCCATGGAAACTGGGCCGTCTCGTGTAAAAATTTGGAGGAGAAGATGTAGCAGTAGGGATCGCCGGGCCGCATCGAGTCCAGCCGTCCAGAGACGTGGACTAAAATGTTTGTTGCTTGTGTTTGTTCCGTTGGTCTTGATCTTCTCTAGCTTGAAGGATCGTGTGATTCGCGCCTTGCTCATCTCGTTGTCTCGTGGGCCGACGCATGAATTGCTCCTTGTATCGAATCGTATTGGGCCTTGCCATACTCACGATGGGTCGTTCCTTGTTTGGCATGCTGTTTTGGGCCTTGAGTCGCCTCACAATTCAGCAGGTATTCCTTCCTCTTGAGCAGGACTGCCAATTATCTCTGTGTGCCGTGTGCGTACTTGCTTCCTGTCGAGAAATCCGCAAACTTCGATCGGGGTCGAGTAGCTTTTACGCATCGCAGCAATTGTGTCCGTGTGCTATAGTACGAGCAAGAGCACGTACGTACGCGTCTTCATGTTCACGAGGCTGCATTATGGGCAGCAAAAGCGAAGCCCCGGACCACATGGATGGCACGGTGCATATGATTCGATCGAGACCATCCATCGTTCATGCATGGTCCTCGGCTCCGTGCAATTCACGATCTCCTGTCCACAGAACACATGCAGTCACCGCGAAAGCGGTGGAACTCTTTGCAATGGACCAACTACCCGGATCCGGTTGGACAATGCACGGGCCTATGTCTGTGGACCTAGGGCTGGCTATACGGCCGTGTACTGTGCTGTCTCGGACCAAAGATGGAACGACCCATGCCTAACAAGTGATGGAGATGGTATCGTGTATCGGCGAGCGAAGAAGATGACGAGGCTCTGTATTATATACGACGGGAGACCGCCATTTCTGTCCTCCACGGCTCCACATACGTTGTACCCGGAGAAGAGAAACCATTTGCTCAAGAACATGGCCCCGAACGGCGACAGGTGATGGCGACGAACCACAAGATGAGGGTACGTGTGTATTATGTCCTGCTGGAACTAACTGCCTAACATATGCACATGACCTTTGTCTGCCTTATTTTCTCTCTGTCCCGAATCATATTGCTGCACTCATTCTAAAATATAGAATATAGCTACTTCAGGTGTTACAAAGTATGTTTGTAGTAATAAAATATCTAAAAATTCAGCCACTTTTATTCTTTTTAACTGTTTTATTAATCTACATACAAAACTAAAGTAACTATATTTTGAGAATGTGGAAGTAGTATCAATTTTTTTTTAACTGAACAATGGTCTCCGTGTATGCCGTTTAGCCTAGCAAAGGCGATGCGCTGACATCTCAAGCTCGTGCACAACAGGTGACATCTCAAAAGAACATAGAGCAGCATCTCTTTAATACCATGCAAAAAAATATAATTGGACAATAGCAGATGCTATTGATCAGTGATGAACACTTGTATTGAGGAAATAAAACCAAATCTATAGAGCTAAGTAGATACTGAACCATGTTAAATCATATCTGATACTAGTCAATCTCTACTGATGTATATTCATATACTCTAACGTAACCATCTATAATTAAGAGCTGCCTGCATTAAAAGAGATGTGACGGATTCTCGCGTCGACGTGACACACTCTGCTTTTTAAGCGCCTCTCAATAAACATCCTGCATGGCTGCATTGCACGTTCTCGGATAGGGATGGTTAGGCACTCGTGCAATCCCCAAATGAACTGTTCCCTGTTGGCCGTACGGAATGATGCAACGTTAGCTATGAAGCGCTTATCTAAACAAGCCATCAGGATTCAGCAGCTTGAGAGCTCAAGCCATCGCCGTTCGATCCTGGCCCCGTTGGATAGCGTCCTACGGAAGTAGGATTGGGACGACCTAAACCCGTGATTTAGTAAAAACATCTCCGTGAAATAGTGAAATAAAACTCAATTTTTAAGAAAAATATTATTGATCGGATAAACCATAAGTTTAAAATTAAACTCATTTGCGATACAATATTAATTGGTAACTTAATCTACTACAAATTCTGAGGTATAGATTTAAACTCAGATTCATATCCGTTCAATCGGTTACCTGCGGTATGTAGAGTTGAAGACCCACAGACAAAATGCTAGCCTGGCCTCCTCCCTACGCGGTTACGCGCAAAACCCCGCAATTTCGGCCGGTGGCCCGTGGGCCGTGGAGCACCGTCACGCCGGTCGCGTCAGCGTTGGAAGCGTGTCGGCGGCGGCGAGCGCCCGGGGGGGGTTTCAGCCAACACATGAAATGCATCTTTCGTCGGAGCATATGGATGTGACAGCTCGTCGTCGCCGTGGTGACTGGTGACAGGCATGGGATAGCCCGACTGGCTGGCATATAGCAGATAAACTAGCAGGGCTATCTCCGCCGGGAGATCGAGTTCTACTCGTTAACGGGCATGCGCGTGTTTCCTCGCGGGGAAGCAGTCGACATGGTGACGTGAACGCGTCCGCGAGCTGATCCAATTGTCTTGTTTATTTTACACAACATCTTTATGCGTACGATCAGATCCAGTAATAGAATTGAGCTATACTTTTTATTTTTATTCATCCGAAATAACAGATTTATTTGTACTACTTATCCAAATCATAGTAGTACAACTATAGGACATAATTATTAAAAAATCAATTTAACTGTGAAGGGAACATGTAAATACAAATCTTCTTCAAGCATAGATTAAAAAAATAATATTCTACTCTTATAAATACTAAAAGTTGAGAAAGCAGGAAAGTCCTCCATTTTTTTGGGTCGATACATCATGCATTAAAGAAGATTTAGAAAAAGTTCATCGGTGCCAAGTTGCCCGACGTAGGGAATAAATCGGCAGCTCGTCCGATCAATCAAGTCAAAACTCGGCGCACCGTCGCGTTTACCAGCTGAAAGCTGATGCCCTCTTTGTCAATTTTTCAAAAGC
The DNA here is from genome assembly GCA_000418225.1 of Zizania latifolia. Taxonomy (NCBI): domain Eukaryota; kingdom Viridiplantae; phylum Streptophyta; class Magnoliopsida; order Poales; family Poaceae; genus Zizania; species Zizania latifolia. The sequence continues at coordinate 468,153 of KE372151.1, read as the reverse complement.
TGAGCCAAACAAAATGTGTACCTTATGGGGGGATCGAATCTGGCAAACAAAGCAGCTCGGCTTTCCCCCCCTCTCCCAGTGCTGCTACTGGCCATGCAGGAGAGGACCAAAAAAAACAGATCAGATCGATCCTGATGCCCCGGCCGGCGAAAGAAACTCAGGTGGTGGACGGGGGAATTTCACCGGCCGGCCGGCCGGGCGGCTGTTCCAAGATGCCTCCGCGCGTACGCGCCGGGCTCCGCCGTCCGGGCCGCAAAGCCGACCGCCCCGCCCGCGCGACAGCTCACGATCTCATCTCACACTGCCTTTCCATCCATCGTCCAGGCCGGCCGGGGCAGAGGCTGGTACGAGCTAGCTACCCTAGCTAGGCATGCGTGCATGCACGGCTAGCTCTAGCCCCAGCGCCAGCAGGGACACTGAGCTGAACCTTCACTGTGGTCGGCACGACGGCCGGCTTAGGTCGGCCAAACGCAAAGCAGGGTCCCAACTTGGTCCGAACTTTATCATCATCCCCCAGCTGCTGCAGTTTTACACTTTTACTACCACTAGCTAGCAGCGATCGATCGATTGCTCGGCTGATTGTGATTGACGCTATTGACTGTGCTCAGATTCTGACGCAAGTTAAGCCGGCCGATCTCGACCGACTCGATCGGTGGAATCTGATGCTATGCATATCGTTCCTGGCTTAGTGCATGGACAAGACTTACGGCTGGAAGCAGCATCTATATGTTCGCAATCCTACCTAGCTAGATAGGACGGGCTATAAAATGCAACCCTCGTGGCAAAAGCTTCTGCTCATCTGAATCCTGGTGATAGTGGCAACAACGCTTTAATTTGTACGTACGGCTGCACTCGTGCTAGCTTCGATTCATTGCGTCTTGATAGTTACCATACACATTTACAGACGTGCAAACTGCAAAGTGTACTTGCTACCACCACAGTCCACAAAGTCGTCTTCACCTCGACATAAGTATATTGTTGTGTTTCTCATCTCGGCTAGCTAGCTCTAGCTAGCAACAGATCGATTGATCGATGAGCAGATTGTGTTCACGCGGCAATTAAAGTACCAGAAATCGAGCCAGGAACCATGACATTTTGGTCGCTCCTCCGGTTGCCGTGAATGAACTTTTCCTCGGCCGCCGACAGATCAACACGGTGCAGTCTTAGGTTGCCCAAGCTCGCGACGTAACATCCATCTAAAATGCATGCTAGAATCTAAGATCAGTGGCTTCCAGAGTCCCAGTGCAGGATAATACCTGTGTGAGTAACATGGGCATATTTAAGACATGTTGCCGGTCAATTAACTGCCCACGTTCAGGAAACGTAAACCGGCAGTAGATGAAACCGTGTCATCAAATCGTCCACACAGCAGGGGATCATATCAATAACGCAAAAAAGGATGGTAGATTTGATCACAGACTACTTTGCGTTTTGCGTTACGCAGGATCAGGAGCAGCAGCAGAGCTTATCATTTCACGTGCCTAGGTCTACCCTCTTGATTGAAGGTGACCTCGGAGTTGAGACACCTCATTCATGGCAGCTATTCCTGACAACCGGGTGCCGTTTCAATACTATTGCTGCAAGCCGCGCCCCCAGGCTGTTTAACTGGACCCTGGACCATTCTCTTTGGAATGCTGTATATTCTCTCTAGCCATAATATATATGTCATCTTATATTGAACTGCTCTTCAAAATATTTGACGGTTGACTTCTACTGTTATACATTAGATCAAACACTTAACAATTAATCTCTTTTTATCCAAGGTTTACAATAAATTATATTGTTATCTTAATTAGTAATAATATAATTTAAAAAGGTGAAATCGTTAAAAAATAAGTGATGCTGAGATGACAACCGGCTAACAAAAGGAATATATGTAAATTCCGTAATGACAATTATACCTAAATATAATAAAAAAACTAATTTAACATTTGAAATTAATGGCTAAGATAGATTATACTAGTAATACAACACAACTAGCAAGATGCACTGTGACAATTCTCTATATGATTGTTGTTGGGGGAAATTACTTTTACCCTAACAGGGCTCTAATAACAGCAGCTACGAAGTTCCCTTCGGAGAAGCAGGCTGACGCCTCGTTAAAGACCGTTTCGGAGCCCCTTGTGGACCGATGGCTCGAAGCCGCCCGGCAAAGCCGAAGCCCCCTTCACCTGCATGGTTGCAGAGCTTCAAAACCGCCTCATGGTGACTTCGAAACCACGGGTTTCTTGTCCCCTCCAACAAGACGTGCGTTTGGGTCCGTTCACATGGAGGGTTACTAAACTACCCCTATGTAAATTCACTGTTCACGTTATAATAGTCGGTTGGATGTAGGGGGTAACTTCGTATTACCCTATTATAACTGTGTCTATAAATACCCTTCCCTTGCGGGGTAAAGGGGATCGAATCCTGAAGTGGTAATTTATACAACTTTGGTTCGAAGGCTATTATCTGTTTTGGAGGCCTCGAGCTCTATTCGAACCCCTGTAAACCATCTAGAACCCTTCGAAGTTCTAACACTCAAACCTATTGCGTATTTCTATATTACACCAACAGCTGACGTCATTCGTGGGATCCTAGTTCAAGACTAGCCTCTCTACCAACAACCTTCGGGCCATGCCTCCGAAGAAAAACAAGAGCACAACTCCTACTCGGAGGTCTCTCCGAGTAGCATAGGCCTCGCTGCACCCGGAGATTCCACCTCCCAAGTCCGGTGCGCGAGACCTGCCAGAACCAGAAGGACCCCCGATAGTGGGTTCAGGTTCAAGGTATGCGGAACTCATCGCTGACCTCCATGACGCAAATGTCCTCCTAGAGGTTGCGGAGCAGGCCGCTGGCCTCCTAGCGGAGGTACCTTTTCCAGGGCCAAGGAGCACACCTCAGTCTCCCCTTCGGCTAACAACTTTGCGCCCGGAGGCCCAGCTGCGACACCCTTGGCGTCCGCCCCGCCAGGGGTCATAGGGCCTCAAAGCACAAGGCCTCCGTCCCCGAGGGCGCTGCGGACTAACTACGTTCGGTCATAAGACCCAGGGCCAAACTCTGGAGGAAGCGAGGCCACTAGTGATGCGCAGGCCTCTAAGTTGGCCTTGCTCAAAGCTAAAGTCATGAGGTGGCGGCAAAATACGGCCAGCCAGGTCCGCACTGCCGAAGACCCGCTAAGGGCGCCGGTCATCATCACTGTAAGCGACCATGGCGAGCAGGAGCCCCAAGAGCAGAGGCAGAACGCCTCTTTCAACGAAGGGTCACCACTACACCCAGACTTACAGATGGAGCGCTTCCACTCGAAGTTCCAAGTGGCGAAGCTGCCCAAGTACTCTGGGGACTCAGACCTCGATGAATTCGCTCGCTCCTATGCCCTCGCTATTGAAGCCAACGGAGGCGAAAGAGATATCATGGTGAAGTGCTTTCCTTTGGCCCTTGAAGTGATAGCCCTTCGGTGGTTCTAGTCCCTTAAGCCTGGCTCTGTAAGGTCATGGGAGCACCTGCGTAAGAAATTCACGAATAATTTTTAAGGGATCTTCGTGGCGCCCATGTCAACCGGAAGCCTGTTTCAAGTGAAGCAGCAACCTGGAGAGACACTGTGGCAATATTCGCAGCGTTTCACTTTTATGAAGTTCCAGATAAAAGGCCTTTCCACGTCGTCAGTGGTTGACGCTGCTCATGAAGGGGTAACCAATCTGGGCCTCCTGAACAAGCTTCATAGGAAGTCTATATCTTCGGTAGCCTAACTCATGATGTACTTCAAAGAATATGCTCGCTCCGAAGAAGGCCAACTCCAGAGAACTACCACCGTCGCCCAAGCCCAAGTCCCTGAAGTCCGGGCCACGAGTCCTCCGAAGCTGGCGTACGCAGAGCACCGGCCTTCGGAATCAAGGTGAAGCCGGAAGCATTTCCATAATGAAGTGCTAAATATTACCGGATCAAGGGCTCTAAAGTTCTAGCAAGGTCAAGAAACAGGACGAGGGTTCGAAGCGAGGCCGTCCGCGGGACCCTTCGTCCTGGACCAGTCCTACTTCTGCAACATCCACGGCGAAAACCGAAGCCATAACACCGACACTTGCAAGGCTATACTGGCCTTACGAGGGGAGTACCTCGAGCGAACTACTAGCCGAGAGACGTCGGATCGAGCGCCAGAAGCCGCGTGCCCCGAGCACATCTAGGCCGTAGGCCGTACTGAGGCCAATGAAGCCCCCTGAATCTCAGTGGCAAATTTGATGCCACCTCCGAAGGTAGAAGACGGGCCCGGACCTCAGAAGAGGGTAGTTTTACCCATCTCAGGTTCGTGAGGTAGGTCATATTGGAACGTCGGCATCAGCCTCCACGATACCGGAGTGGGTTCATGTGCCAATCTCTTTTTCGGTCGAAGATGTCGTCGGAGTCAAGTTCCCTCATGCAAACCCCATCGTTATCTCCGCCGACATAGCAGGCACCAGAGTGCGTCACATGCTCATTGACGGAGGGAGCTCGACGGATATTATCTTCGCTCGTGCCTTCGACCAACTGTGCATCCCTCGCAAACATCTTCTTCCGGCTGCGAGGTCCCTGCAGGGCTTCACTGGCCCCCTCGAAGCAATAGGCCAGATCGGCCTCGAAGTCACCTTCGGCGAAGGTACCCTTGCGAGGTCAGAAGAGGTCATCTTCGACATTGTCAACGTCTCGTACGCCTATAATACCATCTTCGGGAGGGGCATGTTAAATCAGTTCGGTGCCATAGCGCACCATAACTACCTCTGCATAAAGCTGCCCACGCAGGAGGGAGTTCTCACCGTGTTGGGTGATCAAAGTGTGGCGCGAAGGGTAGAGTATGGCCAAACCGCCCCCTTCGAATCTCGCCAAGTGCATAATGTGCAATTCCAGCCCGAAGCAGTAGGCCAGCCACCCGAATCCTTCAAGAAGTCCGCGCTCAAACCCCGTCCAGACGGAGAGGTGCTGACCAAAACACTCGTCGAAGGGGGGCTCAAGTACCCCATCCAGTTCAGAGGGGGCCTAACTCTGGATGAGCTAGCTTCGCTGGAGGGGACGATTCGAAGCAACCTCGACATCTTCGCTTGGTTGGACGAAGATATCCCAAGGGTCGACCGAAGCGTCATCGAGCACTCCCTGCTGGTGAACCCTAGGGCGAGGCCGGTGAACCAAGGGCTATGAAAGCTATAAGTCGAACATGCAGGTCTAGCGAAGGTAGAGGTGGAGAAGCTGCTTCGGGCAAGGGTCATACGGGAAGTCAGCCACATGGAGTGGTTGTCGAACCCCGTCTTTGTAAAAAAAGAACATGAAAAAATGACGAATGTGTATCGACTTCACTTCGCTAAATACAGCATGCCCCCGTGACCCGTACCCCATGCCTCGTATTGATCAGCTCGTCGACTCCACTGCGGGCTCTGAGCTATTAAGTTTCCTCGATGCCTACTCTGGATATCATAAAGTCTAGTTAAAACACGAAGACGAAGACAAAACTAGCTTCGTTACTTCTTTAGGAGACTATTGCTATGTACGAATGCCCTTCGATTTAAGAAATGCCGGGACAACTTTTTCTAGGCTAATTGCAAAGGCCCTCGGCCACCAGATAGGGCAAAATGTCGAGGCCTACATAGATGATATTGTAATAAAAAGTGCAAAAAAGCACTAGCATAGCGTAGACTTGGCAGAGACCTTCGAAACCCTTCGAAGGGTAGGCGTCCGTTTGAATCCCGAAAAATGTATTTTCGGAGCCTAGGCCGGTAAGCTGCTAGGGTACCTCGTTTCGAATTGAGGTATCGAGGCTAGTCCCACCCAGATTAGTGCATTGCAACGAATGGTTCCGCTTGAAAATTTGAAACAAATACAAAAGCTTGCAGGTCACCTCGCAGCTCTCAGCCGTTTTCTTGCGCGGTCCGCTAAACGAAGCATGCCGATCTTTAAGGCACTGAAAGGATCAGATGACTTCGCATGGATGTCCGAATGCCAGAAGAGCTTCGATGATATCAAGGAGTACCTCGCTGATCTAGCAACCCTCACAACACCTCTTCTGGAGGATACGTTGTTGTTATACCTCGTAGCAACGGCCTTTGCCATTAGCGCAATCCCCATTCGCGAGGCAGAGTTCGAATGGAAGCTAGTTCAGAGGCCGGTATAATTTGTTTCCGAGGCCCTCTCTGGAGCAAAAATGAGGTACACAGAGCGCGAAAAAATTGCTTACTCCCTCGTCGTGGCTTCGAGGAAGTTGCGGTATTTTTTCCTCGCACACATTATTATTGTGCCGATGTCATACCCCCTCGGAGATATGCTCCGAAACAAAGATTCCACTGGAAGGATAGGAAAGTGGGCGATCGAATTGGCACCCTTCGGTATACATTTTACCTCCTGCACCGCGATCAAATCACAAGTGATTGCAGATTTCATCGCAGAGTGGACCCCTGCGGCAATCTAGTCACCTGAAACATCCAGCGAAGGTATTTGGACTGTCTATTCTGACGGAGCCTATCAGGCCTCCGGAGCAGGTGTGGGAGTTGTCATAATTTTACCCTCCAGGTGGAAAGCATTGTACCTTGTTAGATTAAATTTTAAAGCTACAAATAATATGGCCGAGTATAAAGGCGTCTTGTTAGGCCTTCGCAAGGCGTGAGCCCTAGATGCTGCCAGGGTACTTGTAAAAACAGACTCCCAGATTATCGCTAGACATGTAGATAAGAGCTTTCAAGCTCGATATCTAGACCTCACCCAATATCTGTCCGAGGTGCGCAAGGCGGAGCTCGTATTTAAAGGTATTTCTATCAGAAGCATTTCGAGGGACGAAAACCAGCAAGCAAACTCCCTCGCCAAGGCCGCCGCTGGAGGCGAAGAACTCCCGGTCGGAGCATTCTACGAAGAGCTATCTGCCCTTCGGTAGCAAAGCCATCATCGAGCGAAGTACTCTGTGTTCAAGCCGGAGACTGGTGAAGCCCAATCATTAATATGATCCAAGACAAAAGTGCCTTAGCCGAAGGACTCAAGCTCTCAAGACTGCAACACAAGCTCCTGCGCTACCACCTCGTCGGGGGCCTGTTGTACAAGCCCGATGTTTGCTCGTCTTTGTTGCGCTGCATTTCAAGAGACGAAGGGCAAGAAATACTTCGAGGCATCCACGAAGGTCTTTGTGAAAGCCATCTCGCGCCACGAGCGCTTGCAGGCAAGACTCTTCGTCAAGGCCTTTACTGGCCCACGATAATGGCCAATGCTGAAGACCTTGTTCGCACTTACCAAGGCTGCCAGTGGATGGAAAGACAGAGTCATCGACCAACCACTCCGCTGCAAGTCATCGCTCTGGTATGGCCGCTTGCCCGATGGGGCATGGACCTCATTGAACCGTTCCCGCCAGCCAAAGGTAACTTGAAGTTCGCAGTGGTGGCCGTCGAGTACTTTTCGAGGTGGGTCAAAGCCGAATCCCTTACCGTAATAACTTTAAAGAACATCCAGAAATTCTTTTGACAAAATATAATTTGCAGGTTTAGAGTACCCAAGCAGCTCACAATCGACAACGGCACTCAGTTTGATGCGGAACCTTTCAAAGAATTCTGCAAAGGCCTCGGCATCTAATTGTGCTTTGCTGTAGTTAGGCATCCACAGTCCAATGGAGCTGTGGAAAGGGCCAACGGTAACATTTTGTCTGGCCTTAACCGTCGGATTATAGGCCTCGCTAAGGGGCTGTGGGTAGACGAGTTGCCCAAAATCTTGTGGTCCATTCGAACCACCCAAGCTCGGTCCGCAGGGTTCACTCCGTTCAGGCTACTGTTCGACGATGAGGCTATGACCCCGACGGAGCTAAAGGGAGGCTCGTTACGGACATTAATGCCAGAAGACTACAAGGAATGAGAGACTTCGCTTGATCTCTCCGAAGAAACAAGGCTCTGGCCTGTTGCAAATCTAACGAAGTACCAAGACCAGACGAAGATATGGTATGACCCAAAGATGAAGCCCAATGTCTTACAACCCGGGCATCTAGTACTTCGAAGTGTCCTGGCACCCAAAAAGTTGAGTAACAAATGGGAATGCCCATACATTGTGCTTCGCTCAAATCGGCCAGGTTCGTTCAAACTGAGCACTCTCGAATGAGAAGAATTAAAGCATAGTTGGCATACAAAGCATCTTCGGTGGTACTATGCTTAGTTGTATCTCGAGTACCTATGCAGCGGACCCCTAGAATAAAGCTGACAAGATGCCGTTTCGTCACAAAGGTAGTCCAAATCCTCCTCGGGGACAAGGTTCACATTTTACTTACCTTCGATCATACTGGTGTGGCGATGGACACATCGCGATAATAATATGGATGCGAAGGCTAGGTTCTATGCATGCTTATTTCCGCTACCCGAAGCCACCGGCTCGACGCGAGACAAATTAAGTTTAACACGCCAAAGTGTGCACCACACACTGCCGTGAAGCCCGAAGCTCAATGCTCGAGGGTCACTCCCCGAGTATAGCTAATAGTACTGACTTTGGGCTCCGTTCTGGACCCTAAAATTTTTGGTACGATCCACTCCACCATTACCGCTGCAAAGTGCTTCCGGGCCTAGAGCGGTAAAAACAAATAAATACAGATTTTGAGTCAAAACTCAAAACATCTGCCATAGGTCCGAAGCGATCAAAAATTCGAAGCCACAAGGCCGAACACATCCCTTTGCATACATGACCCACATCTACGTTGCATTAATATTGCACGCGCTAGCTTTTCACCGAAGCTCATACCCGCTACAAGCAAGGGGGGACTAACAACTATGCATTCGTTTGGAGTGTGCTTTGGCATAGGCCTATGCTTCGAATTCTAACGAAGACATGATGAAACCAAATTTTATTCACACGAAGTCAAAATTACAAATGCGAAGTACATTGAGACACTTCGATTACAAATATTATGAGAAAGCGCTATCAAAACCTAACAACTAGTGGGCACGCGTCGCTGAAAAAGTGGACCCTTGTTTCTTATTACTCTTTTTAGTGCGAGGGCCCCCTCGGCTCGACGAACCTTTGCCGTTGCGTGAACGTCCCCACTTCGTAGCTCGAAGGATCCTTCGCTCCTCCTGGAGGTCGGCCCAGGTCCGAGTCATAGGTGGCTCCGAATCGAAGGCCAAAAAGCCAAGCGCTTCATCGTTGCTCGCCTCTGGCGTGTTCGGAGGCTGGACCCCTCCGACTTCAGGGATGACTTCATCGAAATTGTCCAAGTCAGGGGAGGAAGACGAGCTACGAAGGGGTTCCACCTTCACGGAGGATAATAGATCTATAGCAACGTCAGGTATAACTTCGCCCGTAGAGCCACGCGGTATTTTGAACTGAGGGCGACCTTCAGACCTAGCTACTTCGAACACTACCCACTGTTGACGAAGCTCCTCCGAGGCCTCGAGTACCTCGACATCAATATCAACACTTGTAGCTTGAGTCTAAATAAGTTCAAAATGCCCTCGCATTTCATTAATAACTTGGTGTAAATTTACATTACAGTGCTACCACTAAGTATTATAGGGAGGCCTAAAAATCTACACCTTCGGAGAAGGAGGGTTCGATCCCACGGGCGGAGAGTGCTGCCCCGCGTGCCGGTGATGGACAACCTATTGAAGCTCGAGGGCCACCTCCCGTGCTTGGCTCCGAAAGCGGACGCCAGGCCGCGGCAACTTTCAGAGCAGATGAAATCAACCGAGGGCCACCTTTCCAACGGAAGTCGCCGCTGCGAGGTGTTGGCAGTTGGCTTTATGGAGCAGTCAGAGGACCCTTTGGCCGGCCACCCTACCCGCCGTCTGGGCGAAGCCCACTAGGGTGTTCTCCGTGATATGAGCGGCGGCCTGGAGGAAACCAAGGCGGAGCCAGACGGGGTCTCTAGCGTCAAAAGTCAGGGTCTGGCACTCGGTCCTCAAACGCTCCAAAATGCCACTAAGTGTGGCAATGGTCTTGTTGGCCTCTTGGGTAGCTTTGGCTCTTTTGGCCTCCAAGGCCTGGTTGGCAGCGCGAATCCTTTCAACTTCGGCCTCTAGGGACTTGTTGGCCTATGGGAGCTCTTCGGCCTCCGAGGCCGTCACCACTCTAGCCTCGCGCTCCTGTTGGGCTTCAGCCCTCAGTGCCTCGACGGCCGCTTCGGCCTGTTGATGACATTGAGTGGCCTCTGAAGCTTGCCGCCGAAGGTTTCGGATATCTCTTGTAACAAGGTCCTCCTGGCAGTCCATGGCGAGGGCGGCTCCATGGAGTAGAGCGAAGGCCTGCACCAGGAGGGGGTTGTTAGAAATGAAGAAAAAATTGTAAAGGGCTAGCGAACCAGGCCTCGGCTTCGTTAGCCTCGTTTCTGGCCCCGTCGTCACCATCATCGTCAGCGGAGGAGCCCTCATGGGACTCCCCACTGCCCTCTTCGCTGCTGCTGCTGCTGCTCGACCCCTCTGCATCGTCGGCCACCTTGTTGGCTTCATCCTAGTTGGCGCCGAGGTCCACCTCATCGTCAGCTGCAGCATCTGCAAAAAAAGCTAAGTCAAGAGCTAGATAACGACGAAGGTTACAAAGAAACCCGTACCACCAAGTACCTTGGACTTCTCCTATCACCGGAGAGAGATCCAGGCAGTCCGAGGAGACGAAGAGACCACCCCAGTCTATCTCCGACTAGACGGGTGGATCCACCTGCTCTGACTCCTGGTCCTCGCTCGGAGGGACCTCTTCGGGCTCCACTTGGAGGGCTGGGCTTCGGGGTGGCGGTGGCCTCACTTCTGAGGTTTCGGCCGCTAATACCACGGGCGAGGGTCCGGACGGCTCTCCAGAGCCTGTTGAGGCCCGCTGACGCTGCGGCGATGAACCTTGTGGCTCCTCATTGTCGTCTGTCCTCTTCCTCTTCCCCTCCGAAGGGGTGGGTGAAAGATCTCAGTCCTTGAGTTATATTGAGTTTTGGTGATTTATGATAATGTATATTGGGACTAACTATTTTTATAAGTTTATGTGTTATGTTAAGTTCTGGCATCAAGTAAAAAGGTTGATTGCTCATATGTTGAGAATCAACAAGCAAAATATTGATCATGAAGATTGTTAGTATTTCAAGTTATATTAAACCGGAAGTTTTGATCAAAGGTCCTTGATCAATCTCCCTTGAGTTTAATGAAATAACACCATTGATTGATGGATCTCAAATAACATGACAATAAAAATGATTTATAGAAGCTTGTTAAATATATATTGATGGATATGGTAAATAAAAACTTAAGTTGATGATTGACAAGAAGTTAAGAGTCATGAAGGACAAAGTGATTTATACCATTGATTATATGTTAAGAATCAAGTGGAATATTAATCATGAAGAACAATATGATTTATACCATTGATTATATGTTGAGAATCAAGTGGAATATTAATGATGAAGATGGTTCATACAAGCTTGGTATATCTATATTGATGGACATGAGAAATACAAGCTAAAGTTAGCAATTGACAAGAACTTAAGTATCATGAAGCGTAAAGTGATCTATATCATTGATTAATGAGAATCAAGTGAACATATTGAAAATGTTGGATACGAAGTAGTTTTCTATGGCAAGACGGTGAAGGGCAAGTGATACTCGGCCACGAGGGACCATGCAAGGGTGAAGGGCAAGCATAGGCTTAGCGCCAAAGAACCAATGCGATGGTGAAGAATGAGTATAAGCTTTGTACCGATGAATCATGTAAGTCTATAAGAAACTACGAGTGATCCGCATCACTTATTCAAAGAATACAAGAAGTGATAAAAAGAAGAGCAGGTTCGAACTTCATGTATTAAAGGATGTCGAGTGGCTTGAATATATGGAAGCATCCACACTTCATATGTTGACCTACACCAAGCTAAAATTTAAAGTGAACATTGCTTAAAGCAAATGTATAAATGTTTTGGGACTAACATGTTCAACTAGTTTGTTGTAGGTGAATAGTCCTAATGATGAAATGGTTTCAACTTTGTCGTCCCTCAAATGTGAAGAAACAAGATGATGTGAGGGTGTTCCTATTGTTCTAAATCTTTTATACTTGCATTTGAGTATAGGAATGCCATTCTATTAAGAGGGATACAAAGTTGATGTGTTTGTATATGTCTCGGTGCTCAAAGTGTTTTATCCCATTGCTATCTTGAGAGAAAACCAAAGCCATAACATTTTCTCCTTGGGGTTTCAAGCCTTGTTCTTTATTGAGTTGGATAGCCCTTTTGATAAGCTTTCCAAAATGTCCAAGATCATCAAAAACGGATTTCGGAGTCAAAATTTATGACCTATTTTCTGGAGTGCTGCCAGGAATTTCGGAACTTCCGGTTAATCCCAGAACTTCCGAGATCTCCAGGTCCGGAACTTTCGGTTAATCCCGGAACTTTCAGTTAAGCCCGAAACTTCTGAGATCTCTAGGTCCGAAACTTCCGATTAATCCCAGAACTTCCGAAATGAACCTTCTGTATCGATTTATTTTGGCCCGGAACTTCCGGATGAACAGTTGCAAAATGTCTTCAAACGGCCATTTTTTGAGTGAGGGGTACCCTCACCCCATTTTTAAGAAGAGAACTCTTGAGCAAAATTTCAGAACACTCTCTCTCACTTTTTTAAAGCTAGATCTTGAGCAAATCTTTGTGATTTTATTTGAGAGTGCAATACAAATCTTCTAGCAAACTTCTTGCTCCATCTTTTGAGAAGATTTTGTGTGGTTGAATTCATTGGTTTTCCTAAAAAATCTTTGAGCACTTGAGTTCATAGCAAGCAAATCAAATTTGTGTTTGTTACTCTTGGAGATTGAGATCTCCTAGACGGCAAGGTGTCACCCGTGAGCAACCAAGGATTGTGTTGTGCCCGAGAAAGTTTGTGAAGGTTCTACCTCACCTCCGTAAGGGAAGAGGTAACTCTAGTGAAACCCAAGCTAGACCCCGGCGGTTGGTTGGTGAGAAAAAGGGTTGAAAGAGACCCGGCCTTTTGGGGCTCCTCAACGGAGACGTAGGATCGGTGGATCCGAACTTCGGAAAATAAATCAAGTGTCTCATTTGTTCATTTGCTTGTTCTTCATGTTTATGAGCTAGCTTATCATATTCATACGTGTTTTAGCCTGATCTATGTGCTCGTGCTTGTTTAATTATAATTGATGAATGTGATAGCTTCATAATACCTATTAGAACTTGCAAGAACAATTGGTTTGAACTAGAACTCATTAGGGGCTTCTAGATTTAAAGTTTATCGGTTAATTACGTTTATTGCTTGTTTTAGTCCGATCAATAAATCTACCCCATGGATCTATTTTTCCTAGCATAGACATACTCCTAACAACTTGTGCTTACTTTCTATTATCATAGAATTTCTATAAAAATTCTTGAAAGATCGACTTTATGAATTTCTTGTTGTTCCCGGAATATCCAGTTGGAACCGAAAGTTCCGGACCCCGGAACTTCTGACTCATCCCGGGGTTCGGATGTTCCGGAATAAACCGAATAATCCGAGAGGTTTAACATTTCTATTTGAAGAATTTTTTAGAAACGCCTATTCACCCCCCTCTAAGCGACATCAGTGTCCTTTCAGTTGGGTCCGGGAGCTCTAGGACCTCGCCGACGCCAATCCGGATCCATACCCGGTTGTACCTCTCCTAGGATCCTACCAGGGCGAGACACCGACTTTTCTCGTTCATGGTCGGAGCACCCATGACGCGCTCCGCAGCCTTGACCGCCTCCTCCAGCGTCAATATATCCCGCTTGGCCGCAGTTCAAGAAATGAAGTAGTGAGAATCATGAGCGAAGTGCTTGAGATGCAAAGGGGTAGGCCTTCGAAGCCTCATCGGTGAACTCCGAAGGGATCTCCTTCAGCTCGCCTAGTGTGGTGTCCACAAAAAGGTCCTTCGGCCATCTAAGCCCAAGAGGGCTGATTTGGAGGGTGATAAACTTCTCCGTGAGGTCCCTTATGCTCACCCTTCGGGCCACCATGTGCCGGAGTTGGACCCTGGACTTGATGATGGCCGAGTCCGTCGTCACTTGAGCTTGGCAACGGTATGAAATGGAAGCGTTGGTGCTGCGAAGGGGGGAGTCTGCTTCGACGAAGATATAAAACCAATTCTGGTCCCACTTCGAGTACCACCTGTCATTCAAAGCTCTTGTCGGGAAGGAGTCGTTGAACTCCTGGCGGAGCTCAAAGTTGACGTTGCCGAAGGCCAGGACCCTAACGACTCCGTCCTCGCAGTTCCACCTCTTAGGTTGGTAGCTCACATCATGTAGGGCCGCGAAAACATCTGCGTGGCCCTCGCACCCTTTCGCCCTCATGGCCCACTCGAAAATGGCGAGGCGGGCTACGACGTTTGGAGACAGCTGGGGGAGTTGAAGGTTGTATATCCGCAGCACCTCGCCCAGCAGCCCCATCGCCGGGATCCCGAGCCCTGCCTCAAAAAAGGCTTCGAAGACCACTGCTTCGTCGTCTCTTGGGGCGGGGATTACATCACGCTTCGTGACTCGGAGGTTGACTGACTGGAGGACCTTCCCTGCGCAGGTGTCATTGGCGGACTCTAGCGTAGACTTGGTCTTCTTTAGCACCAAAGTCTGCTTGAATTTGTCCGTTAGAGGCCAGAGGTCATGTGGCCCATAATGCTTCAGGGCGGCCTTCGAAGTCACCGCCGCTGTGGCCGTCGCCTGAGCCTGCACGGAGGTGGAGCCACCACCGAAGGGGAGGCTTTTGGACACCGAAGCTTTCTTCGGCATTTTCATGAAGCTAGTGCGCAACCTAACGGAGAAACAAAGGGGAGGCTTCGGGGGCTGAGGGCTTCGTGAGCGAAGGGCTGAGAGCAAGACATGGGGCGAGATTTGAAGCAAAGGCAGAAGTATGCTAGTGCGCGTAAATGAGTCCCAGGGCGTAAGGGGGCTTATATAGGTGGTAAAAGGAGCGCGGCGCTCTGCCTAGAGCCATTTTTTACCGCCCCGCATACGTCTTTCGGAGTCTATGATTGGTGGGGCCAAGGTAAAATAGGACTGAGCGCCTCGACCTAGCGACGGTTCGTTTCAAGGCCTTTGGCCGCGCTCGGCCGTTCATTTAATGCTGAAGGTACGGTTGGTCCGAGCCTAGGCCCCGAAGCCCTAGGCTCCGAAGGGAGCTGCTCAAGGTTGTTATTTGTCAAAGACGCACTTTACCACTTCGATAGAAGGGCTACGTGCGAGGGGCTACTATTGGGAGAAATTACTTTTACCCTAACAGGGCTCTAATAACAACAGCTGCGAAGTCCCCTTTGGAGAAGCAGGCTGACGCCTCGTTAAAGACCGTTTCAGAGCCCCTTGCGGACCGATGGCTCGAATCTGCCGACAAAGCCGAAGCCCCCTTCGCCTGCATGGTTGCGGAGCTTCAAAACCGCCTGATGGTGACTTTGAAACCACGGGTTTCTTGTCCCCTCCGATAAGACGTGCGTTTGGGTCCGTTCACACGGAGGGGTACTAAACTACCCCTATATAAATTCATTGTTCACGTTGTAATAGTCGATTGGATGTAGGGGGTAACTTCGTATTACCCTATTGTAACTGTGCCTATAAATATCCTCCCATTTGCGGGGTAAAGGGGATCGAACTCTAAAGTGGTAATTTATACAACTCTGGTTCGAAGGCTATTATCCGTTTTTGTCGGGGATATGACCTCGGGACACTCTCCGAGTGCATTTATGATGATCAGCAGAAGACGGGGTCAGAAAGACAGAGCATTTATTACGATCTAGAGAGGGTGCCGACCACAGGGACTCGGGAAGACTCTCGACCACAGGCACTGAGAAGGGCGTCCGACCACATACGTTTGGGAGTCCGTTCGACAGTCAGCTCGCCCCATCAATAGCAATAAAGCTCCAGGGAGTAACAGTCGCATCAATGTAGCGAATAACTGCTGTAATTATCAGCCTACGATCCTGGGTGATTTAAACTCAATTAAAGGGATTAATAGGGCTAATTAAACCCTGAACGGTAACCCTCGATCCTTATAGTATATAAAGGGATCAGGGACACCTTTTACGGGGCTGGCTCTCTTTTTGGACTCAGAGGGCCGCTTTCCAAGTAGCGCATACACATACAGGATTAGGGTTGTTATCCTCCGAAAGGCCTGAACCTGTCTAAAATTCCCTGTCTCCCTTTGTTTGTGAGATAACCATTGAACTTCAATCACAGTCTGCCCCATACGCCTACACAAATCTAGTCCTCAGGTATCTCCCAAGAATACTGTTGTTCTTACACAACGATAGTTTTAGAGGCCTCGAGCTCTGTTCGAACCCCTATAAACCATCTAGAACCCTTCAAGATTCTAACACTCAAACCTATTACGTATTTCTATATTACGCCAACAATTATGATTGTCGATATGAGGTTTTCAAAGTATCATTCCCTATTTTTGCCATTTATGGGACCAAAAATAAATTTAACCGTGTTGGCATATGTAATTGAAATTCTAGAGAGTTCTTACAGACAAAAGAAATAAAATATATCTGATCAAATTAGGAGCGTTTTGGTTATTTTTGGATAAAACAAGTTGATTTGCATTGTATGTGTATCGTGTCGACAGTAATTTGTCCAATAAAGTTAGAGAAATATTGTAATTAATCAAGTTTACCAGATATATAATTTTATTTAGGCACTTTCCATTATACCTGACGATGCATGATCTGCGAAAAGGTTGTACTAATTTTTCCGGCATTCCCCAACAATAGAGCATATTACAATACTGAATGAACAATAGAGCATCTTACAATAATGAAATAATTTTGATATTGCAAGGTCACATTCAAGTCAACAGCTAGATTTGGACTTTGAAGGTTTCCTTCAATTAACACTTGCGGGAATTTGAAAGTAGGAACTCTGCTTTACATTAAGCATAGGAAAATAAGCTAAAATACAGAGTTTTGGTTGTTCGACTAGGCATGTTTGGGAGAATTTAAGATTATAAGAAACATCCGGTAAGAAGTACCTAGTAGTTGTTGTTTAGTGTTTTACTAAATAAGATTATTAGTTAATTTCTAAATAATTTAATTACTGAGTTTTATAATTTAGAGAAAAATATGTATTATTTGAAAAGCTGTAGATTTTATAAATAGTTGTATCTGTGAAAAGCTCCCACAAACATTACATATATATTTTTTATTTTGCGTTTCAAGAGTATGGTGCTTTTGATAAATATGGGTTGCGAGTTTTGTCTATTGCGCGGGGCTCCTTGCAAGTGCAGCAGCATGCGTAGATGTAAACCCTATTTAACTGGTGGCGTTGTTCCAAAACAATGGTTAAGTTGTGATGATGAATGAGAGGCGAATAACAGGAGGATTTCCAACACATTTTAGGCTCAAATCTCACCTCTTGAAGTTTGAGGAAATAGGATGCATTTTCAAAGTGTACAAGCAATCTGGTTTCAGTCACCACTTGGAGTCTTCCGATAATAAAGACAGAGTGTTCCTTTTTGTGAGATAATTTGGGTATCATTTATTTTTCAGCCAATCGTGAGTGGACAGAAGTTGATTTCTACTTTCTTCATGAGAAAGCAGCACATATAGTTTGCACTAAAAAAAGAGATTCACCACCTTGCTAGGATCAAAATGCTGGCATTTTTTCATGTTACCAAAGTGTCATCAGTTCATCACTATTTTCCATTCTGAATATTGTCACAATCTCAATCATGTTTCAGTGGATCAAAATGGGGGGTTGAGATTTTATCAGAACATGTGATCTAGCGTCAGTTGCACTCTATTTGAACACATTCTGTTGTTTATCTCTTGTACAAATATTGCAAGGAGATGTAGCTCGGTAACAACTTTGTTGTCATCATGGGCAACGTGCGACAACAGTCTATATATAAATAAGCCGAACGCACACTCTGGTTGAGATCATGAGATGGAGTGAATCATTCTCTTTTTCGTCATTGCTTCTGTTTTACGTGAGAGCATCAAAAGAAGCCTTCCTGATCATAGTCCAAGAAGGATGTAGTAGAGCAATGTGATTGGAAGAGCTATTAGCATGCCAAAAATTACCCTGTACAAAATTACAATTTTGCCAGCATAAATATCATTGCAGTCTCAAAAACTAATTTCAAGGGGCAAAACCTGAAACAAAAAGGCAGGAAATTACTTACGCTGTGCTCAAGATGGCCGGGTGGACATTGTATTCCTTGGCAAACACAAAAGGCACAATCCCTTGTGGTAGAGCTGCCTATCAAATGCCCAGAAATATATCAATGCGCATCAGCTTCACATATATAATCCATAGAGAAATAAATTGCTCGAATGATTGGTAGTAGTACAAATGTTTCAGTAAAGGAGGTGATGATATATAATCCAGCCTGACAGATCAGAGCCCCGACCATGCACACGGTGTTAGCAAATTGGACGCCCCCACACCACATGATAAGCGTGTCTACCAAATTTATGATTGGCAAAAAGAGAGAAGAAAAAAAGAACTTAACATGGCTTAGCTTACTGTAACTTTTAGATGCCCAGCTTTGTTACCTGGACAATGGCGACGTGCAAGAGCGTGCCACGGAGTCCGATGGCGACTGACGCGGCGGCCATGACGGCGGGGCCCGCGAGGAAGCGGACGGCCATGGAGACGGCGGCGGCGGATTTGCCGCACGCGATGATGCTGGGTTGCAGCGCCATAAACAATCCTGGCCACGAGAGAGTTTCACAGTGTTAGCTCGGGCAGTCGGGCCTAGGCACGAGTGAGTGCGTGGGAAAGAGGACTAATTGCGGAGCAATGCGGTGTAGGGCTACTGGAAGACAGGAGCACAAGGGGCGTGGGCACCCACCCAGGCTAAACATGGCCATCCCCAGCCCGGCGTCCGAGAGAATGGAGATGGACTTCTCGACGATTGCTGGCATGGAGACGTGCCACCTGTGACCGATCAACATCGCCGAAGACCATTGGTTAGCTCGGAACAGTATAAGACAAGAGATAACGTAGCCATTAGAGATAACAAAACAGTGTACCAGTAACAACTAGGTAGATAGCTGCCCCATGATGATTTGTAGATGCAGGTCACTCCAAAAGAAATGAAGCAGCAAACCAATGGTACGTACGTACGTACGTTCCTTACAGCAAAACACTATCGTGTTGTGTATCTCTGTGATTGTTCCGTACGTAGACTGGCTTGGTCGACCAATGCTCGCGCTCGCGGTTCGCCGTGGAAACTCTACCTTTCTCTGCTACTACAGTTCGTGATTGGCGCCGGCCGGCCCCGCGGCGGTGGTCCGTGCCGGCGGAAAACTCACTCGTCGTCGGCCCACCACCAACGTTCCGGGATTCGTAAAAGCAGCCTTTCGATTATTCCTACGCCGCCACGGCCTCGGCTCGTACACGCCGCGCAGTTTCGGTTGCTCCCTTAGCCTGCTACGTGCTACCCATCCCCTACTGCTCCGCTAGGTTTCGCCGAGAATCTATCGCTCTCGCTTATCATCACACCAGCACCATCGCGGTCCTCGATCCTCGCCGAATTTGTGGTCTCCGTCGAGTGAAATCGATCGTCCGGCCTGGCCTAACTTACGTAGTGAAAAATGTGTAGTAGGGTGAATTGAATTGGGCTGATCACGTGAAAAGGTAGAGCAAATCGGGAGGTGATTTTGTTTTCGAGAGAGAAAAAACGCCATACCGGAAGGCGACGAGGGACCAGGCGAGGCCGAGGAGGCTGGAGTAAGTGTTGGGGTTGCGGATGAGCTTGCGCCACACCATTATGAGGATGAGGCGTGTCATCACGCTCGCCGGCGGCATTTGGTGCTGCCCCGCGCCCGCCGCTCCGCCGCCGGTGTTTGCTCCATCAACGTCGATTTTGGGGGGCAGCTCTGCCGTCGAGCTCGACCCCAGCTTCGTCAGCCCGTCCGGGAGGGCCGCCGCCGCCGCCTCGCCGCTATCCTCCACCTTCTTGCCGCCTCCGAAGCTGAAGTCCTCACCGTGGCCCAATGTCGCCACGTCGTACTCGTTCTCTGCAAAAGTAGAAAATTTCGCTGAGGACTATGTATACGCTTGCACATGGAGCCCGTGAATAAGTGGTGCCGTACTTCGGCATTAATGTCGGGACGGACCTTTGCCTGAGACGTTCTGCGGCAGGTCGGCGGGGATAACCATGTGGATTTCCTTGGCGCTGACGTCGAGAGCGCCGCCGCCGCTGAA
>KE372151.1:424567-437529 GCA_000418225.1 Zizania latifolia | reverse complement strand
CGCATCGCGCTCGAGTGCGAGCGCGCCAAGGGCGGCGCCTGCGCCTTCCCCGCCACCGCCGCCTCCTCCGGCGGCGTCGGCAGGAAGCTACTGGAGGAGACGGTGTGGCGCGCGTACTGCAACGGCAAGGGCTGCGGGTTCGCGGTGCGGCGGGAGTGTGGCGCTGCGGACTGGCGCGTGTTGCGCGCTCTGGAGCCCGTGTCCATGGGCGCCGGGGTCATACCGGCGGCGTGCGGCGGCGGGGAGGGCGACGTCATGTACATGCGCGCGCGGTTCGAGCGCGTGGTGGGCTCCCGCGACTCAGAGGCGTTCTACATGATGAACCCTGACAGCGGCGGCGGCGGTAATAACAATGGCGGCCCGGAGCTCAGCGTCTACCTCCTCCGAGTTTGATCGATCGAGTGTTCCACGTTTGCTTGTGTCGTGCCAGTTCTTGCATGCTTGGTGTTTTCTGCAGTGGACTAATAGTCAGTGTGACTGTACGCTTGGTAGTTGGTTTGGAATAAAATACCCATAAGGAAACTAGGAATGGAATGTATTTGTTTTTTCTTTTTAAGTTTTTCATTTTTGCTAATTGGGAGTTATGTATACTGCTGTTAATTAATACTCTCTATTACATATTATAATTCGTCCTTTTCTATAAGTCAATTTTTCTCAATTTTTGATAAATTTTATAAAAAATATTTAAGAATTACAACATCAAATTAATTTAATTAAAGATATCATATAAATATATTTTAATATGATATTTATGAGATAATATAGATGTTAATATATTTTTAAATTTAAATAAAGTCCAATAAGTTTAATTTAAAAACTAATAATCTACTTGCAGTGGTAGTGACGTTGTCGCTGCTCATGAGAGTAGAGGTGAAAGAAGCTCTGTGGGAAAAATTAATAATTAGAAGTGAAAGAAGGGAGCTTTGTTGGAAAAATTAATAATTTGCTACTTTTAATATAATCTTTTTAATTATGATATCGCTATAAGATATTGATTATGACGTTGCTACGACCGAGTAATATCTAAGACTATTTAAGTCGAATTACATGTGCCTCAAATCTCTTAGCTCCGTAAGGAGCAGGGGTGACAGTGTTGTATTATCCGGATAGATTTTGTGTGTATGCAATATCAACACTCAACAGTGGAGGTGACTGGGGTCGTCGTCTACGAAGGGTCAAATTCTGCTTCACCCTCTGTAACCGATGGGCCGAATCATGGCGCATGGAAGGACAACCCTCTTTAAACCCGATTGGCAGTCTGGTGTGACGTGCTTGTGCTTGGAGAAAAGCTCATTTTCTTTCTGTTTTCCTCGGCCTCCTCCAGTCCTCCCCTGTCTGCCTTGCCAAGTGATTGATGTCTTCATGATGTCAGATGGTAATAAAATCACATGCAGGATTTGGCACAAGCGATTTCGCAGATGGATTCGTTTTTCGTTTACTGGGCCTGTACTTCCTACTGTAAAAATCTTAGATCTTCACAGTTTACCACTCTTTTACAGCTAGTAGAACTGGAGAAACACTAGTACATGCAGAAGGTATCTCAGCTACTGTGTTTGTACTCCGTATTTTGTAAGCTGGAATATATGTTCCTGATAAGTTTAAGCATGCATAATCTTTGCAGAGCTGCTGCTAAACTCAATTAACTACAAAAAACGGCCAGTAGTTTGGAACTCCTGACAGTAGTATATTATATGCGGTTGTTTTTTCAATTCTTCTGTCAGTCTGACAGGATACCGTTCTTGCTAAAGCTAGCTCTCGGTCTTTTTGGCTAGGTAAGACAAGGCGACGTTCCGTGCAGATAAAAAGTAGTTAAATACTCCATCTATTTTATAATATAAACATCTACATGGTGTTTAGTAGAGATTAAAAACATGTCTATCACGTCTTCTTCTCCTGGATTTATATTTGATCTAAAATTTATATGATAAGATAATTTTGTTTAAATTTTTATTTCTAGTTTAAAATAAAAATAGATGAATAAGCTAAATACCAGCAATCATTTTATAGTTTCAGATCTAAAATTTATTACAACTAGGTTTGTCAGCTCTAAAAAAATCTTAAATCTGTATTTATGTTAAACAAAGATACTATCTAGATTTATTATACTATAAAATATTAAATTTGGTCATATATTACAATATTGCGAGACTCGGGGAGCAGATGTTAAAGGTGTGAGGGTGGGTTGAGATAAGATAGGAATTGAATGAAAATTGTTTGATAGAGCCCATAGTTGGTGAATTATATTTTGGTAACAATTTCAAATCATAGTATTTAGAAAAACCTGGTACCTAAGCAGACAAGCGATGATTACCTGACAAGTGAGAGCCTCCAGACTCGTGGCCGGGACAGCATGCGGCGCCTGTCCATGAATTCCTGTCCGGCTTGACAGAGTGCGTCTCAATCCATTCAGACGTCCCAAAGCAGAGGAATAGGACGGAGAGCTAATTACCTTTTTAAATGGACGTGTTCGCACAAAACAGCAGCCGCAATCATGTGAAGAGCACCACGCTTACTGCCTAACTCTAGTACGGAGTAAGTTGTAAGTATAGTAGTGGCACTTAGTTACCGGCCACAGTTTGTTAAGTCTAAAGGTTGAGCAAGTTTGATTAATTTTATAGATGTTTAGTTGTTGTTATAGTTGTGACAAGATTTCTTTCGGTACTATATGTCTATGACTTAAAAAAGTACGGTAAAATTTTTTTAGGCTTACTAAGTATGGCAAGGAATTTTATAACTTCAACTTAGGAAGTGTGACAACTTTTATTGTCAATTGGTGGCTAGCAACCAAACAGCCTCTGAATGTCTGGTTCACACGAACTGAATGTCTAGACCTTACTGATTTACCGCTAATCTGATTACAAACTGAGGCAAAGAATTCGACAAGGAAAACATGTAGCAAATCTCGTTCTAAGCTTTTGCAGGGTTCATGTACCCCACTCCACTCAGTGGATTATTTGGCCTGATTGCCTGAATGCTGAAGAAAAAGGGTATTACATTACCCAATATCTGATTACCGCTATCCGTTGGTCAACTATTAGCTCGAAAACCGTATTTACTGAGTTGGTAATCTTGTTTTCTGACTCTAATAAGGGCATTGTTTCATTAATATGATTTTTTGCTACAAATTTGACATGAATATTATGGAGTAATCCAAATCCAATCACTCCCCATTTTTCTCCCTAAACGGTAACTCGAGCTCACTTGTCACTGGGATGGCAATGGGTGTGCTTCGGTTAGGTTTTACTACCCCATCCCCATTCCCGTTGTAAACAAAAATGATCGTCTCCATCCTCATCCCCATCCCTGTACTCGAGTAGGGAATTTTCTCCATCCCCGTTCCCATGCGGGTATGGAGAACCCATCATATTCCCATACTCGAGTTCACAATTTTCCAATACCTGGCCCATGGGCATATGCTTCGCCCTCAGCTACAGCCCGTAGCATCATCACCATCCTCATGCCACCAGCCACTGCCTTCACTGGAGGGATGAGCGGCAGACCAGCGATGCAGGCGACGTGCGGCCGACAGTGTGTTGCGGACCAGCTGTGTGGGCGGCGTGCAGCGAAAGGAATCAGATAGTAGGCGGCGCGGAGATGGTCACAGACTCATGGAGTGCAGGCGGTGGGCGGACTAGAATCCAGGGCAGGCAGCACCGCAGTAGGCTAGTGTTAGCACCTAGGCGGCTAGGCTACTGGGCCACGTAGGTGGCTTGGCCTGCTGACGGTAGGACCTGGGTTTGTGTGTCTGAGCCTGTAAAACTGCAACCTGTGGGCTGTGGACTTTGGGAACGTTCTCGGTCTCGGTCATCCAATGATACTACTTTTTAATTAATTTTATTTTAATGGGTACCAAATTTCTTTTATTTTTAACCCTAATAAATTTTTTCTCCACCAAAAATCATGTTTCGAGTCCCATTACCATACCTACTTTGTCACGATTGACTCGCCGTTCCACCGCCAAATGCCAAAACCAAAGCAGGCACCGTGAAGCTACTCGTCTCCAGTCTGCCGGGCCGGCCGGCCATGGCCAATGACCCAATGCGAACCTCGAGCACGCGAAGGCGGCGGCGGCGGCGGCGGCACATGGTCAATGCGCGAAACAAGAAACGGAGCAGCCGCGCCTGCATCTTGCTAGCGACTGACTTCCTCAAGCTTAGCTGCGATCTGCAGGTAGCCTAGTCGATGGAGTACGATGCTAGGAGCACTCTGCTGCTCCTGACTGCAAAATTTCCCCCTTTTTTTGGCCATGGGACATGGGGTGGAGCTGTTCTGTCACTTGCTTTCTGCGACGGAGATGCAGAAAATTGGATGGACCCGTCATGATTATAGGATTATTATTGCAGATTTGCAGTCGCTTGTGTCCTGTGTGGCGAGGAGCATGATTGACGTGATGGCCATTGTGTAGATGACCACTCGCCTCTTTCGGCCTTTTTTTCGTTGGGAAGGAGAGGAGAGATGACTATGAGAGCAGGCCCTCGAGACGGCGAGAAAGCTGTGCGCATACCACGAGACGTGATCTATCGGTGCGTACGGTAACGGTGGGAGGGAGGCACCACGTGAGGTTTCATCAGTCATCACCGTAGTCCGTAGCCTGGAAAAGGGCAGGGGTGCAAAGTAATTTTCAGGAATAGCCCAAATCCAACACATGACAAAGTGACACTCTGCACGGCAGCTCCATGGATGTAAGCTTTGGTATCATGGTATAGACAGGCTCACAGGCTTAAGCCAACGGTGTGAGAGAGACAAACGTTGAGACGGAGGAAGCGATTCTAGGCCTCTTGTTTTTGTTTACGTTAATGGATTATTGATTGATTATTCGTAAAGTCCTATCAAAAATGCTATTTTAAAAAAACTTTATTTATCAGTATTATTTAAATGTTTTTCCTAGCCATTTGTTAACTTTATATTATATATTATATAATTAATTTATGTAGTGGTTTATCGACTAGTAAGCTCATTGCTGGATGTGTGCGGAATACTCGTTTACCTGTACTTTTCTCTCTACTAGATCATGGGCTGCAATTGGGCTTCTTCACGCGTAGTCCGGGCCTTGTACCTTTCGCTTCCGTGACAACAGAATAGTCAGGAATATGCACCCCGGACTTCTCCATGCAGCATCGACTACGAAAAACAAGATTAACAGCAGCAAAACGCACTCATGATCCTATGATTTCTCACGCACAGACATCCATATCATCTTCGAACCTTGCTGGCGCAACTGTTGCGTACCTGGCTCGAAGGAATAATAGGCCACAGCTACTTCCAATAGCAAACTTCACGTCCGGTAACTAACTCGCAAACCCTACCAAGCAATCAAGCATCCAATTCTGTAAAATCTCCCAGCTTGCAACCGTGCCATCACTTGCTTGGACAAGCTACAATAATTCAGGATGCCTTTATTCCTGCACATCTAGGATTTGTACTCTCTGCACACTTGAGAGATCTTTCATATCTACATTATGTAGTACGAAGGCCTATAAATACCTTGTGCCCGTCAGTTTCCAGTTCACCAAGTCCACAGGCCATACCTGCTTAAGAGCTTCTGTGCCTTACAACAAGGTTAGGACAGAACAGAGCAGCGTAACAGGGATGGCTTCCCTGAAGGCCGTGAAGCCCGCCGGACTTGCCAAGGAGCCTGCTGCTAAGCTCAGTGAGACGGCCACGAAGCCGGCGGCCGCCAAGGGTGGCATCAAGAAGGCTGAGCAGAAGCCCCGGGAGCCCAAGAAGAAGGTAACGTACCGAGCTGCAGCTGATCAACTTGATGTTGAGAATCTTCTTGCGGTTGTTACCATGCACGTTCTTTTCTTGATGATTCAGCGCGTGCATCTTTTCCTCGTGAAAACAGGTGAAGAGAAGCAAGCCAGCAGCGGCCAAGAACTGATGGTGGCAACAGGAGAGATGGAACCGGTAGAAGGGTCCCCATGTTATGCTCTGTTATGGATTATGAATCCCGTCTTTCCCATTCCTCTCGTCACTCCTGATGTCGTGATCATGTGCCTGCAACATTAGTCAAGCTGGTTTTGACGGTGTGCAACCCTCATGTGATGGATATTACAAATAAGACGGTACAGTTGTGACTTGTGACATCTGCTCCATGTCTTCTCACTTGCCCCTTCTGCTTACCGGGGTTAATTAGGTGTTCTCTTTGGATTCCACTGCTGAGAGATCCGCTGTCTCCATGGTCTCGCCTGAAAATACTCGAGAGAACAATAAGAAATCAAGCAAACACGTAGCGATACACAATAAGAAAGAGGAACTATGAACAAACAAGTATGTGCAATAATAGTAAAGATCAAGCAAAGCACAATTATATCAAACCAATGGCAATTTCACTACGGAACATTGCCACAAATGAAATCGGAGCCATCCATCACCAACGCTCAAATAGTGCCAGACTGCCAGTACAATTATGCCTACACACGCTTTAATAACAAAATCTAAAAGAACATGCACTTGTGTAAATACAGAACTTCAAGGACTGGGCAGTTTCCACAATATACTGATTGGAGTTGGAAATTGTGCGAAAGTATCTTGCTATATCAATCTAAGTATAACACGAGCTTTTAGATTAGCTAGCCAGTAATCTTCTAACTTTCTGCTTTACTAAATTAATCATAATTACAAGCCTTTACAGTACAGTATTGCACATGGTTAGTTACAAGCCCACCTGAGTGATAAAATACAACATTATGCACAACTTTGCAAAGGAAAAAAGAAAGGATGTAGTATCCAATCAAGTAGCTTCCTCTTATATTGGATACCACTTACAAGTTCCGCATTGAGTTGTCCAGGACCAAATGTCAGAAAGAAAGGAGATTTTTCTTGCCTGATCTCATTTCCCATCTACAATGGCTTAGACAAGCATCCTTTCCTCATAAAGGTGCAAAATTCACAGATGTTTTGGTCGTGCTTTACATTAGATATTTAGCAAACAAATGCCTCCGCAAAAATCTGCATCCAAACATTTTTAAATAAGTATACATCTCATAATATGCAAACAAAGCCAATATATTGGCATAAATACTTCAGCGACTGAAGGGGTGAACAGAGTGCTGAATATGGAAACTGCTGTTAAATTCTTATAGACTATATGTGCACTTCTGACTTTAGACTATTTCCTTTATTTTCTAACAAAAGCTTACTGAAACAAAGAGAAGCACTAATGTTAAATATAACACTTATAACAACCACCAAAATCCAATGGCAACCAACTTCCCAATCTTCATTGGAGAAATGATAATCTTTTAAATAAGTTACACCATATCACCACTCATAGTTCAGAAGGGGAAAAACATCAGGCAGAAGAAGACAAAAGTATTTTTCTAAGCATGCAATAGAAAATGATATTCAGGTTCTAAAAGTCTCTCAGGGCCATAGTTTAAGATTTCAACTCCACATGTAACTTCAGATTATTACCAGAATGGGTATGCTTTCTACGATTATTTTTGTGTTTTGGATAAGTAACGAATAACCAATAGTTTTCAAGTCAATGGTATAGTCATTGAGATTCAAGAATAAGTTCTTGTTCTCAAATAAAGTATATTATCAGAGTCTCATGACAGAATACCTAGAACATAACAATAACCAGTGGCGAAGCTAGAGCAAAACAGAAGGGGAGTGCAAAATTGAACTGATATAGACTGATTTTCTTAAATTAACTACTAATTAAACTGTCAGGGGTGCATTATATTGAGCTGAGGAGGTGCATATATAGTTAAAATATGAGAGTAACAATTGAAAACAAAAATTTAGTAGGTGCATTTGCACCCACGACGATGAATGCAGCTTCGCCCCTGACAATAACGTATATTGTACTTACCTACTAGAAGGGACTAATTCGACGGGCCAACTGTAGTTGCCACTCAAAGACCAGGCGCCTTGGAGTGGGTGATACAACAATCTTTTCTTGTGTAATTTCATCATCAGCATGAATAACAGATAATACATCTTCAACCAATGGATCTCTTCCACCCCTAAGAGGATCCTACAAAAAGATTCAAATAAACAAGTTAGAAAAACTTGAGAAATCAAACAACTATAAGAGCTCATAATTAGGTGAGATATTATAGTCCCACAACAAAAATAAATTCTATAGAGATTTTCAACCCAGAGGGTTTTTCCTCCTGCAGTATAATTAAAGGAAATTTAAGACAAGACATGATAAAACTTGCTTTTAATATATAATAAAAATGAACATGTTAATATAATAGCTAGAACAGGTAAACCTTTGGCAAACTCTTGGCATTTAACTTGAACCAGATTACAAATGATAGGTCAATACCAGGTCCTCATATGTGTCAGAAATTTATACTTATGGTTCCAGGGTAGTACCGTAGTAGGGGTATGGTATGGTATTTACACTAACACTCATCAAATTTGTCAGAAATTGTCAGAAATTGAATGTAAACGCCAGTAGCTTTGCTTTTTATAGTGTATTTTCATTATAATCATTTTAAAATTCCTAGAACTGGTATTGTTAAAACTAAACATTAGTTGGCCCAATTCAGTTGAAAGACTGAAATCCATGGGATCTGGTAAGACATATCATGACCTCTGCCATAAATCCAGGAAGTCATGATCCAGAAAGGAGCCACAGACCCACAGACCACAGTACATGAAAATCCTCCATAAAAGGAAAATGTATTTACATTTTAGTTGCTTTTTGGAAAGTCGTCAGTCTATAGAAACCATCACTTCTTTCCCACATGAAACAACCCAACATTAGTATATATTTGATAATAAGATTCAGTTTTGCCATAATCAAGTCGAATTGAACAAAGGCCCATGTAATATCATTCCTGACATCCTGAAAGGTATATATTCCTAAACTTCAACTTTACACATCCAAGTACTATCATATACTTATAAAACTTGAACAGCAGGAAAGCAAGTGTCACAAGAAAAACAAATTCATTATCAATATTCCAGACATGTTACCTGTAAAAATATATCTGTATGTGTTTTGCCTTCGTATAAAAGTAACTTGGTTTGAGCACCAGCTTGTTGAAGGACGTCAGCAAAACTTTGACTGCATACGAAAGAAACAGAGTATCTGGTATCATGAAATTGGAAAACATTATGCTAATTCAAAAAGGGGTCAATCAACAAATGATCCATCCAATAAATAGAATCATACAGTACAAGGCTACAAGCACCAAAACATAGATGAAAGCACGTTGGCAACAGAAAAACAGGTAGCACAGCACAATAATCTTCTTGTAACAGATAGATCAGAAATATTTTATATTAGTGTTGAATATGAGAAGACAGACAATGTTCTCATAAAACTTAGGATTCTAGACAATCAATCCCCTATTTACAAGTACTTCGATAAATTTACTATCCTTTGGAGTACTTGGTGAAATGAAGAATGTGGTATAAGTACTTCTGCTTTGGCGTCTATATAGCAAAATGTAAAATTCTATCTTTCAACTTTCTGGTCTGTATATACACATTTGGGCTTCTAATATCAAGACGCAAAACGATTTCATGTTCAAGATATACCAAGACACCAAAATAAGGAATGCTAAAACTGGAAAAGAATGTAAAGTATAAGGAAAGAATTGAGGTATTAGAGATATTAGACATGCCACACCTTGGTTTATGGCTTTATCAATCTAGCTACTTTTTTCTCAGTGTAGTTCAGCATTGCTTCATAAATTCAAGTGTGGCTGGAGTGCTGGACTTATACAGTAAATAAAATTTCCTTTAGTAACAAATGCATGCCAAAGGCATCAAGAGTTTTTGGAGGGCACAGGGCAGGTGGGTAGAGGTGGTGAAGTGTATATTTGCTTGAGTTTTTCTTACATAATCTTAAAAGGGCATCTGCAGAAGGCATATGAACGAACCTGGCAGATGATGGTATTGAATAATCTTCAGTTCCATGCATAAGAACAATAAGAGGCAGAAGAGCAATTGTCTGGGAACTTGACTCCTTGACAACCATTTCAGGAGAATTATGTAACAATGATTCCTCTCCTTCCATTATGCTGAAACAGTAATTTAACAAATTCCTTAATTGTTATGTCAGTTGTTATTTTAAAAAAAGATCACTTCCCATGCATACTAATGTTACCACCTGAGAAATATTGAACGATTAAGTCCACGTTCATGGAAATGGTCAACCAAACTATGGATGTTGTATCTGCAAAAAAGCATAATTGTTGTTACTAGTTCCAATGTATATTTAGTATTCTATCGAAATAATCGACATGAAGAAAAAAGTTGAATATGCTGAAAAAATAGAATATCTGAAATCCGGCTGTGCATTTGAAGGATAATTAAAAATGGTAAAAAATCGACAGACTTCTGATGCTTGTACCGGGTTACCAGCCCAGTGCATGTTACCAGTCTTTGCAGTAATAGAAACATTCATGCAACAAAATAGCTAATAAAAATCAAGAGCTCACCCTCCAGATAAACCAAAATATGCTTTGATTTGTGTAGCACTCCAAGAGATGGGCTCCCCCCTAGATTCTTTCACTGCTTGCTCCATGAGGGCACATGCAGCAATATGTGCTCCTGCTGACTGACCCATCAAGTAGATCCTACAGGTTTATCATAAATCCTATAGTCATTATGTGTTAAGAAGGTGCTAGATCTTGCACTCTGTTTCTACTTATCTTTCATAAGATAACTCCCACCAGAAATCCAGAATAATATTAACATATTGCATCGACAGAGTCTACATGAATATGTAAATATTTGCTGAATTGCTGCACAAGCTAGCATAAGGGGTCTAAGTAATGCTAAGCAGCCAATGGCATAGGTCAACTTTCTTTTTAATAATATTTCTAGGAATTTCAAGGTGAAAATCACAGGCTATAGCATAAGCATTGATATGTAAATACCATAAATTCACGAGCAAAGTTCACTTGAAAATTCTGATAACTGTTTTGTATGAACCTTTCATAATAACCTTAAAAGAAACTGAAATAGCTGTTATCTTACCGATTAGGATCACCTCCATAACTAGCAATGTTGTTACACACATATGAAATCCCCTGAGAAGCATCGCTAACCATGTCACCTATTGTTCCTTGGGGGAAATTTCTGAAAGAAATGTATAAAATTGTGTTAAGCAAATAAAGACCGGTAGCGATTAATTCCTCATTAGTAATAAAATGAAATAGCAGTGGATTCAGTGGATTCATCAGCACCTGTAATCAATGCAAGCAACTATGATTCCTCTCTCAGCCAACCGCCTCCCGAGAAGGGCACCCCATGCCTTGTAACTAAAATTTTTTAGCAAGGTCATCAACAAACAAAAGCCAATAATTACCGTAGTGCCTTGTTCATACTTAACACTTACCCAATAATCCATGCCCCACCCGTTACAAAGGCCACCACTGGGCAAGGTCTTCTGATATCATTGGGTATGTACAAATCCAACCTATTTAATGTAATCTTTATCAATTTCAATAGTATAAACAGGGGGAAATGTTTTATTTGTTGAGTGATGTTACCTGTTTCTGGGCTGGTCTCCATAGACTATACTTCTACGAACCTGACTTGAAAAGAAATAGTAATATCCAACTGTGAACAAAGAAAAGATTGGTTTGAGAACATTGAAGGGGTAACTATAATAGAGACATGCCATATTCGAGAAGACCTCAAGCATATCTGTATTCAGCAATAACAAAGAATATCCGCCCATCATACTGACACTAGCACAACTGAGTCAAACGAACAACAGGTTGGCTTCAGCATACCTTGTAGAAAACCTGGCATAAGTAATATTGCATAGATTGTAAGGGCAAGAAGTTGTGACATCCACCGGTAGCCTAACCTGCATAACAATAAGATCATAAGGAATACAAAGAAAAACAACGTAATTCTATTCATCAACACATTTTGGCTAAAAAGATGAAAAATGTCACCAATGTTAAACCTACTAGATAAAAAAATCACCACAGTGAGTTCAAAGTGACAATTTCAAAATACAAGGCCAGAAGGCCTTGAATATATTGCTCTGATTTTTCAATATTGGAGTTTGTATACTTGTATATACTTGCGAGTTTGGCTCTGTACTTTTACAGGTATCTTAAAGGCATATTTATGTTTCTATTGAAGCTTTGCGATAACCTCTCTCGCTGTGCCTGTATGTGTATGCCCATGGTTCTAGCCAAGATGTAGAACAGAGTTTCAGAGACAACATGAAAGCATTAAGCATCAGTGCATCACATCAACAAAATTCATTAGCCATGTAGAATAGAAGGCTAGGAGCAACCGTGTATCATGCCACCACATTGTTCCATGGTTCTAATGTTCTATATTAAATAGCAGTTGGTTAACTGATCAGTAAGTCCACAACAATTGTAAAATTTACACGAAGATAACTGACAGAAGTACAGTACATTAATACAGAATCTGCATGTACTCCGATACACTAATTTAAAACGAAAAAATACGATGTGTTGAGCAGCAAAAAGGTCTGCACGGCAACAACAAAGTCTGCACTCCAGGGAAACCTTAAAGCGTTGTGTTGTCCCTGGAGCTTAATTCCAAGTACGTCTCTACTCTCCCTTCACTTGTCAACAAAGCTCCACGCGCAATTGCGTCAGCCTTCCTCGTCAAAAACTCCCTAATGGCCGGCTAGCGTTCGCTTCTCCATGAAAGCTGCCTTTGCAAGTGCAACTACAAGTACACAGAACTCCCCTAAAACAGAAGTTTCGCCATCGGAATTAGCATGTAAACAATCGCCACCTCACGTATCGCATCGCGGCGTCCGCAGTTAGCCTGTGAACTACTCCATGATCCATTCGGGCAACGCAACGCAAGGGTTAGCAAGCAAAATCCGCGAATTACCCGAGGTACTGGAGGAGCCTGAAGGTGAGGCGCGTGACGAGGTACGTCTCGGAGGCGGCGTGGCCGACGTCGTCGCGGAACGACGACTGCCGCCCCGGGCCGGCCCCCGAGCTGGGAGGCCGCGGGGACTCGGACTGAACCGGCGACGAGCGGCG
>KE372151.1:389064-403094 GCA_000418225.1 Zizania latifolia | reverse complement strand
TCGATCTGGTCCGCCCGGACGAACCCGGCGTCCCCGCTCCCGCCGCCCGCGCCGGGATACCTCATGCCCGGTCGTCGTCGCTCGACCGCACCGGGTCGCCGCGCCGCTAGAGACGCACGGCGGTGGGTGGCCGGTCCGCGGCCTCGGGGGTGGGGGTGACGGCGGGGCTACGCTACAGAAGAAGAGGAGGACGGGTTAGCGCGGCCGGGGGCGGAGGCGGTTCGAGGTCGTGCGACTGCGAGGGGAGAGGAGACTCCATGTGAACAGGGCGCGCATGGGGTTGTGGCGCTTGGCGAAGTAGGCAGTAGGCAACGGGGGCAGAAGTGACCGAGGAGACTCGTTCCGCGGGCCCCACCGGGAGCAGACGTCAGGAGGTTTCGTTTGTGCAGTGCAGTTGGCGGGTGAGGTCGTTGACGAGGGAGATGGCGGGCCCGTTGTCGCTTGAGAAACAGAAGGCCCAGTTAGTAGAGTCTTGGGCTGCATTAACCAGATAAGCCCAGTAATAAAGCGGCACAGTTCTACTCTATCCTCTAATATATAATATGTTATGACAGCCACGATGTCACGATAGAAGAAAAACATTTGGTGAATTCAGCTCTATATGAGTAGTTAGTATATACGATGAACAGACAATATGAAATAAAAAATATTATTCTCTTTTTCGTTTCTATCCACTCACATGTCAATAACGTGAATTGTACATATCATAGAATTTACAATAACAAAAACCCACTGACCCTAAATATATATTGCTCATGCCCTTAGGAGAAAAATATCCAACTACAAGTGTTCACGAAAGCTATACAAATATTATAGAATTTACAATGCATATACATTGTATTTGCCCTTAGTCGTGGGAAAAATCTCTAGCCACCAAAGCTCAAAAAATGAACAGTAGACAAATATTGTAGAATTTTTAATAACAAAACCCCACTAAACCTTCATCACCTTCCTTTACTCGTAAGAAAAATATCCAGGTGTAGAGGTGGGCAAAAATAAACTAAAAACCGAACCAAATCAAACTTTAAATATGTTCTGTTAAAAATAGTTTTTATTTCGTGGAAATTTGGTTTTTGGTTCAGTTTATGACTTAAAAAATCAAACAACCGAAAAAACCATTTTTTTTCTAATGTCTATGTTTAATAAGTTGATGTATTAAATTAAATTTTAATTTTATCTAAAAACAAAAAATTCTAAATTCTAATATTTATATCTCGATATATTTAATTATACTAAATGATAATTTAAAAGCGCCATCACACCATTTTTTTAAATGGTAAACGAAAAAATTAAACTAAATTATTTTTGTTTTTACGATTTTATACCATTCTGCGCTAAACCAAATTTATTGCTACCAAAACTCGCGGAAACTGTGCTACCCTAGTCCCTAGCCAAGTTCCTGCTCCGATCCCATGGCGGCGCTGCCTCTCCTCCGGTGGGGTGCCACCCCCCTCCGCTCCCACGCCGCCAGCCGCCTCTTCTCCGCACTTCGCCGACCATCCGCCGCCGCCCGCAGCGAGCCCGGCTCCAAGGTCGTGCGGAAGGGGCGGGACTACCCAGAGCTCGAGGTAAGGGTACTTCTGTCAGAGTATGAGTTTCGTGGATCCGTTTGTCAGTTGTTGGTACTAGGTAGGAGGTCTCAATTGAGTTGATATGGCTCGGTTTTTCGCAGAAATGGGTGCAGTCGCAGGGCTTCCGGCAGGGGCAGGCTATGATGCTGTGGAAATGTCTCTACGGGAACAAAGTCTCGGTGCACAGGCAAGATGAGCTGGCTGGTAAGTTTCAATTTTTGTTTATCATGCCACGAGTATATTCGATATATTTTGATGCTAACTAGTGTAGTTCCACTATTACTAACTGTGAGACAGTGGTAGAAAGGCATGATGTCCACGTACACACGCTGATTAATCTGGATGCAATCTATAGGGAAATGGGTGCCAATTTGGACGCAAACCAGTGGCATTTCGTCTAATTTACCAACGTAATTGCCGTTTCATAAAGTAATGTGCCATTAGTGGTATTTCAAGATCTCCTGTACAGAAATGTAGAAGATAGTAAATTGTGAGATAAGCTGTGATGGATCTATCTTGCTTACCTCTCACCATTTCTTATTAACTGTTTTCTGTTTAAGGATCTGTTCTGGTCAATTGGAACCTACTTTTGAATTTAACAATTTTGGTTGAATGGATTTGGCCTTTGCATCTAATCTCCCATTCAGGTTTAAACAAGAACTTCAGTAAAATGGTAACAGATCATGCTGATCTTAAGGCATTAACTGTGAAAGACATTATTAACACATCAGATGGAACCCGAAAGGTAGCTTTTTCTTTGTTACTTATGTCTTCTGTGATGTTTTCAGAATATGATTGACTGCAGAAGTAGAACACATGATGCTACAGATACTGTTCTCCCTTGAAGATGGATCAGTGATTGAAACAGTTGCCATTCCTTGCTCTAGGGGCAGGACAACTGTCTGTGTTTCAAGTCAAGTGGGTTGTACCATGAATTGTCAGTTTTGCTTCACTGGAAGGTTAGTTTACTTTGTTTGAATAACATTTACTTTTCTATGATTGTGTAGTTCTAAGTTTACAATTGTCCTTCTATCTCCATGTGTTTTCTGTAGGATGGGCTTGAGAAAGCATTTGTCTACAGCTGAGATTGTTGAGCAGGCTGTGTTTGCTCGTAGACTGTTTTCAGATTAGTTGGATCCATTACAAATGTTGGATTTATGGTAAGCATCCTCTTCATGGTAATTAATGACGCTAGCTTTTATGGTGGTTAACTGATCAACTGACTGGATAGTTAATTAACATAATGCAATTTGTACTTTTCATCTTGAATCATATATCTATCTTTTGCATGCCAATCTTCTTGAGTTGTCAACAAAATTATCCTTTGCGTGATACTTATACCACGATTGCCAAGTTAATCATGTGCATCTGTTTTTATTCCACTGTTTTCTTACAGCATCACCCTGCTTCTGTCTGTATTTCATTTCAATGGCATAATATCCAGTGTTTTTAAAATTCAATTTATTGATAAATTGTTAGGCATGATTTTATAGCTTATCATAGTTTTGGAGAACTGTGTTAGTATAGTGCTGAAATGGATGAGATGAAATGATAATTTGATTACTAATACATAGATTAATTAAATATTATAGATTAATAAGCTAACAAATATCTTCGGAAATTGTATCTAGCAATGTTGATGAAGAATTTTTTCGAGAAACCGTACATTTGGAAACGTGGCACGAATAATCTGGTGATGGATTATTTGGAATAATCAGAAAAGAATGGGGAATGATTGTGTTAACATGGTTTCATGGTTGTTTAGGTTGTATTCACCGGTATATAGCAGTAATACTGTCTTGCATTTGTTGATAAGATGCTAACACATATTTTCACCACCTTTCATTCATATCAAATTTTTACAGGGTATGGGTGAGCCATTGCACAATATTGACAATGTACTCAAAGTTTCAACTATAACAGTTGATGAGCAAGGCCTTCATTTTAGTCCTCGCAAGGTTATTGTCTCCACAAGCGGTCTTGTTCCACAGATAAAACACTTCCTACATGAATCCAACTGTGCCCTGGCTGTGAGTCTTAATGCAACCACTGATGAGGTGAAATCCATTTTTGGTTGTTCTGTCGTGATGAAGTGGGTTGGCATTATTTTGCCGTTTTGTATACTAACTTTTCTCCTCAGGTGAGAAACTGGATAATGCCCATTAACAGAAAGTACAATTTTAACTCACTTCTTTGCACTTTGAGAGAGGAACTTCGCTTGAAAAAGAAGTACAAAGTGTTTTTTGAATATGTCATGCTTGCTGGCGTGAATGACAGGTGAGGAATCTTTGGATTATACAAAAGTTATCCTGACTGTTGCTGTACATTGTTTTTTAAAACTGGCATAAAACTGTTTTTGTCTTTGTTATTTGGTGGTTTGTCCCTAATAATTGCATATAGATGAAGCTCCCAGTGGAAATTTAGATTATAATTGGTATTGTCATTGTAATCACTTGCTGGTAGGGAAATTAATTATCTTAGAAATAACTTTTTTAAGTTGCAATAAAATAAGTTACTTCTTGTTTCCTGAATATTTTTGTGGATCTCAGTGTGGATGATGCGAAGAGACTTATAGATTTGGTTCGTGGGATCCCTTGCAAGATGAATCTCATCTCTTTCAATCCCCATAGTGGGTCCCAGTTCAAGCCTACCCCTGATGAGAAAATTATCGAGTTCCGTAACATTTTAATTCAAGAGGGCCTCATTGTATTTGTTCGACTCAGCAGAGGGGATGATCAAATGGCTGCCCGTGGACAGCTCGGAGAGACTGGGGACTACCAGCTACCACTGCTCCGGGTACCTGAGAGATTTCAGGTGGCCTTGTGATTCTGCACATCAAGTACTGTACTACAGTCCTTGTAGATTTGGAGAACAGCTTGACAAAGAGGTCATCCTTTTCTGAGCCAACCTGACGACTGTTAGAATTATTTTGTTACTTCGACACGTCAGTGTCTTCAGCTGACTTGTGGTACGTAAAATATGCTCTGCTGAGTACCAACATTTAGCACTTTCCCTTGATATAACCCTTCATATATCTCCTTATCCGATTTTCGCACTGACAGTAGCAAACACGTGTGGCACAAGGAAAGTTTGGTATCAAATAAAGATGAAACAAACCTTGTTTCGTGCTACTTCAAA
The DNA here is from genome assembly GCA_000418225.1 of Zizania latifolia. Lineage (NCBI taxonomy): Eukaryota > Viridiplantae > Streptophyta > Magnoliopsida > Poales > Poaceae > Zizania > Zizania latifolia. The sequence continues at coordinate 398,385 of KE372151.1, read as the reverse complement.
TTCATGTCATGTGGGCATTTTGCATAGTTTCTGATGCGGCCTGAGTCGTCAAAGCTAATTCTTTGGTGAGTGCAGGCATGGCGAGCATTCCCAAAAGGTTTACAAGATTATATCCCTTGCTTGAGATACCTTAACCATTAAGGTGTGCATGCCATTGTCACCACCTGACCACCCTGCGGAGAAAAAGGAAAAGCCATCTAGCGCAAACCCCATGTTAACATCCTAGGCCTTAGCTCTTCCGTCTCGGTTCACGTCTGAGTGTTTATGCGCATCTGACGCAGCTTATGAGTGGAGAGCCCTTGTATATCCTAAAAGATCGGTCTAAGGGAGGATGGCTACTCTTCTTTATAAGCTACTCGTAGTCTTCTTCCGTGGACAAGACGGGACTTAAGTGGCTGGCAACGTTTAATGGCTCAGGAACCTAACACCCCATCCTAATCCCTCTAGGTAGGCATGGCGGCTGCTGACTCTGGTACCAATTGTTAACGTTCTAGGCCTTAGCTCTCCGGCCTTGGTCTATGTCCGAGCGTTTATACGCATCCGATGCAGCTTATAAGTGGAGAATCCTCTTATATCCTAAAAGATCGGTCTAAGGGAAGATGACTACTCTCTCTTATAAGCTTTTCGTAGCTCCTAATGGCTCAGAAACCTAACACCCTACCAGTAAAAGCACCCTTCTTTCCTAAAGCTAATCCGTTGTGATGTACATATTGGACGTCTTTAGCACTAATCTGCTGCCGAACTGGCACTCTACACGTCTGCACAGCTGCTTTCAAGTATTTGTTGTCATTTGATTCCTGATACATGTTTACCTTCTCACTAGTTTTGGCAGCAGCCAGATTTGCTGGTGAACCTTGGCATCAGGGGTTGTGACATCTGCTGTTGTCAGGTCCACTTTAAACTAATTCTTTTTTGAGATGCTAAATAAACGCAGGATAACCTTTTCATGGCTCCCCCTCGTGAGACATCCTCTATTAAATTCTGGTTGGACTGTTCGAGGCACCTAGCTACTTCTTTACGAACTGAGATCCTCTCCGACTACAGAGAGCAGTCAGCCTCTCCGCACCGTCAGATCAAAATCTGACAGGTGCCGGAGAGAGCTTCGTGCATGGTAAGGCTCACCTCCGCACAGTCGAAGGGGGCCTCCACACCGTTGGATCCATACCGGACGGCGTGGATCGTGACTGCAGAGGGCAGCGACGTGAGGGGATTCGATTCCCTTCTTTACATATGCCCTCCACGAATCCCTCTACATGTCCATCGTGCTAAAAATAATCTGTCTATATGGCAACTATTTGTTGATGTTTAGAGCCATGGCAATGATTGAAATGTGGTCTTGTTCTATCTAGGAGTACATCATTTGTTGACTATCCTCAGCACTCATTTCTTTGGACAAATATAGTTTTCAAGGTCCATGACATACATGTCAAGGCAGCAAAACAAAATAAAAACTGACAGCAACTCTCTTTTCAGAGAGCGGGAGCAACTCGTGTTCACTACAGGTTTCATCTCAAATCTGTCTACTGGTAATATTTTCCTGGATAAATCTCCCGATCCATTTCACTGTCATACAAAACGAAACCAAGGCAACGGCTATCGTTTTGACCCTTAACTTGTAGCCGTCAAAGACGGTTCCAATTCACACCTACCACGACGAGGACATGGCAATTATTTACTAGTAATAATTTCATCATGCCAGCAAAGCTAGCTTTTAGTTTATAGAATAAGCATGCGTTCTGTCGCCACAAGCGTGTTGACTTAACATTGCATGATTGCATCACAAGCGTGTCCTGATTCTGTCCAGAAAGAGCACGATACGCTATGCAACGAGGCGTTCAGTTGCACGCTCTGCCCCCTCGTGGCCTCGTTACCATACAACGGCAAAACCGCAAAATCTTGCACTTATTCGAGTTGGAGATGAGGGCTAGAACAGGGCGGACATTTGCGACATTGACATAATTTTCAATAATGTTTGTTTGCTAATTTTTATATTTATAAAAATTATTTAAAAAATTGTATAAAAATATTTTTGTAGCAGATTTATCGATGTTATTTTTATTTATTAAATATTAATATTTTTAATTCATTAATGATCTAGAATTTTAGTTTAGCCCTACTTATTCGGAATTTTGAGAACTGAGGTAGAGTAATACATAAGACGGGAGCCCATCCCTCCCGGCTCCCGTCGGATCCGACTCCTGTTGCTGCCGCGACGGTGCGCTATGGCCGAGACCCCGCGGACCCTGGCGCCGGATAGGCCGCCGCCTCCCGTGCCCGTTCGCGAGCCGCTGCAGGCGTCGTCGCTGCCTTTTCCGGAGTCGGCGCCTTCGACGCCGCGTGAGGAGTACCACACGCCGCCGCCGTCGCTGGACGAGGCGCGGGATGAGGCGCTGGTGCCTCAGGAAGTGGGCGTCAACGGGGGATCGGGAATCGCCAAGAGCCCGCAGCTCTCGCCGATGCGACTCCACCTATCGCCTCACCGCTTGCTGACGCCGAGCTCTCCCACCGTCAACGGTCAAGATGGCGCTCCCGGGACGGCACCGCCGCGAGGCCGCCGTCCGCAGCTTCTCCTAGCGACAGGCCGTCTCGTGCGGACGCCGTCGCAGGGGTCCCTCGCCAAGTCGTCCCCGTCGCCGTCTCCGACGCCGCCGTCACCGCTGACTCCCGCGCTCGCAACTTCTCCTATGGTCAACAGCAAGAGCGGGCAGAGCACGCCGAAGCACGCGGAGGCATGGAAGCCGCTGGCCTCGCCGCCCGCGATGGCGATGGCGATCCCGATGCAATTCGACCCGGTCGAGGAGGCAATCACGTCGCCTCTGCGCATCGGCATCGGCATCGGCAAGGCAGCTCGGCTCGACCACCAGCGCGCGCCCGCGCCAGCGGTGGGAGAGAACGGCGGCGCGGCAGGGGAGGTGCCACCAGACGTGGCTGCCGTGGCCGCCATCGGGGAGAGGAGGACGCTTTCAGTGGCGTTGCGAATGGTCACGGCGGTGCTCAGCCTGGCGGCCTTCGCGGTCATGGCCAGCGCCCGGACGTCCGGGTGGGACGGCGACCACTACGGCCGCTACGAGCAGTACAGGTCAGCGATCACTTGCCTACAGGATACATGCTCCCCTTTTTTGTTCTCGCGTTTAACCGGATTTGTCCGATTTTTGACGGTTATGGTAGTTGGCACATGTAGGAGCAGTTAGAGAGAATTGAATATGTAGCTGATGTTGGGTGCTTCTGGTAAAATGCTTTAAAGTTGAGCGATTTCGTAAAAATATCTTTCTCGATTAATAGGGCCAAAATTGTCGAGGAATTATGAAAAAGGCAAAAGAAATGGAAATCTTTGTTAATCATGAAAAATGTCAAAAATATAAAGAAGCAGCCCAAACATTTTCACGAAGTTCGTTTAACTTCTTGTTTTCTCGAAGGTGCCTCAACTTTGGGGCATTTCAACGAAAGTGTCTCAACTTTGAGGTACATATACAATTCTTTCTTCTTAATGACACAGTTGCTGACTTGCAAGTAGCAACTACGATTGTTAATTTTTGGATTCATGGTTTGCTAGTCGAACTTAATTTTTGATTGGTTAGGAAAAAAATTATCTGGTAATGTTTTGTTTGAGACAATTTTGTTACTGTGGCTTGGTGAATATTGTCATTTTCTGTACACAAACGTGGATGTTGGTTCTGGACATCACATTCAGTACTAATTGTTCAATTGTTCAGAGCAGTACTTTTCACTATTTCTGCTCGAAATTCAGAGTCTATCGTGATCAATGTCACGTATACTCCGTGTGAAATTTTGGAATTTTAAATACTGTACATGTTAAGAAATTCTGAACGCAGGGAACAACGTATTTTCCCTCACTTCTTCTAAAGCTTGAATACAATTGCAGTTTGTATGTTCAGAGCAACAATCAAACGGATTTTCTCTGTATTCCTAACCTGGCTTCCTCTGGGAGTTGAATGACCTTTGTTGTTTGTTCTCCCCACCCCAACGTACTGCAGGTACGCCGTCGTAGTGAACGCGATCGTCTGCATCTACTCGATCGCGCAAGCGTTGGGCGATATCCGCCGCATGGTTTCGCCGAGGTTTATCTTCCGGAGCACCTCGAGCTACTACTTCAGCCTGATCCTGGATCAGGCAAGCCCAACTTGTCAATCTTTCAACCGAAACACGGCGTTGCAAAGCCGGGAGAAAGCAGAGTTTTTTTTTTCCCGCGGCTGATCGTCTCGTCTTCGTCGTCTCGCTGCAGGTGTTGGCGTACCTCCTCGTGTCGGCGTCGTCGGCGGCAGCGTCTCGCAACGATCTGTGGGTGTCCAGGTTCGGCAATGACCCGTTCAACAAGAGGATCAGCAGCTCGGTGTGGCTGTCCTTCATTGGGTTCATCGCGCTCGCTGCCAACTCGCTCATCTCCACGGTTGATCTCTTCAGTATGATCTGATACGTAATACCATTAACTTAACCTGATTGAGAATTTGGAGTACTACTTCGTATGGTTACCTCCCGTAAGTTATGTGATACATGTAAATATATATACATACATATATATATATTATGGTGAATTTTATGGTATACCAAAAATATTATAAATCGATCATTTATTTTGATCTAATGGTTAAGATTAAAGATAGTGACCTATTTCCTCCTCCTTCTATATGGAAATAGGTTACCCTTGATTTTTCTGCACAGATTTTCTAATTTTCTGCGCTAACTTTTTAATTTTCTACGCTAACTTTCTAATTATCTGTCGGTCACCAAATATTTTTAATTTTAGTTTATTTTTAATTATAACTAAATGTCTATATTAATTTAAAGTATTACCCCTTATGAGGTAAATGTTGTACCGTAACATAGCCCCCCCACATATATATATATATATATATATTCATGATAAGGAATTCATTTGCACACAACTAATAAAATGCAGGATAAACACATAAAACGTGTTAGTTTTCTGTGAGTAAAGTAGCTTGATATGGCCCAGAGGCCTTCTTTCTTTGCATTGCTAGGGATGTTATGTATACGGTATACCATTGCAAATCGGTGGCTGTTGTAAACTTGTAATACTTACATGTTTATACGTAATCTACTGCTTATCTGTGACACCCCGTCGTCCCATACGAACTTCGCCGTATGAGACGAGTCGCTACAAAACTAAATCAAAACAAGCATCGTCCAATTCAGCGGTAGTTCATCACAAAATCTGCTTATTACAATATTATCTCCTTACAAAGCTGCTAATGAGGTATACCTCGCAGCGAACAATCATTATAAAATAACAGCAGAAGCAAATATATACTCACATCAATAACTAACTCCTAGATCTACTTGGGGACTAGGCCCGAAACCCTACTCTTCTGGAAACTCGCCATCGTCGAAAACCTTCATCTTTCCAGGACATCGCAAAAAGCTTTATCTTCATCCTGCTGCTTTTGGGTGTTGAGGGAAAAAGCAAAGGTGAGTACAAACGTACTCAGCAAGTTTTGGAAAGGATTATAGATGCAAGGGAAAGTCAAGGCCGGCTGAGGCTTAATAAGAAATCATGCAAGTTAAATTGACTAAGTGTCCCATAGTCTTTGGCAGAGGCCCCAACCTTTACCGGTTTATCCCAAAGTGATAAGTATTTTGTTTTTTGAAAACTGGAGGTGAGACCACGACTCAACCTCCTCTAATCTTTCCACCACCATTCCTCACTTTTCCACAACAATCCTCCAAATTTCCTTAATTCACCAATCATTCCTCCATAATAATCCTTCCAATTACTTTACTCTGGTACTGGCCTGCCCTTCTCTCGGGTAGGTTTTTCCCGCTTATCCAAATCACATTTTACCTCTCATCCTAGGGTTAAATCTCACCATCTCTCTATGAAGCCTTTCGACTTCCCGAACCACACAGGCTGGTTGCCAACCACAAAGGATGTCAGTACACCCCGAGGGTGCACTCTGGTAACGTCCCTTCCCACAAATCAGTTTTTATTAACATAAATCAAATCCCAAGACTACGCTAGGGCAACTATCAGGGCACGCGTCTATGACCGTGGGCACGGCTGTTCGAACAGATTATACTTCAGCTGAAGGTGTACACTTTACTCTTATATCATGATCTTACTCCTTGTTAGCTAGGCAAGGAGGTTCGCTACAAGGCCTTTGCAAAGCAAACCCAAGAAAGCTTTACTGTCAACTGAACGAGCCAAACCCGGATACCTCATCAACGGGCTTCTGACCAAGGAACATCAGGTAGCCCTCGAGCCCCCTTCACTTGAAATCCCGTGGGTTTTCCTAGCTCATCACAAAACAATATTCACATATGTCACCTCGGGCCCTCTTTCCACACACTACGTACCCCGGGATTTCACGTTCATCAACAGCAAGCGATCCCAAGCCCACCAAGTACTTAACCAGGGGCATCCTATAATACCCGTAAGGTTGCACGAGTTGTGTGCCTGCCGTTTTTCCCAAGGAATCGATCCTTATGCGCTAAACGAAGTCGGGCTACTACGGCGACGACAACACCTTGCAATTTGTAAACAATCTCCGTTTTCCCTTTTTCATCCCAACCTAGTTTAACATTTAAAAAAAACAAAATCATTGACAATCCTATTTTTCACCCACACGTAACATTCGTTTTACAATCATGTAATATAGTATGAGTAAAGACAAGCTTTGATTACGAACAACCCACATCACGATACTAGGATGGAGTCGTCGTAATCATCATGGTGACAAGAAATATAGGGTTCTCAATTTTCAAGGATAGGCTAGGTGCAACAATTTTAGGTTTAATTGACTTAATTGCGAGGGCGATCGTCATTAACTTTAAGTGTTTGTGTGCGTGTGTCCTAAACATACATTTGTATAAAATTAAATTAACAATCATGGGAGCAAGCATGATCAAAGGGAGACTTGCCTTAGTCCAAAATGTACTCAGAATCACAATCCGGGTCTTTGATGATGTAGCCTTAAATTCCTTCAGGGTCAGCGACTACAAGCGAAACAACAATACATAAATAAAATCATACAAGAAAGTTTATAAAAATATTTTTATTCTGCTCTAAATTAATGTTTAGATTTTTAGAAATTTGAACGGAGCTAAAACGAATTTTATACGATTTTCTAAAGATTTATTATTTGCTGAAAACAGAAATCTGCACTATTTACTGCGAAATGGGCCGGCCTGCTACTGTGCTACACGGGCTGGTCTGCTATTTAATCCAGAAAATGGAAATCTGTACTGTGATAACGGGCTGCGGCCTGTGGAGCAAAAAGGCGGTGCGGGCCACGCAGACCGGCGGCCCAGGAGGCGCAGGCCACGCGGGGCGCGTGGTGCAGCCTGCTGGCCGACGCAGCTGGTGGCAGGGCAGTGGGCACGCACGCGCGTGCACAGGATGAGGCGAGTCGGCGTGCGGGGCCCAGCGGGCAGCGAAACAGAACAGAGCACTGCTCTGGCCGGAGGTTGAAGAAGACGCGGACGGCTGAAATTTCCCGGAGCTCCTTCTCCCTCATCTCAACTCCTATCGCTACGAAAATTTAACCGTAGATACAGCATGCCAAGATAAAGCTATCCAACTTTCGGATCTGCGAACGGAGCTTCGGAGCAGCGGGGCGACAGGGCTCTAGTGGGGTCGGGTTTTCCGACTGGGAGGGCGACGGTGGAGGGGTGGCTACGGGAGGCGAGCTGTTTTGCCATATAGGGTAACCTGGGGACACTATAGAACTGATGGATTAACCTATCAAGCATCGTAGCAACCCAGCGACGGTGACACGGGGCACAACGGTCACGGCACGCGTCGCCGGCGAGCTACGGACCGATTCAGGCCAAAATAACCAGTAGAGAGTGATATAATAGGCATGAATTTTCTTCTTTAAAGAACAATTGAGAAACGGTGGTACCTTGGGTGGGATCGAAAAGGAGATGGCGAACGGCGGTCCAAAAGGGGGCTTACGGCGACGGTCATCAATCCGGCTAGCTCAGCTGTGAAATGGAACCAGTGAGGAACCTTGATCATGGTTTAGGCCTAGGTTAGGGAAATGGGGCTATGGAGGAGAAGAAATCACGACGTACCGAGGTGGGTGGCGACGAGGATTCCGGCGATTCCGGTGGAACTCACGGCGAAGCTCTGGGCGCTGGATGCGGGGGTGTTCGGGGGTGGTTGGGGACTCGAATGGGGAGGGTGTGACCTGCTTCTAGGGCTCGGGGACCTTAAATCTCGGAGAACGGTGTGGGCGGCGACGTGCGAGGTAATGGCGACGTGACGTCGGCGTGGGTGCGGTACTGGATGGCGCGGCGAGGCAAGGCGCCAGGAGAATGGAGTGACAGCGGGGTACGACGTTGATGGCAGCAAGACGATGCACGTGGGCTCGGTATGGAGCGATGCAGGCGGACGCGACGACGCATGGTGACGGGACGACGACGTGCGGCTATATGGGCGGCGACGTGGTGCAGCACGGATGGATAGGACGCAGCGTGAGCACAGGCGTACGGCGATGAGCGTGCAACGAACCGGGCGGCAGGGGCTTTGCATCCCAGGCAAAGGGGCGGTTCATGCGGGCCGAAGCGAGCGCGCGGGCGGTATGGCGAGCGATGCGAGCGCACGGCGCGGCGAAGTGGGCGAAGGCGCGGCAGTGGCGCGCACGGCACGCAAGCGGGCTGGCGGCACGGCACAGAGGCGCGGCTAGCACGGCTCAGGCGCGACGCCAAGCGCGGCCTAGAGCTGACGAAGGTCGGCCTGGGGTTTGGTGAAAAGACTAGAACGGCAAGGTGCGGTTTGGCATGGGGTAATTTCATTAAATTTTAGAGGGAACTAAAAATGCCATTTTCATGTAAGAGTGAAAGCCAAGGAACAATTTCTGAGAATTGAATTGAAAGTTTGAATTCTAGGGTGTTCAACCAAGTTTGGATAAAAATATTTATTTTGGTTTGGAAATGGTATTTTCAAGGGAGAATAGCATTTTCAGATTTGAAAAAGTGTTTACTTATTTGTTTCGAAGAAAAAATTATTTTGGCACCAAATACAAATCACGAAATTGAACTTTTCAAATTTAAAATTTAATTCAAATATGTTTACGCCTATGTTTCAGAAATCTGGATTTCACATTATCTGTGACATCTAGGAAAGCACATTAGCACAGTATCTCAGGGTACAGGTTACTCCGTTCATACACCTGTTAATTGTTGGAATTGGATACTATTCCACCGTCAGGCAACAGCGACAAATGCTGATGGCGACACTGCTGCGTTTGACACAACCGTAATATATTGTTCTTGATCTCTTCTAACCTAAAACTTCTTTGATGGCTGCATATCGATTCGGAGTCTGGGCAGTGATCAGCT
>KE372151.1:374980-386060 GCA_000418225.1 Zizania latifolia | reverse complement strand
CCGCCGCGCGGCGAGGCGAGTCGCACCGCGCGCGGATGGGCGCAGATTCTGGGCCTTGTAGCCCAGTTTGGTCCGAGGCTGACTCGAAGAAACAAGTGGCTTGGGCCGGCGTTAGCGTCAACGACGTTTACGTCGAAGTGTATTTTTCCTTACCAAACACATCTGGGACACGCTCATGCTCTACCCGATATTCTGAGGCTACCTGATAACTGATAAGCTGGTCAAGAAAAATATACTATATGTTCCATCAACACTATATGATCTTCTGTTGGTTTTAGTTATTTAAAAACGCATCATGTTGCTACTCTCCTAGATGTGCCTACCTGCAACCTTGAAACAACTAAATGCTACTATTTATTATTATTTTTGGTACCACCTTTATAAGTACAATAAAAAATCTTGATTATTTAGTTCGACTAATCCAGACGTCCAGTTCTGTGTTTTAGTTATATTTGCTTACGCTTCTGAAAGTTTACTACCATGGTTTGTGCCTTGCTTGAGATACCTTGACCAGTATGGTGAGAATGCCATTTGGCACCACTTGACCATCTAGGGAGAAAAGAAAAGCAACCTAGCTAGAGCTGATGTGAACGATGATCCAAAACGAGATAACTACCGTGCGAACGAAGGAGCCTCATGCGACATGGCTTGAAGGAGATTGTTATGGTTTCGGAAGAGAGGAATCTATAGGCATGTATAGATTGGGGGCGTAGATCATCGGGAGGTAATAAATTGATTAATTAATATCCTTTCTTCGTTAACGAAAACTACACAGTGCCAAATTAATTAACTTCTTAAAGGATTGTTTGCTTTGACTGGACTCTAATCTGAATGTATCTGAATTAATCTAACTATTATAGAGAGTAATTAATCGAATCTCCGCTGATCTCTGGAAACTTGTATTAATTACTAAGTCGTTGGGGCCGTGCGTGTGATCAATAACTAACCAATTAACTTCTGTACACCACGGGAAACAGAGCTTTCGTCAAGTGTCTGAGGGTTTACTGAGTGTATTTTTTCGGACACTCGGCAAAGAGACATATTTGTTGAGTGCCTGCTAAAACACTCGGCGAACTTTAGGCACTCTATGAACAGGAAAAAATATATTTAATGATGAAAAACACTCGATGAATAGTGGTAAGTTGTGGTAAGTGATACTGGATCCCTCAAGAAATTCAGTGGCCACATCAAGGGCAAGGCCAACAGTATAGAAGAAAGTGCCTTGTTTCCAAAGGAAATTCCATTGTACTACTGCACATAATGGGTGTCCTTAACACAACTTTTTTCTTTTGATATGGGGCGTCTTTAATTAGCACTAATCTGCACGCCTACACCTTGCTTTAGTAGGGGCATAGATAGATTTGGACGTCCTAGAACAGTAGCTAGCTGATCGATTTTGCAGATGGCCGTTACTGCGAGTGAGATTCCTTGTTGGTTTTTTGTTGCCAACCTTTTAACACATGGGTACATACATATATATGATATATGTGCGTTCATATCTCTGGTCATCGCTTTTAGCAAAAAATAAAGAGACTTGCTGGTGACGTTCGGCCCAGGTCTCGTCGTCAACTCTACTTCGAACCAATTCTTTTCTTCTGTGTTAAATAAACGTACTCATCAGTTTTACTGTTTTCGCAATAGCAAAATTAAGTCTTGCAAATTCTACTTTGAACCAACTAATTTCTTTTGTATATGTTAAATAGACATATATAGTACTTCCTCTCTGTTTTATATCATGAATTGTTTCAGTTTCTTTAAGGTTAGACTTCTCCAATTTTGAAGAGGTTTACAATATATAAATTAGCATCTACATACAATGTCTAATAATTATATGTTTAAGACATATTTTATATATATATATATATATATAGGGCTCCTCCACCCCCAGCAGTTGGTTGACACTACTGGAAACCATGATTTCCTTGTCGGCAAAAAACCATCAGAAAAATACAGTAAACCGACAGGAAAATAGGTAAAACAGTTTTCCTGACGGTGTGCCGATAGGAAAATACCCGTCAGAGATAGAGCGACAGGGAAATTAAATTTGCCTGATGGCTAACCTATTTCTCTGTCGGTGTGATGATTTTTTATGGTTTGTGGTCGACAGGAAAATTCGACGTCGTCAGGTTTTGATATTCTATCTCTGTGAACTTTCGTCGACAGGAAAATTGCTTTTTACCGTCAGTATATGCATCGCATGAGCGACAATCGAGCGCGTTGACAGCACAAGCATGACGGGCCTACAGGTGGGCCCTTGCTTGTTGAACTTGCTCTTGCCGCACCATTCCCCATTGCTTCCCCCGCTCCCCTCCTTGATGCTCCCTCACGAATCGTTCCCCCGCCGCTTCCTTTGCATCGCTCCCTCACCATTTCCTTTGCACCGTCGCTCGTTGACGTAGCGAGCTCACGCTCTAAAATGGAACTGTTGCGTTCCATCGTTTTTACGGGACAGAGCCGTCCTAAATCTAAGAGGAATATTTCCCCAAGTAGGATGGCTCCGTTCCTCGCTCCTCAACCAAATAGGAGAACGAGGTGGAATAGAATGGTTTCATCCCACCTCGCTCCTCAACCAAACACACCTTTACGCGCCCTTGAGTTTTTATTTTGATTCGCTCTATGCCCAATTGATTAGACAATGATTTTTCTCTAAATGAAAATATTGTATTTAATTGGCTCATAAAACTAATTGATCTTCCCCATATCAAGACCTCATCAAGGAAAGCTTTTTTAGTTACATGATTTTTTAATAAAATAAATAGAAAATTTACCAAAATAAATTAATTTTGATGTTCAACCAAATGAAAATAAAATTTTAAACATTATTATGAATTTTGAATAGAATTGTTAAAATTCATTCAATAATTAAAACATTGTGGCATTAGGCCTGTAAAAATATTGAATTTCTACATGTGGATGGATACTCATCTACAAAATTTTATTTCTCTCGGCGGGCCTATCAAGAGACTTGACTATGAAAACAAATTTTGATTTTTTTTGCGCAAAAAATATATTCCATGCCATCGAGAGGCTTGCGTAAAAATATATTCTACACCCTCAAGAGTTTGTCACCACCCGACTTCATATGAAATAGTTACAGTTTTACAAACGATCTTTTAAGCTAAATTTTTAAATGAATATTTGTACATCTAAACTATCTCAAATGAAAAAAACTTTCAACCACGAAGTTGCAGATTTCATCGAGATATACAACATTCATATAAAGGCTGACTTAATATAAAATATTTATAATTTTTTTTAAATATAGTTATTTTTATTTTTACATGAGGCTCATTACATGGACCGCTTGTGTATTTATTTTCGTAGGTGGTTCTCTTAATGATTCACATGTAAAATAGTGGTTTCATATTTAGTTTGAATCTTCAAACAAATATTTACCTGTAACAATTTCAAATTAAGAAACTTTTAACTAAGCTGTAAATCCCTTCGAGATCTACAATTTTTATAAGGTTTGTTGCCATTTGACACTAGAACATAACTTCTATTCTGTGACTGGTTATAACACTAATTTGTGATATGTGAGCTTATGTCAGTGATATTGGTTTATCTTAGATGAGTAACCAACTGTCGCATATACTATCATCTGTGGCGATTAATAATAATAATAATCTATCACAAATAGCTATACCACCTGTTACAGATGAGGGCCGCCCTATGCTAGTTGGCTTTACCACGCTATCGTCATCATCTGTCATATCCTTGATGCAAGTGATCTTGATAATCTTACTCTTCCTAACATAAATGCTTTCAACACGATGCTACGTCTAGCTAATCATTATCCTTGTCCTCGTTGTCCTTGTCAGCGAGCCATTACCTTATCGATGGTAGTACATGGACTCACGTTTCCCTCCTTCATCTCCTCAGCTCCACCATCGCCTCAACTATATCCTTATCCTCATCCTACTAGACGAGATGAGCAATATACAGATCATTAGTTGTAGCATCTACAACCGACCGTTGCTACATAGTCATCTTGTCATCTTGAACAACACAAGAGCTAGCTCTGTCGTTTTGATAATGTTGTCTAATATTGTAGAAAGGTGCTAATGTTGTCTAATATTGTATCCGATGGTGGATCTAGACAAGGGATACTCATGGTACAAGGATTCAGAATAGCCAAGTAACAAAGCCTACCATGTGGATAGTCTCTATATCGACTAAAAATTAAAATTGTGATTATTGCAAATGCATATAAACCATTAGAAATAAATTATGTACATACCAGCCACCGTGATGATCTATCGTCTCATTGAAGCTAGAGCGATTGCGGTGGTCAGAATAAGCTATAACTAGGTTCAGACGGTTTGTAATTGAAATCTAATATAACTAAATAATAAATACAACACTAATATATCTTAAAATAAACCATTCTTCATACAATACACAACATTTATAAATAAACTGTATGGTTAGGACTAACAAAGAAACATGCATGATATTCATTTCAACTTCAATTCCAATAGTATTGTATATTTCAAATGCACTATTTGCTATACTGTTCATTTTTAGGTTGCTGAGAAGATCCACATGGATGTTGCAATCAAATTAAAAAAAATACAAAAACATCAATCATTCATGCAAATCACATCATTTTTTATTGTCATTTGAATTACTATATATTATTCTAAGCAAATGCCGAAACTCTAGATAGTTTATACCTTAAGACCGAGACGATGAAGCGGGGGTTGGCTGGCATCGGTGAGGTTGTCACGGTGTAGGAGGACCTGTGTTGTAGCGGTGTACGTAGGCGCAATAGCATCTAGGATGGCACATGGCGGCAATGTCAAGGCAAGTGGCGATGGCAGCTATACCTAGCTTGCAGATCTTGATGAAGTTGCACGGAGGATTTAACGAAAATTTGGATAAAATATGCTAAAATTACCTAGTGTACATTTCCCTAAAATATATGTTGAAAGACTTATTTACAACGGTACTATTTATGACCCATCGTAAATAAATCATCTGTAACTAAGACCTGCCACATATAATAATATACGTGTAAAAATCGAGCGTCTTGTAGCAGTGATATAAGGCTTAGGAACGAATCAGAATGTTTGGGTCGAGTAAACTTTTTTCTCTTTCTCTATATAATATAACAAATAGATCCCCCTCCTTTGTCATAAGCGACGCCCGTGAGGAGTAGAGTGCTGCACTGTTGTCTATATAATATAAAGATCGCGCAGAGCTACTTGCCAGTGATCGAAGATGTCGTACAACGACGATGAGCAGACTGCTCCGACGAACACCGGGCCGGCGAGGCCGATGGGGATCACGGGCCAACTGGTGAAGAAAGTGCTGCTCACCAAGTACCACAACCCCGTCGCCTCCCTGGCTCCCAACGACCAGGAGGTGATGCTCGAGCTGAAGGGTTCCTCCTCCTCCACCGACAGGGCAGGCCTGGATCTCGTCGCCGTCATCGACGTCAGCGGCAGCATGGAAGGGGACGAGATCAACAAGGTGAAGGCTGCCCTGATCTTCATCATCCGCAAGCTCAGCGATCTCGACCGCCTCAGCATCGTCACCTTCTCCGACATGGCTACCCGCCACTGCCCGCTGCGCTTCGTCACCGAGGTCGCCCAGGCCGAACTCACGGCCATCGTCGACGGCCTCAGGGCCTACGGCGTCACCAACATTAAGCACGGCCTCGAGACCGGCCTCGGTGTTGTCGACGGCCGCAGGCTAACCGCCGGCCGCGCCGTCAACATCATGCTCATGTCCGACGGCATGCAGAACGTCGACGGGGACGCCAGGGCTGTCCAGACCAAGAACGTGCCTGTCCACACCTTCGGCTTCGGCGCAGACCACGACTCCACCGTGCTGGAAGCAATCGCGCGCAACAGCCTGGGCGGGACGTTCAACTACGTCGCCAACAACGTGAACCTCACGAAGCCCTTCTCCCAGCTCCTGGGTGGCCTCCTCACCACCATTGCCCAGGACCTCGAGCTCACCGTCACGCGGATCCAGGGCGAGGCCACCATCAAAACGGTGGACGCGGGGACCTACCCGCAGACCACCACCAGCGACCGCGGCTCCGTCACCGTCAGGTTCGGCACCCTCTACAGCGCAGAGGTGCGCAGGGTTATCGTCTACCTCGCGCTTGACGGAAAGACCGCCTCCCCCCCGTACGACGCCAACGTCGTCATGGTCCAATACAGATTCACCTTCCAGGACCAGCAGGTGACCTCCAACACCGATCTGGTCGTCATGCACCGCACATGGCCATATGATGACGCGGCGAGAAAGCCACAGGTGGAGACCGAGCTGGCCCGGAGGCAGCACGCGGACTTGATCAGGGCGGCCAGGGCCATGGCCGAGGGCAAGAATATGGAGAACGCGCGGGACAAGCTGGACGAGGCGCTGAAAGCGCTGGAGGACAAGCTCGATCAGACGAACCCGATAGGGGACATGCTCCGGGAGGAGAACCGTGAGCTTCGGAGGCTCATGGAGAAGCAGAACCTCTACGACAAAGAGGGCCGCCCCTACGCCGCCTCCTCGCTCGCCTCCCACGACCGCCAGCGCTTCACCACCAGGGGCGACACCGACAGCGTCCGGCTCTTCGCCACGCCACGCATGGACACCTACCTCAAGCAGGCCAAGCAATTCGATGAGAACCCCCAAGTGCCGGTGCCGTCCGCCGCTGAAGACGTTCCGGAGCCGGAGGTGACCGAGGAGCCGCCACCACCACCGTCCCCACCGTCCGCCGAGCCCGAGGTGATCCAAGCCCCGGAGGTGCCGCGAGACGTGGCCGCCGGGGACAAGAGGACGCTGTCGGTGGCGCTGAGGGTGGCCACGGCGGTGTTCAGCCTGGCGGCCTTCGCGATCATGAACACCGCCGGCGCCGGCGATCCCTACCGCAGCTACGAGCTGTACAGGTTAATGCGTGATCACTTGCCTGTTGGCTTAGCCCCGCAGAATATCTTACAATATTTCAGTGGGCATCCACATATGCTATATCATCACACGCGTGCCGAGAGACCAGAATTAGTACTCCTATTTAATTAATTACGCATATACAACTTAATATATATGCATACACTAATCAACAAATTTGGCCGATTCTATAATCAGACACACGAGCAAGCACTTGATGTTATAGGTGAATATACCAAACATGTAGCAAATGCAAAACAAAAGCATTATACAGACACTAATATTGCCTATTCACTTTTTTATTTGCACATTGTATTCTTTGTACATCCGGGTTTCGATCGATTTGCTAGTCAATCTTAACCCTTTGTTTGGCATTCACTGAGGAGATTATCATAGTTAAGTTATATATATACGGAAGAATGAAAATATTAAATCTCTTATTTCATAAATGGTCTAAATTAAGAAGTATCTTACATTCTATATAGAAATACAATTTAATTAGAAGTATCTTACATTCAGATTAAAGTTGGGAATATTGATAGAAGAGTCGATGTAAAGCTAGCACAATACCAGACTAATTAAAACTTAACAATAAAATAAAATCAATAATTTGGTTTCAATTCAAATTCCAAAATAAAATCCAAAAAATACGATAATTCATAATAAAACTAAAATAATACTCCATCCATTTCACATTATAAGTCATTCTGACCTTGTCCAGATTCATCTATATATCAATGAATCTAGATTTATTTACGTGTCTAGATTTATTGATCTATAGATAAATCTGAATAATGCCAGAATAACTTATAATGTGAAATGAAGATAGTACTAACTAGTATATAAATAATTAAGAATCTATGTAAAAAGGTTAACTCAAAAGTGTTATGGTTGGAACAAGTGAGTTTATATATTAGCTTAAACTATTTAAACTCTCCATGCATGTAAGACTAAGGAATACGTCTACTTTACCCCCGAAATATTACCCTGTAGACGAAAGTTGCTCCCAACTAAAAAATCAGGCTCTTAACCACCGAACTATTTTAAACCGGAGAAATAACCCCCCGAGGTGGTTTAGTGCGGTGGTTTTGCTGACGTGGCGGTCCACGCAGGCGATTTTGCTAATGTGGCGGTCCACGTGTTGCGCACTAGAATCTTAACAATGGGACTCACTTGTCAGTGACACATAAAAAAAATCGATAGGACCTGCTTGTCAGTGATAAAAAATTTCTTCTTTTCTTCTTTTCTTTTCTTCTTTTTTTCTCCTTTTTCTTCCTCCTTCCTCCTTCCGCGCGTGGCCTCCGCTTGCCCTAGCGCCGGCCACTTGCCCACGCGCCCCGACGCCCTGGCCCCGCGCGCCACGGCCACGCGTGACCCGGTGCCCTAGACTCGCGTGACCCGACGCCCCAGCCTCGCGCAACCTGGCGGCCACTCGCCCCGTGCACACGCGCGCCCCAGCGTGCCCCGGCTGCCGTGCGCCCTACCCCGGAAGCAGGAAGAAGAAAAAAAGAAGGAAAGAAGGAAAAGAAAAGAAGGAAAAGAAAAAAAAAGAAAAAAAGAAAAGAAAAGAAAGAGATAAGGATAGAGACTTTTTTTGTCACTGACAAGTGGGTCCCACCATTCAGATTCTAGTGCTGGGCCACGTAGACAGCCACGTCAGCAAAACCACCGCACTAAACCACCTCGGCGGGTTATTTCTCCGGTTTAGAATAGTTAGAAGGGTTAAGAGCCTAGTTTTTTAGTTAGGGACAACTTTCGTCTATAGAATAATACTTCGGGGGATAAAGTAAACTTATCCTGAGACTAATCAAGAACACACCATATTCTGTACATATCCAACTAGTTGCTGTTATAAATTCTGAAGATCACACTCAGACATGATTTTCTGAATTCCTAGCCTCGTGGCAATGTGGCATTATTATATTGCAGCATTACTACTCCCTCTACCCCATAATATTATAACCTAGGACCAGATTGAATATTTTATAGTACAACGAATCTAAACAGCGTCTAATATTACAACCTAGACTAGATAGGACATTTCACAGTACAACGAATCTGGACAGTCTGTCCATATTCGTTGTACTATAAAAAATTATATCTGGTTCTATATTACAATATTATAGGATGAAGGGAGTAGAATTTTACCGGCAATCAATTTAAACCGTAGGCCACATAAACACAGCACGTGTTACCCGTTCGTTGGGCATCCACAGTTGGGGATTCTCTTTGCAAAGTGCTTCTGTTTCATCTCTCTTTTGGACGTAAAATTTCTCTCCTCCACAAATAATGTACTGTGGCAGGTACGCCGAGGGTGTGAATCTGGTCGTCTTCATCTACTCGACCCTGCAAGCAGTCGGCGAAATCCGCCGTCTGGTTTGGCCGAGGTCTACTTCTCGGAGCCTCTCGAGCTACGGCGTCAGCCTCCTCCTGGATCAGGCAAGCCGCAAACCCAATATATGCATCGATTCTTCAAACTTTTTTTTCCCCTGAAACACCCGTTGATCGATTCTTCAGCTGAAAATGCAATGTTTTCGCCGCGCACGGCTGACTAATTTGCTGGTTGCAGATACTGGCGTACGTCCTCATGTCGGCCTCGTCGATGGCCGCTTTTGGCCACGATACGCTCAACCAGAAGATCATCGACGCGGTGTGGCTGTCGTTCCTTGGGTTGCTCGCGCTGGCCGCCAACGCGCTCATCTCCATGAACAATCTCTTCCGCCGCACCGTCTGATTGGAGCCTGCTCAACCGTGACACTACACAGAAACTGTCTGTAGTGACGAGTACATGCTCGTGTGTGTTTCTCGTCGTGTAAATTATCGGCTACATATTTGTGCTACTGAGTATATATACGCTGTTCTTGGTCCTGGGAAACATTAGTTCCTTTCTAAAGGACGAATAAAATATGTCTAGTTTTTTATGTGTAAAGTGGCTAAATTAATATGTCTCAAAGACCTTGATTTGTCGTACACCATTATGTACAAAGGGTGATTCTCTATCTATCTATCTATCTATTGCTCTACTATCCGTGAACACTTGTTTCTACTGAACGATCCATCTTTAGTTGATACCTTTTGAGTGCCATTAAAGAGAATAGCTCTAAATTTACGATATTAGTAAAGTCAGAAGATGCCACATTAATGCTATATACTTGATGATTCAAAAAATATTGTCCGAAAAATTTATAGCTCAAAGTAAAAACTAACATGTATTTACCAACAAAGAGAATATCCTCCATATTTTTAATGGAGATGAACCCAATCTATAATCTATTATTTATTAAAATAGGGTGAATATATAAGCCTCCATATTCACCCTCAATGATGAGAAGTGATCATAATTAGTATGGAAGATAAAACACCGAGTGGTCCAAACTATAAGAAAGGGCTAAAAAAATGAGAAGTGGAGTAATCAACACGATAAAATATAGCATTACTAACGCACGACCGTGGTAACATCTATGTGAATAAAGAGAAACATGGAACAATACTATTACAAGATGTTAGCATTAATAGCACTTTGGTTGTGTTTATGATGCTACAATACTATTGAATTACGATTACAGAGATAAGTATGTAATGGAGTTATGTGGAAAGAGACAACAATTAAGAGATACTACAAAATGAGACAACTTAGATGAAAAATAGCATGGAGGCAGTTCTATTCCTAAACATATTGTGACTTTGATTAGTAGGACAATAAAAATCGCAAGGAAGAAGTAACCTTGAGGACAATCACAGCAAACTCAATGGCTGACCCAATGCTGCATTTCCTTGTCTGCAATCAACATAGAAACACATGACTTAATAATTTATCGATTGAATGCACCAGGCCAAAGTTCCAGACTAGTACATGAACGAAGGTAGATATAATGTACAGACAGGAACCTTATGGTAGGATGGAACCATGCTGGCAATACTACGGATAGTGAATGCCTCACCAGGTTGTAGGCCGAAGGTCAGTGTTAGGCACACACGTGAGCCAGCAAGCACACACGTGAGCCAGCACATGCAAAAACCATGTACTACAACAAAAAAACAATTACCGTAGACAAAATCAAGGACACAAAATGGAAATAATCATGTGAAACATAAATCATATCAGAAAATCATTCAAAAATTGTTGAACAATATGTCTGGTAGAGCAACTGAAGTAGGCATATGAGCATATCTCTGGATTATGATTGTACCA
>KE372151.1:360444-372534 GCA_000418225.1 Zizania latifolia | reverse complement strand
GCCCGCGCGCTGCGAAAGCCGCCTGCCGCCGCTGGTCCCACGCGCCAGGCTGCGCGCCTGGTTGGCCGCACGCGCGCACGCGCGTTGCTGCGTGCCTGGTTGGCCGCACGGCTTGGCCTGGGCCAAAGGCTGCAGGCCCATGTAAACAGTGCATTTTCACATTTTCTGAATTAAAATAAGGTCAGCCCGCTAGCACAGTGCAAACAGTATCGTTTTCATTTTTTAAATCAGAAAATATTCAAATAATTCTAGAAAATTCGTTTTAGCTCCGATTAATTCCATTCAAATTTCTATAAATTTCTAAAATTCTAAAATTTAATTTAGTACATAATAAAAATGTTTTCATAAAAATTTATTATGTGCTTTTATTTATGTAATATTATTTGTACCATAGTTACCGGTCCCGAAGACCCGCCGAACTTCAATCCTGAAGATCCGGAATACTCTCCAGTCTAAGGCAAATCTTCCTTTGATCATGCTTGCTCCTATGATTGTTAAATTACTTTTGTATAAATGCATGTTTAGGATACACTCGCACATACACTCAAAATTATCGACGATCGTTAAGCGCGATTACGTCAACTAAAACCTCAAACTTGTCACACTAGTCTTCCTTTGGATGTTGATAACCTTATAAACTTTGTAACCACAATGATTGGTATAACCCCTTCCTAATATCGTGATGTGGGTTATACGCAATCAATTCTTTTATCTTTTATTTCATATCAAATACAATCATTGAAATGAATGAATCGTGTGGGATAAAATGGGTTTTGAAAGAATATTTTTGAAAACAGTACTAAGTACCAATTGTGTTGAAAGCAAATGAAAAAAGAGTGCTTTAGGTAAAAAATTACCATGAGTCGTCGTCGCCTTTCGGGGCCCGGCTTCGAGTGGCGCATAAGGACCGATTCCTTGGGAAAACGTCATGCACACCAACGTGCAACCTTGCGGGTATTATGGGGTATCCCTGATTAAGTACTTAGTAGATTTAGGATCATTTGATTACCGATAGATGTAAGATCGTCGGAGTGTTTCATGGTTTGTGAAGTCCTACTCGAACGTGATATTTTGTGATGAATTGTTGGAGATGAAGGAGGAAGGGAGGAGTAAGGGAGTTTAAGCACCCGTGAGATTTTAGGGGAGAAGGAGCTGAGGCTGTCTGATCCTTGGTCGAGAGGGACCCGTCTATGTGGTAATAGGTTATCCTAGGTCAGCTTTGGAAAGACCTTGTCACGAACCTCCTCTACTCTGCAGGTAGTAGGAGTAAGTTCGTGTCGTAAAGGTAAAGTGTACACCTTCAGCTGAAGTATAATCTGTTCGAACAGCCGTGCCCACGGTCATAAGCAAGTGCCATGATAGTTGCCCATACGTAGTCTTTGGCTTTGGTTTTGAACAATAAAATGAGTTGTGGGTTGGGAAGCGTTACCAGAGTACGCCCTCAAGGTGTACGGCCAGCCTTTGTGGTTGGGAACGAGCTTGTGTAGCTCGGGAAGTCGTACGGCTTCATAGTGAGAGGGTGAGGTTCAACCCTAGGTTGAGAGATAAAATATGTTTTGAAAAGTGGGAAAAATCTACCCGATGGAGGGGTAGACCAGTACCGAGGTAAAGTAAAAGTAATTGAGAATGGTGATGTGGTGAGTTGATAGTTTTATTGGGGATTTATTGCAAAGCAATCCCGTGATGGAAAAATGATTGTTGAATTGAGGAATTTGAAGGTTTGTTGTGAAAAGTTTGGAAGAGGATGAATCAGGGGTTCATCCCAAGCTTTTGAATATCAATTATTATCACTTGGATCAAGGTAGAGGTTGGGACCTCTACCATTGGGTACGGTACATTTAGTATTTAAAAACTTGCATTATAACCCTAAGCCGCTCTTGTACCAACTCATCTATAAACTTTTCCAAGACTTGCTGAGTACGTATGTACTCACCCCCCCTTCTCCCCCAGATATTTGAAGGTCAAGGAAAGGAGGAGCCTTTCGGCACCATTTCAGAAGAAGAAGGCATTGAAAGATGAAGACGTAGAAGAAGAGTAGGGTTTCGATCATAGTTCCCAATTAGGAGATGGTTAGTATGTTGTAAAATACTTAAGAACTTCCGCTACTTGTATGCCTGATTTGTGCCGTGAGGTATGCCTCATACGACTTTTGTAATATATTAATGTAATTATCTAAACAGATTTGCGATGGTCTACCGTTGAATTGATGAAATGTCAGGTTTGACATTGATTCAATTTAAAACGTAGCCCCTCGTCTCGGTACGACAAAGTTTGTACGGGGCAGGGCGTTACAGCCACCGTGGCCACCGGGTGGAGACAGTGAGGGAGCCGGTGGTGGCCGTCGATGACCACGACGACATCAATCGAGAGCATACTAAAACCCCCCGGGTCCCAATGTGGCCCGGGCTTCGCCTATTTCCCCCGTGTGTAGCTCCGGGGATTCCAGTGGTGGGCGGCGGGTGGTGGGGGAATCGGAGATCGATTCCGAATGGAAGTGGGGTCCGAGGGCTGGTGCGGTAGAGGCGCTGAGAAATCGCCGGCGGCCGAGGAAGAGTGACGAGGGCCCGCCTAGAGGCGGGGATAGGGTTGGTTGGGGTGATGGCTCATGGCGGCGGCGGCCGGGTATGGCAACGGTGCTGTGGTGGATTCCGTTGGAGAAGAGAAGCGTGGAACGGAAATCAGAGGGATGGTACTACGGTGAAAATTTAGATAAAATTGAGAATTTATCCGTGTTATTAATAATAAGTGGATAAATTCTTAATTTTTATCTAATGATCCAATCTCCCGGAGAAATTACGTTCGACAGATTAACAATTACGCACGGTGTTCTGGTTTCAATTTAGGTGTAATGCCTTTTCAGATTCAAATTATTCTTCAATCATTCCTTTTCGAATTATACATTTAGCCCTCCTTCAAGCAACTAATATATGAAATCATATGACCGAAACATAATTTTGTTTGCAAAGATTTTGGTGTAGCTTATCAGAATCTTAACCAGAATCTAAATCTCTCAAACAATTAAGATTATCTAAAGCTCTCAATAGTAATCTAAAAATAAACTGGTATTTAAAAATTGAAGAATCTCAGTTCAATAGATTCTCACCCATTATATACTTAATGCATGTTTTTCAGAATCTTAACTTTAAAAATAGAGCGGTCTATTACTCCGATCGGGTGGGCAAATGCAACATATAAAAACTTTTTGTGTGACGACTAACGGGATTTGACTGACTTACGGGGTGTTTGTTTATCTTTTCATTAAAATGTTGTAGCTAAATTTAAATTCTTGATTGTATTTTGAAGATTGTGTTAGAGTTTTTTTAAAAAAAATGGTAGATTTGATTTTAGAATGGTTACAAACGATAGTGTGACGAAACATTCCCGTACAAAAATTCGAAGTTTTACTTTTCTTTAATGACATACATTTGCCATCACTTATTATAGGGCGTACTCATTAATTACACATGTAAAGGATGGTTTGCAGTACTACGTTTTGTGTGGAAAAACTTTGTTATGCACAATAATCACCACCATTTCTTCATTGTACAAACTGACAGTCTAATAAGAACACTCAAAGGAAGTATTGGCGCCAGCGAGAAAGACCAGAGTAAAGACAGAATTAAAAAAAGGTAAACTCTTCGTTATAATATTATTAAGAGAGATTATAGCTGATGTCTTTTGATCACAAGACGATCAAATTGTGCATCATACATACAACTCCTCGTCAGGGGAAAAAAGGGAGAAGAGATACTTTCTTGTTACTTGTAGTAATTAATACACTTCATTCACATGGAACCATCCGGTACGTACGTACGTACGTACTCCACGCATTCACATCATCAGATTTACGCCTCCCATACGTCGAACTTGCCGGAGACGAAGTCGTAGTGGCCGCCGACCAGCTTGAGTGTCCCGTTGGCCACCCCTTCCTTCACGAACGGGTAGGTCTTGAGGTTCTCCAGGGATGTGTTCACGGCCTCCTGCAAATCATCAGGTTGTTGTTTTGATCAGGGAACCGAAAAAATTGATTTCTTTGTCAGCAGAATTCAGTCGATGCTTGGTTAGATTTTTCATATGTTTGGTGGTTGTAGGTTTAATGGTTGCCATGCTAGACTGCTAGTGTTGATGCGTACCTTCTCCAAGATGGTGCATTGGTCATCGAAAGGCAGAGAGGCGTGCTCGGTCTGGACCTTCTTCTTGGCGGGGAAGCCGGTTCTGACCCAGTCCTCGACGAAGTGGCTAAACCAATCAAAGGCAGCCCGAGTCAGAGACAATTAATTGAAAACGAGCAAGGCGCCAAGGCCAGGCACGGTTCTCTTCCGTTTTGATTTCCTAGCATAAATATATACTTTACGCAAGATGCTATTAGTGTAGTACTAATGTAGTACTATGCCCAAGTTGAGCTGAGCCCCTTCTTTTGTCACTTACAAGGTGTCTTGTGCTCCGTCCTGGAGTGAGAGGAGGGCCTTGATTCCACCGCAGCGGCTGTGGCCAATCACCACGATGAGTTCGACCTGCAGATTCGATCGAGGTATACCTCACAATCAGATCCTGCTCTTTATGCATGCATGTGCTGGATAGCTTAAAAGAGATTTCTCCAAAGTACAGTTCTTTAATATCTCAGTTATAAGAAAGATGGCCTAGAGATATATATTATACATTATATCGATATTTAAAACGTAACTTATTTGAGAACATGTTTAATACTAAACAAAATAAAGGCGCTAAATATTCTCTGCTCTATTTGACAATGTGCATGTACCACCTTCACCATGAATGCTGCACCCTACATAAACCTAGCGAATGAATGTACGGCGTTGCCGGCACAATTAGAGAAACAGTACAGTTGACATGCAGCACTATCTTTTTGAGAGAGCAAGAGAGAGCTGACCTTGAGGGCGCAGACGGCGTACTCGATGGCCGACCCAACGCCGGTGTGCTTGATCTGCAGTTGACGCGCGCGAGCGCACACAAGATGGTCATTTTAATGCACGGCGGCGGCCGGCCGACCGGCGGGCCGGCCGGAGTCGCCAATCAACCGGCGAATACGCGTAGGATCGAGTGGGGGCACAGTTGCCGTACCTTGCAGTAGGCCGGCACCATGTTGGCGATGTTGCGGACGGTGAAGGCCTCGCCGGGCTGCAGGCCCAGGGTCACCGACGGGCACACCCGCGAGTCGGCGCACGAGAACACCATGTACTGTATTATCACAACAACCTCGCTTCATTAGCCACACACGAATAGTTTTGCAACTAAACTGCCATCAAAGGTATTGAAAGTTTGAAATCACGGAGACACGCGGTCAGAACACTAGCATCTCTACTGCTACTGGTGAATAATAATCCACAGTTCTTATCGATAAGGTCGCAGGAAGATGCTGATAGGCTGATCTGAGAGTGCCCATACGGCCATACCCACAGGATTCTGGTGTTTCTTTTCAGACCTCTGTTCTAAAGGCTGCCAACTTTTGACCTGTCGGCCTTTCCCCCCCGCCTCTTTTTACACCGAAAAAGAGTGGAGTAGGAGAAATCCTAACTGCAGAAGTGCAGATCAGGATCCGGTATGTAGGATATATAAATATATTGCCACAGCGTAATAGTGGATTATTAATATCATCCTTTTCTAAGGTGAATCATTATGATATTTTCTAGATTTATCTATAGATTAATAAATCTAAATATGATTTATCTATAAATTTAAAAAATATCAGAATAACTTATATTTAGAAACGAAAGTAGTAACTTATTTGATAACCTTAATATTTCACTACAAATTAATATTTCGTCCGGGGGAATGCTTAATTAGCTACAGCTGATTCATCTGGCTAGCTGCATGGCTTTACGCAATGCTTCTTCTCGGTTACTGTAAACAAAGGAGACTTGTGGTTCACGACCGTCGTCACGATGATCAGATATCGCCAGATTAAATGGCCATCATCTCAGTATCCCCTCAATGTTTCAAATGTAATAATAATTGCAGGGTGGGGACAGCGGTTTCAATTGCAGGTAGGCAGCTTAATTTGGACTTTGATATTCAACACGTACTGCTAGGTAGCCGGTCCCAAATTTATTTAGACTAACCTTGCTATAAACTTTTGTTTTTACCCAAAAGCTAGGACGCCAATTTAGACTACGCGCTATTAGGGGACCCGCCCGAGCAGCCTCGATCAACTACTCAATTACAAACTATAAATCATGTTCTATATATTTTCTAAAAAATAAAATTTATTGAATTTTGATTAATTTTACAAAAAAACACTAACAATTACAATACAAATTTAGTTTCATTAAATTTATCATAAAATATATTTTAATATTATATCTATTTAATATTACAGATGTTGAGTAATATATTTTTTAAACCTTGTCAAAACTAGATAAGTTTAATTTAAACATTAAAATCAAACCACTAATAATATAAAACAAAATAAACCAAAAAAGAAACGCTGATAGGCGACAATCTCGCCGGATCGATCACAACATGGCAACCACATGGAGGGTCAAATTTCTGGCCGGGCGTGTGCGTGTTAGTGCTAGTCTCGTTTTCTCTTCTCTTCTCTTCTCTTGTTGCTGCTGTTGGTCGTGGGCCAGTGTGGGTGTGTGCATTGTGATGAGGGGATCCACCACTTCTGCAGCTTCTTTGCATGGCCTACCAATACCCGAGCTAGGATTATGATGTAGTATCCCATAACAGAACAATCTAATCTATCTTTTTTTTAATCTGGCTGTACTTATCATAGTGCTCGTATGACTGATCACCCAGCCGCCCTGTAATGGCGACAAGCTGTTCCTCCTCTTAGATACTGAGAGGCCATCATGCAACTTGGGATAGGCTCACAGGCTAGCTAGCTGTTCCCTTTTGTCGACTTTGACCTTGATGGTCATAATGCTATGGGCACCGCGAGATTATACACAGAATGGGCAGACCAAATTAACAAGCTAGCTAGGCAGCTTCTTCTTGCCTTGCTTGCAGGATGCAACCATGTACAGTACTTATACAGTTCCACCTGGTAGACTGGTAGGAATCCGTGGACCAAGATGTTTTTCTCGGATCCCCCAAATCCACCACCGATCGAGGCAAAGAGGCTGAGGGTCTTTTGGTGACGAAGTTTGCAAGCTAGTAGTGACAAACTGAACGTTTTTAAGGCAGAAATTGAAAGCGGATGGGGGCAGCAACGTACCTTGGGCGCCTGGCCGGCCTTGAGCGGCTCGAACAGCTCCGGCTTCTTGCTGCGGAGGAGGCAAAATCTCAGGTTATCCAGTTCTTTCTTGGAAGCAATAAGGGGCGAGGAGGCAGGGAGGAGGGCTTACTCATAGACCTCGGTCTTGAACTTCTCGAACCCCTCCTTGAGGCGGTCGACGGCGGCGTCCATCTGCAAGCATCGATCACCAAGAACAATCGCCGATCAGCTCTCGTCATCCCAAAGCAGTAACACACGCACGCAAACGCATGAAAATATATACACCCGGCCGTATATGCATCATGAAGATATGGGAGAGAAGCTGAGAGAGAGATGGATGGATGAATCGTGCAGTCGTAGTTTCCCTTTTCCCACACGAAGCATGCAGAAAGGCGATTCAAAGTGGATGCGACATGCAAGGATATCCTTTGCCTCAACAGAAAAACTGTACCCGCGATTCGATCGATGGGGAATCAATAGCACAGCGACAAAGGGACGTAAAGGAAAATAAGGAAAATGGAGATAGAGAGGAAGATGTATGAGCAGTAGCAACAACCAGCTGTAGCCTGTACGGATGGCGCGGGTGGAGGAGGAGGAGGAAACAGGGAAACGGACCTTGGAGGGTTGGTGGTGAGTGACGGGATCACGGGGAGGAAGACGAATCTATGGACGGCTTCGCTAGCTGCTGCTGCTGCTGCTGAGGGTTGGTGGTGAGTGACGGGATCACGGGGAGGAAGACGAATCTATGGACGGCTTCGCTAGCTGCTGCTGCTGCTGCTGCTGCTGCTGCTGGTGGCGATGTCTCCCCTATTCGGGGCCGTTTTATAGGGGAGGCAGAGGCAGCCGCCGCTCATCTGGGCTTCGATCCTATCGATCGATCGGCTCAAGTGTTTTGACCCCCGTTGTATTCGCGGTCGTCGGTCTCCCGGCTTACTACCAAACACGCATACGCCACGTGGAACGCGGCGAGCGAGCGAGCAGCAGCTAAGCAAGAGAGGAAAAATGGAAAATAGCAATGGAGGGGGAGGGGCTAGCTGGTTTTGTGGCCCAATCAATAATGGCCGGTCGGAATGTGGCAAGAGCCTTCCTCTTCTTAATTTTAGCCATGGTTTTTTAGCGCTGGACGGAGCGTGTTTCCTTCTTTTGAAGAACAAGAAATGGAGGTGCGTGATGCAGGATTATATTATGGTTAGAGATTGAGACATATAGACTGTGGGTATCTGATTTGCCATTTGTTGATAGTTGAAGAAGATAAAGCCAGACAACTTTTTGACGACCTCATAGATTCAATTCGGATCTCCTGCCTAGCTAGCTTACTTTGTCGACATTGACAGCCTCTTGCCATGTTTAATTGCGTCATACCCAGCAGACAATCCTTAAAAGTGGATTAGTAATTTGTTTTCAAGAAAAAGAGATTATCTGATAAGGGCATGTAAATTAATTGATTAACCATACATGCGTGCATGCATCAACCCAGCAGTCGTCATCTCTCGGTGATCCAATTAGTGCCACATACACCTCGGAAGAGTTAGCAGAAGATGATCAAATCATCTCTGCCGCCCAGGTTGGGCAGTTTTCTCTACTGTCTCCTCACATTGGCGTTCTGCCTGATGCAATCTGGTGACCAATCTACATGTAGCAGGCTAGCAGCTAGCGACTGGTACGTTCCAAGATGCCAGAACTATGGCTCTAAACGAGACAAGAACTATATTTCTATAGCATCCACATACTGGATAAGTGGATAACTATACTATCAGCACCAGTACTACAGGAGTGCACCAGACTATCTATGCTGGATTCACTCATTCCGGTGCGTTAATCCAGATCTGAATATCTGATCTTGTCACTACTTAGTAATTAATCTCCCCTTTCCGCTTATCTATCTGCACCCAGTTTGACAAAAGCAACTCCTCTGCAGCATCCAGCCCTGAAGCCGGGAGTGGCAGGCTGATCTGAAAAGGGAAGAAAATTATCTGCAAGGAAGGGCCTCCAATGCCTAGCAGTTTGGCGGAATCTTCCTTATCTTTATGCACAAACAACTCGGTTCTACCGTGTCAACTTCTGTGACCACTGCCTATACACAAATGGCATAGAGGTCCCCCACTACTAACTCCGTCATGCAGGTACTACAATTAACTTTTTGGCATAAGATCGGAAGCTTTTGCTTGCTCCCTAATCTGCACCCCTAATCCGTTAACTGCAAGCAGAATGGGCATATTGGTTCGTAGTACACACAAACGTGCCAATTTATTATAATATATGTAATCTAAATTATAATAATCTAATAAACTAGTAAAACTTGACTTTTTAGTTTATTCCTCTAGAAAAGAACCTATTGTATTTTGATGAAAAATTACTTAGCACCTTCCAACCAGAACACTTCATTTTAAGATAGTTGTAGTCTTTTCTCGTCTAAACATAATAATCTAGATTAATGCTACCTAATAATTTAGGTTATCAAATAATTGATAACTTATTTACTCAAATTATTATAAGCTAGATTATATAATATACACCTATAAATTGGATTATAATAAACCTAAACTGAAATAAAGATAGCCGTAATCCCTAAGGGTTACACTTGGCAAGTCAAATTGCGAGTTAGTTTTAATTAATTTGGGGTTGCTTTTTCACGTGATTTTGTTGCTTGTTGGGAATATTGGATATTGATGGAGGAAATTCCCAAACGGCCCTTTAAACGATAATTGATGGGAATCCCCAAATGGCTCTTTTGGTAGATAAATCGATATTTCAAACCGTTTTTGGATAATTGGCATGTCAACTGTGCATCTAATGCAAGTTAATGCCCTGGATTGGATCTGTACCGCAATTTTTGGTGTGGTCGACGTCAAGCTGAGCATCGCATCAGACTGACCCTGACTGCAATAAAAATCTGGGCCCCTCGCACAAGTTTCATCACCCCGTAAAAAATTCAGAAAATGCTTCTGGGTTCATATTTTACCATGAATTTGCATGTATATCTGAAGAAACTGGCCTTCTTAGCATTTCTGTAAATAACTCTCATCTTTATAGAGCCTGTGAACTTTAATCACATATTTTTTATAAAAAAGGAAAAATAGAAGTGTTAAAATGACAAAGTTGATATTGACTCGATTGTAATCGCTAAAGCCAAATGATGGACACTTCTTCTCAAGAGAAAACGAAACAAAGGAGAAAACGGACTCTGGCTATATCCTTGGCATGCAAGACTTTACCTTATCGTTTCAGGGAAAAGCCACTGGATGATTGATTTCTTTATGTACTTGGAGCTTTCTACGTTCCACTCAAGAATTTTTGGGGGCATCTTTTCTATCCAAAAAACTTTCTTATCTCTAATTAATCAATATTATCACCGGCCAGCTGTTTGGAAACCTTTTCCTGCCTACTATTCTATTGAATTTGTTGACATGTATACGTTGATTGGCGGAAAAAAATTGAGGAATTGCATAAAAAGGGCAATATGTCTTCTTTCAAAAAAATAGTAAGCGCAAGATGTAATATATTTGTTTGTGAGAGTGTTGGTTAAGAGATACTATCATATAAACTATCTTTACTGATGGAGCTTTTGTAACAAATAAAAGACATGTCACTAAACATGTCAATTTACAACCGTCACTAATGTTCGAGCATTAATGTTAGGCTAAATAAAGATATATCACAAATGAGAGAATATCATTAGTGATAGGCTAAATAAAGACCCGTCATTAATGTTCTTCATCATTAGCGATGGGTCTAAAGCGGACCCATCACTAATGATGCTCTCTCTACTAGTCTCCTTTAGACCCAGTATTTATGGACACACATCAGTATTAGTCACTGATGGCTGACTAATAGCAACGGACGAACGACATTTATACTAGTCACTATTGATCGACTATAGATGCTCACTCGTCACTAACTGTTCATTATTAGTGATGGGCGAACATCTACCACTAATAAACAGTCTTTAGTTGACACAATAAGAGTGATAGGTTCTACGCACATCATTAATGGCTATTATTGCTCGTTACCTGCTTGAGAAATGTTGTTTTGCTGTGTAGTGTTCAATGATTGCTTAAAAAGTTAAGAGAGTTGGTGGCGACGGAACAATAGACAATTTGCAAAGCTGCAGGGTGTGATGGTGCTTGAAGGCCTGAGGCTGAGGCATAGACAATTAGACACACAGTGTTAGTCTTAGATAGAACAGTGCACTGCATGCCTCCATGCTTGCACGTATGGATGAAACCAAATGGCATGTCGTATGTAGAGCTGCAGTGATGCTAGCTATCAACCCTGTGTGTCGCACCCAAAGCAGCAAGAAGATGCATGCATGCATGTATATCTCGTACATATACGTGCGCCGACATGTTAGCTAGTTAGCTCGAGATCGAAGGGCTCAGTGCCTGCAGGTGTATGCATGCAGCTGCAGGTGGTGTATATCCATTAGCCATGCATGCACACGTACCGTGGCGGGGGCGACGGGGGCGGCGAAGACGGGGGTGTTGCGGATGAGCCTGGGGCGGAAGGGGGCCGGGAGGTTGCTGCTGTTGGAGGAGGAGGACGGCGCGGGGGAGGCGAGGCTAGCGACGACGGTGGCGCTGGCGCGGGAGCGGGAGGTAACAGTGGCGAAGCACCAGTTCTGGGAGGCCGCGGCGGTCGACATTGTGCGAGTGGACAGTGCACAGTTCACACGGCGCGCTCCTTATAGGTTATAGCACACACGCCTCGCCGCGCCGCGCCCGCAACAAATATAACAGCTCCCGCGCGCCCGCGTCCCGACAAACCAGCGCCCCGGACAGCGGGAGGTAGTGGGGGCTGGTGAGTGGCTGATTGCTGGTGGCTGGTCGTCCGCGCCCGCGCGCGCGGCCCGGCTCGATCGGCCGGTGGATCCGGGCCACTCAGCGCCTCACCCTCGCGTCTCGCCACACGCG
>KE372151.1:313009-328790 GCA_000418225.1 Zizania latifolia | reverse complement strand
TAATAAATCAATGTCTAATATATATAAAAAAACTACATTTTCCTGTGAGGCATTCAAAGGCATACTTTCAGAAATTTTTGTGGTTTTATTTTCTATAATATTCAATAAGCCAGGACATATCAATGCTATATTTTTCTATTACTGTAATTGGGATTTCTCTGTTCCCAAGAGTTCTAAAATCTGTGTTCTAAATAAGCCTTAATTTGGATGATTTTTGCTTGTGAATTTCTCCGTATACCATTGAGGGACTCGCGTCCATCTGTCATGCCATGTATTTTCACCTGTTTTTCCGTTTCGCTCGCACCTTCCTGGTGGTCAGCTGGTTGCTTGGAAAGAGGAAACTGATCGTAGTTTCGAAGTCTTCCCTATGACTCGTCCCAGTTTGGGATGAATCAGTCACTCAGTCCACAAATCAAACACCTTTTATATTTTGCGTGCAGCTCTAGTTGGTATTTGATTTCTGATTTTTATCCTCGCAAATCAAACACTAGCAGAGCCGCGCGAGGAGCACCGTTTTTCTTTGACTCGATGTAGAATCTTCAGGTCAAGCACATCGTGATTAGCTCACAACTAGCCAGTGCTCTAATTATGCCCCCCATTTTAACACTGAGCCACTAATCGGTCAGCTTCGCTTTGCTTAGTTGAGCCACACTTTATGGGGGGATTTTGATCCTTCACTTCAGCTAACAAATCCTTCCCCTGAACCAAAATGTTTTGGTGCTCTTCACTTAATTTCGATGCCAAGAAAGCTGATGTCCTGCGCCACTATGCCTATGATTAGTGATGGCATTTGGGTTTTACAGGTATGGGTAGAATTTTTACATACTTGTTTTCACGAATTTCAAGTATATCTATGAGCATATCCGTAAACGTTTGTGGACAAAAAGTGAGAAACATATCCGTTATCGTTATCCGTGGATGCCCATTACCCATAGGTGTACCCGATTAACTGTGAAATTATAGTTTAAATAATACATTAGGAGGCAGGGGTTTGGGCTTGGGACATGAGATTGCAAATTTGGATTGAAATAGAGTTTAGATATGGACTTACTCCGTCATACTTATAGATGAATAAACTAGTGTCATGGGTATAGTTAAGTCTTACCTTGTATACTCATTGGGTAACAATTTGCATCCATAAATGTGCCGGTAAACAAATAAAACTACCATTCCTTACTTATGATAGTGCAACGAGGGTGATATTCCTGGGATTCTAATGAAGCCAAGGGAGAAGTAGTCCTCCCCGAGTCACGCGCCGTCCCTAATTAAGTCGTGTCCTCGCCGCGGCCTGCGCCACCGTGCGTCGTCGCCGCGACCCCCTTTTCATTTCGTCTTACCCTCCGCCACTGCAGACCAGCATTATTGTAATTTACTAAAGCAACACGCATTTTATGAGTATTTATGCAACCATTTTTGTATGGAGCTTCCGTCGTCGGTCGCACAGTCTTGATGGTGAATTTTGATGTGTGTTTGGCGCTTTGCTCCTTGCCATGCAGAGGACCTGGACAAGCTGAGGGAGATGGAGATGTTCGGCGAGGACGGCAGGGACGGCGTGTGGACGGTGATGGCGAACGTGACCGACCCCGACAGCCTGCACCGGGCGTTCGACGGCTGCGCCGGAGTCTTCCACACCTCGGCGTTCGTGGACCCCGGCGGCATGTCCGGCTACACGGTGAGCACACCATACTCAACCCGTCCTCGTAGCTACTACTCCTACCTCTGTATCTGTTACCTGTCCCCTGATGGCCTGATGTTTGTCACGTTAGAAATCTTCAGAAATCCCTTTGCCTCGTTTAATTCAGAGAGAAAAGAAAAGGAAACCATGCATGCGTGGAACACATGCTTGCACATGCATATCTATGTAAATAAGTTAGGTTACTAAATATTTTATTACCTATAATCAGTTTACAAATCAAAATATTTTATTTTTTACTAAATAAGTACAGATTCGGTTTAGGAGCCAATGTCTTGTTGGTTGCAAAAGGTAAGGATAGCCGGATAGGTAGTAGGAAGGCTACACTCGAAAAGGCGAAGTGCGGTTTAAGACCTTTGGGTTGTACCTTCTTGATGCCCTTTCGTTGAAATTTTGCCAAACCTGAAGTCCTCTGTCGTCCTGTCCTAATGGGAGCGGGTGGTACTGTGGTACTGTGGTAGTACTGTGGTACTGTGCACGCTTGTCAACTCGGTCACCTAACTCATTGACAGAAAAATCACTTGTCCATAGCTGGAGACCAGGTTTATCATCAGATGGGAACAGCTACTCAGATATTAGCAGTCTTTAAGTATGATGAGAGTTCGGATCGAGACAAGAGGGGAACCATGCAACCACCAAATCCACTCGATTAGGTATTGTCAAGCCGTTGTCAGAATCATGACGAGCTTAGTATAACCAACACAATTAAAGAACAGAAGATAGTCATTACCTTTGTTTTCTTATGTCACCACCTCACGTCAAAAAAAATTCTTTTATCACCCATGCTTGTTCCACACATACACATTACATTTGGTAGCTCAATCACATCGGTGTTTGTAATTTAACTGCAGTAAGTAGGCAGTCCATTTCTTGATTTTTGCTGATGAACCGTCAAAAACGCTCTCTCGTCATCATTTTTGGAAGCCAGTTCTTGAGTAATCAATCACTCATAACTGGTAGCTATTGGTTAGCAGAAATTGGCATACGAAATTGAGTAAGTCCGTGTGATCAACTTTTTCCATGTCAATCTCCAACTCTTGAACAGAAACACATGGCAACCTTGGAGGCGAAAGCAGCGGAGCAGGTGATCGAAGCATGCGTGAGGACAGAGTCTGTCAGAAAATGTGTCTTCACCTCGTCTTTGCTCGCATGCGTGTGGAGGAAAAACTACCCTCGAGACCGACGGTTTCCTACCATCATCGACGAGAACTGCTGGAGCGACGAGAGCTTCTGCCGCGACAACAAGGTGAGTTTGTAGAAAAAAAGGAAAAATGATGCGGCACCCAGATTTTGTTCAAAATTAAATTTGATCACATGAAATTTTCCGAAATTTCGGATTTTTCGGTATTCCCGAAATTATTTTTTGGCGTTCTGAAACATTGAGCACGGCTTTTTTACTTGTGGAAAATTCGGGCAATCTAATGAGGTGAGGATTTCACTTTTCAGCTGTGGTTTGCACTCGCCAAGACGGCAGCGGAGAAGGCGGCGTGGAGGGCAGCCAGGGGGCGAGACCTGAAGTTGGTCACCGTGTGCCCGGCGCTGGTCACCGGTCCGGGATTCCGCCGCCGCAACTGCACCACCTCCATCGCTTACCTCAAAGGTCCAAACTTGATGCCAGTTAGCATATACGATCGAGGAAAACAAAAGCATGGCGACTTGTTCAGCACGCTGACATGGCGTGCATATATATCATCAGGGGCTCGCGCCATGCTCGCGGACGGCCTGCTCGCGACGGCGAACGTGGAGACGGTGGCGGAGGCCCACGTCCGGGTGTACGAGGCGATGGGCAACAACATGGCCGGCGGGAGGTACATCTGCTACGACCACGTCGTGCAGAGGGTCGAGGAATTCGCGGAGCTGGAGCGCCAGCTGGGGCTCCCGCGTAGAGCGGCGACCGTGGAGGGCTCCGGCGACCGGCCGGCGAGGTTCGAGCTGTGCAGGCGGAAGCTGGCGAGGCTCATGTCCGCGAGGAGGCGGTGCACCTACGACGACTACTACTCCGTCGCGTTCGACTAGCTAGGCTTTGGCTAATACCGTGCACCGGCAGGAGGCGGCTTGCAAGCAGCGCTGCAGAGGCGGGTAGCAAACCACTTGTGGATCAAGCGTTGCCGACTCGTGCAAGGATCATATCGAGGTTCGACTGCGTAGGCTGTTTGATGAAGCCCGGCGTCGTTGTGGATGGATGGAAGAAGGGAGACTGTTCAATCATGTACATTAGCACACAGTGCGATCTTGTAGGCTGTTTGATGTATCCATCAATAAAGCTTGATCGAGCCTTTTTTGGCCGTTTAAATGATCAGAATTCAATCACTATGGAAACTGAATCTGAATTTGAAACAGGAAAACGTAAGCATATAAGCATGATGAAATCGTGACGATCCACACTGAAGCAATCAGCAGAGCATGACATTGCAAACATTTCAAGAACTGGAGTAAATGGAATACAAACTGTGGCAACCACATAGCGATGACAAATCGACGAGGAAACATCAAATCCATGTTTCACTAAATATTGTGATCAAGTCCCATGTCCAGAGAAGAAAATGCAATAGTAGTGTTACATGAGCTGGCCCTAAAATATGTACAGATCATGTCACAAGCCAAAGAGGAAAGAAACCAATAACTAAAGTTAGACTAGCAACCCTTAGGTTCGCAGCAATACAGCCACGGCAAAACATGTCAACCAGAATCACAAACAAGTCTCAGCAGTTGCCAGACCAGGTGATCAAACATGATAGCGCCACTCTCCAACACTCAAATTAGATCAGCAACATTCATCGGCATTTCGTCAATCTGTGTGCTGTAAGGGCAGCCTCAACGCGGTGCTAAGTTAGCCGCTTAGCAGCAAAAACCCGGTTTTTTTTCGAAGTTCGGTTCGGTGAGCTGCTAATCTCCTGGAGTCGCTGCTACATCAAGCGCCGACGCTACAAGAGCGCTCCGCTCCCAAATATTTCAATTGCTGGCATCGAACTGATTTTCAGCGCCAACTAACTCATCGAGCCAGCCAAAAAATCAGCACCAAAATAACTAACTCATCCAATGCAACAGCAGGCGGCAACAAACTCAAACACAAGTTAGACTCGGCAAGGCAACAAACTCACGTAATGCAAGGCAACAAACTCACGTAATGCAAGGCAACAAACTCACGCCACAATTCATATTATATGTGCGGCCATACAAAAATATAATACAAAAATAATACAAGCACATGCATGCAGCAACCAACAGAATTGCGACCTAAATGTGCGGCAAAATAACAAATTGCATGTACGGCAAACCATGCAATACAAAAATACAATACAAAAATAATAAAAGTACATGCACACAACACGTCGTTCTGCTCATAAACATCCCCAACTCATCCAACTGCATTTTCTTTTCTTCTTGCTTTCATATCCATGGAATCAAGTGCTACTTTCATTGATTTGCTAAACTCTCAATCGCCGAATGATGTTGAAGAGATTCATCAACAGCAGCAGCAATATTCCCAACTGCGTCATGATGTTAGCTCTCACCACATACACCATCTTTCAGCAGGTTCAGCAAGTAATCAAAGAAGTAGCAAACGTCCACGATCAATCCCAGTTCCAATAGCAGGAGCTCCATATGCTGCTGGTGAAGACAAGGAACCAGAAGGAGATGATGAGGATGGACAGAATTATGATGTTGAAAAGGGTCCATCACGTCTTGCATGGACAGAAGATGATAATATGCGACTGGTATGTTTCCATGTCATTGCTATCTACGAAACAATTATCAACTGAAAAATAAATGCAAAGTTCAGAGTTCAGTCTATCTTTGACTGTATAGCAAAATTGTGCATGACATGATTAATTCACTCATCTACTAGCTATCAAGGTGTTAGCGTATATAATATCTTAGGAGTATGCATGTCTTTTCAGATTGGAAACCATCTTAGATAATTTCAAGGATAAATTCGTAAGGTAGCTAACAACAACAAATACTTTATTACATATTCAAGTACAGCTCATGCGACCTAACATTGGTTGGACACACCAACTTATATGAAAGCCAGCACTCTATTAGGTGTAATAAACAAAGTGGAACTTACACAATACTAGAGTTTTTTTCAGTTTCAGGACAGATATTGAGAGTTCTCCAATTTGTAGCACAGACCATCACATTCCTCAACTGCTACATACTAGGAAAAAATCCATCTCATGTATAGGCCAAGATTATTTTTTTAGAGATTGTTTTATGGCTGCTGAACTAAACGATTAGTAATTAACATGCACTTCTGACATTGTAGTTAAGCGCGTGGTTAAATAATTCCATCGATCCTATTGATGGGAACTCCAAGAAGGGAGACATCTATTGGAGACAAGTTACTAAGGACTACAACGAAAATAGTCCAGAGGATCGAAAACGGAAGCCCAAGCACTGTAAAGATCACTGGGGAAAGATTAACAGGAAGGTTGTACATTTCAATGGAATTTATTGCAGGTTAAAAGAAGTATATGTGAGTGGGCAAAATGCTGAAATGTTGAAGGAAAAGGCCCTCCAAATGTACAAAGATGAAACAAAGCAACATTTCACACTTTACTACTGGTGGACAGAAGTACGCCAACAACCCAAGTGGAATAGGATATATGCTGAAAAGGAGAATAAGAAGACTAGGATGCGTGATCCATCCGAGGATATGCATGGACCTATGGAGGTGAGAATTTTGACTTATTAATACTGAGTTAGAAATTGGGCTAGGTATTTTTTTACCATGGTTACAGTACTCTAGTTATGGTGAATGAATTAACAGGTTCAATACTTTTTTAGGAAGTACATCCACAAGGTATAAAGGCCGCTAAGGCAAAAGCAAAAGGCAAGTCAAAGGTTCCATCAGGTAATTTATCCCGTGAAGATATTGAGCTCTATCATGAGTCTCAAACTGTGAGAGCTGCTTCAACAGAAAAGATGGCAGAAGTTCAGCTTCAAGTTGCAAAGGACCAGAGAGAAGCAGCACTTGCAAAAGAGAGAATTGAGTTGGCAAAGAATGAACGACAAATCATAGACAAGTACACTACTCTGCTGACGGCTGATACAACACACTAGTATTTCACAGAGGGAGGAGCACGAATTAGCATTGAAGTACTTCCGTAGCATTTTACCCAATAGGAATAACTAAGTGGTAAGATTAGTTTCATATTACTTCAGGCTATTTTTTAAATACTCCAATAATGGTCAGATGAATTGGTTTCCGATTTCATCAGTTGAATATGTATTTAATTCTGTTTTAATAAATATTTTTACTTATACATGTTTTGAATGCAATGCTACGGAAAAGAAACTTTGGAAAATGCATATTGAACACCAAAATTCTTCATCATCAATATTCGGTAGAAAACCTTACACTAACTTGTCAAAAGCTTAATGTTACATGGACATTGTTATGCTCAGATTTTAGTGCATCATTAGATGACTGCAGGGTTCATGCAAGGCTGTAAATGGTATGTTATCATTTAGCAATATGGTGTCTAGAGAGGTCTATCTATTAACAAAAACATTCAACAGAAGAGTAGCTCAGGAGTCAGGACAGTGATAGGTTTAACTGAACAAAGAAAGTAAAGAACCAATGCCATGCAAAATTTGTAACTATAATGCCAACATCAGAGGCATTACCTTATTCCAATTGCGGCATTAGATCATAGCTTCGGTGGCCCTTAATTACTGTCTCTCCGAGCCTTGTCTCCCTAAGCATTTTCTTGAGGCATGCAATGAAATCAGAGAGAGACTAGCTCCTGTATGGTCCAAGAAAGACTCATTCACAAAGCTTAGTTGTTTATAATGCATGGTCTGAGGGAGACTTATTCTTTCTTATCCACTAGCTCTAAACATAGTAACTTGTTCAACACCTCTCCTATATATAGTATCATACGGCAATCCAAAACAGTAAAAATCCACAATCATTTGCAATGTCAACTACATATTCTAGCTCTCCATCCGAGAGTTCTGATGATAACACAAATACCTATTACTCTATGTCCAACTTTAATGACATTATTGCCAAAGAAACAAGCAATAGTTTAGATGCTCGTCTAGCTGAAGCTGTAGAGTTACAAATGGAGGCTCAAATCTATGGACTTCCAAACTTTCATCGTCGTCACAATGGTGAAAGGAGGTACATTTATAGAGATCGTCAAGTAGGCCATGAAAAGCTTGTTTCAGATTACTTCTGTGATACACCGGTGTACACAGACGCTATGTTCCGTCGTAGGTTTCGGATGAGAAGAC
Source organism: Zizania latifolia (assembly GCA_000418225.1). NCBI lineage: Eukaryota > Viridiplantae > Streptophyta > Magnoliopsida > Poales > Poaceae > Zizania > Zizania latifolia. Next base: position 320,851 of record KE372151.1, on the reverse strand, counting down.
CTTTATTCCTTCGTATTGTCAAAGCTCTTGGTGAATGGTCGTTGTTTTTTTGTCAGAGGAGCGATGCATTGGGGAGAAAGGGATTCTCCCCTTTGCAAAAATGCACGGCAGCAAATAGATTATTGGGGTATGGATGCCCTGCTGATTCCCTTGATGAGTGCTTTCAGATGGGCGAAAGCACAACAATACAATGCCTACAATATTTTGTTGAAGGTATCAATGAAATATTTGGTCCACAATACCTTCGAAAACCAACAAATGAAGATATTCAAATATTGTTGCAAATGGAGGAGGCTCGTGGTTTTCCAGGCATGTTAGGAAGCCTTGACTGCATGCATTGGGAATGGAAAAATTGCCCCGTTGCATGGCAAGGTCAATTTACTCGTGGTGATTATGGAGTGGCCACCGTCATGCTCGAAGCTGTGGCCTCTCAAGATCTTTGGATATGGCATGTTTTTTTGGTGTCGCGGGATCAAATAATGATATTAACGTGTTAAATCAATCACCCTTGTTCACAAATATTTTACAAGGGAGAGCTCCGCCGGTTCAGTTCACAGTGAATGAAAGACAATACAATATGGGTTACTACTTGGTGGATGGGATATATCCTAAATGGGCTGCTTTTGTGAAAACAGTACCATTTCCACAAAGCGATAGGGACAAGTTATTCGCGCGACATCAAGAAGGGGCAAGAAAGGATGTTGAAAGGGCATTTGGAGTTCTACAATCTCGGTTTGCCATTGTGCGTCAACCAGCTCGTTTTTGGCAACGAGAATTTCTTGCTCAAGTCATGTATGCATGCATCATAATGCATAACATGATTGTTGAGGATGAACAAGATTTATATGGTGGTGACTTCAGTTATGAGCCCGACAGTACTCCTATACCACAGCCTACACTAAACCATGGATCCATTGATGGGTTTGCCGGTCTATTAGAGCGAAATACTGCTATTCGAGATAGGTCAAAGCATGCAAGATTGAAGAATGACTTAATTCAACATATCTGGGATAGATTTGCTGGAAGCCAATCAGACAATTAGATTTTTATAAGGTCACCAAATTAGTTTGAAAATAAGAAACATCAAGTATCCTGCCATCTAGACAAGGAATTTTTTTCTATTTGTTTAATAATTGTTTATGTTTTCATCTTTGCAATTTATATTTGAAAATAAGAAACATCAAGTATTCTGCCATCTAGACAATTATATTTTGCGTCTTGTTATGGGAACTCTTCAATTAGTCTGTTTTAGTGGCTTACCTAGATTCTGCCTAGTTTTGTTAAGTTCCTGGGAAATGTATTCTTATATGTACCTACGCATAGTTGAGTTTCTGCAATGTTTTTCTCTGACGATAATATCGTTTTTTTCATTCATCATTCATTTGATGATTGAATTGATACATAATTGTATATGCATAATGGACAGCTTCTAATGCAATTTCCTCCCCAGATGGCTATTAATACCCAGAATTTGACACCATACCATTAATTGTTCGAACTAAAAATAGCAGACACCGAGAGTGACAAAAACACAGAATGTACATTAGCAATGCCATACCAGCGAAATCTGAAGATCTTTGTTCAACTATGATCCGATGCTTGACGCTAGCAATGCAATACCTAAAGACCAAAATCAGCATATCATAAGGTAGGGAAAAGAACATGTTGAGTGCCAATTATGTGTCCACAGGAAACACTAACGAATTACTTTAAAAGAATAAATCAGAACAAACTAAGCTAGTTGGGTTATCTAGAAATCAAAGGAACAGAACAGTATTAGGGCTGGGTTACCTCGACGCCACCAAGCTCAGCCGGCAGAAAGGATGAACCAGCAATAGCTCCATATGCAGTGCAACCGTGCAGGACATGCATGGTTCTGTATGATACAGATTTGTATAATGAAGACGGTGTTCTATTTCAGCTTCAAAAATAGCAGAAGAAAAGGGGGGGTGAGATAGAGCATTCTGGAAGCCACCACATACCCATCTCCATGTTGTCGATGGTTGCCCATGGTGTTGTGAGCAGAAGCAGCAGCAGCAGGAGACCACCTTGACACTCGCCCACCCATTTCGATCCCCCGTTCAGCAACCGAAGCAGCAGCAGCCCTGCAGGAAGCAAATAGAGCGGCACCCTGAGAAGAGAAGGCTAAGCAGGGAAGAACAACGCAGAATTGCGAAGCCCGCCCTCCGCTCGGATCTGCGCGCAAAGCCGAATTGAAAGCACGCACTGGCCTGAGCAAGCAAACCGGAGCGGCGACGCGAGGCCGAGGTGGAGGCAGGGGACGGATTGGATTGGATCTCTCTTTCTCTCTCCCTCGCGTGAGGTTGGGGCTAGCTACCTGAGGGGATTGCCCGCGCGACGGAGCACCCGCATGGTGGCGGTGCTGGGGTTTCTGATCCGTGGCGCGGGGGTTTCTGATCCTCGGCGACTGTGGCGAAGGATGAGGACGGGGCCGTGGTGATGGGGAGGAGGTGGAAGCAACGGAGGGAAGAGGAAGGCGGCTTAAACCCTAGCGACAGGCTATGTTTTGAGGAGGCAGCTGCGACGGAGGGCGATGAGGCGAACGTGGAGGAGGGTGATGAGGCTGCCATGACGGAGGGCGAGGATGCCACGACGGTGGGCGACGAGGCAGCTGCGGCGGTGGGCGACGAGGCAGAGGGACAAAGTAAGCTATGTAAATCAACTTATTTACCTGTTTTTCTGGTTTTGAGCACTACAATAAGAGGTTAGTATTGAACAATACAATGCTTCATAAGGTGCTACGATTTCAAAAAATAAGTTTAAGCACCTATCTTTAGCACCCTGTATTGGAAAATAAGGCTCTCAGACAAAGTGCTTAACACTTTTTATTAGTTTAGCACCTGTTTAAGCACTCATGCATTGGAGGTGCCCTAATACTGCTCAATATCTCTCAGGATACGGATTCTTCCTTTTTGACAAAATTGATTGCCACACCCAGCAATGACAATCAAAGATATTTTTTCATTAGGATCAAGCCTGATCAAACAAGTAGCAATAGATTGCAGCCAGAAAGCTCCTGATAATAATGGTTTATTATAGCATTATAGCAGCATCAATGAGATGTATTAAGATCATTTCCTCAATCATACCAGACATTTGAAATTCAGAGAGTATTCTTTAGTCATCTCTAGAATCTAAAGATGAATGAGATGAACTGTTGGATTTGCTTAAGTACTCGATATTTCATTCTGTGTGAACAGCATGAAATCAGGATTCTTGTTCTCTAGTTTGTCATATAATGTCAACAAAAAGAAATGCACAGGCATTTGATTCATTATTATCAATTTGATCATTGGTGAATATTTGATTTTGTTGAGCAACATCATGGTACATATGTATTAGTACCAACCCAAATCAAAATTCCCTTAGCAAGAATAACCCACAAGCAGGGGATAGATCTTCTTCTTCAAAGCCTTTTAATCCCAAACAAGTTAGAGTAAGCTAGAGTTAAAACCCAATCTTAGGTTTTATTACCATTTGAGTGGTTAGATTTTTCAATGGCTTGCCAAGCCTATCACAAGTAGAATAAAAGAGGTGCAATTGTACAGTAGGAACGTATAAATTTACCTTTCGACCAAAATGTCTAGAGCGACCAATGCGATGGATGGAACAAATTCAACTATTGATTTCAAATATAAATAGAGTTCAAAAAACATTAATTTCAGATATAAATAGAGGGCAAAAAAATTACAACAATTGTCCTAAGAAATTATTTATCTCTTAAAAAGCAAGAACATCAAATCAACTCATCTACTCACCGTAACTTTCAAACAAAAAACAGCTAGCATTAATTACAATGTTACCAACACAACTATTATCTTAATCTAAATTTTATATATGATGCATATATATACACAATCGTTAGACTGCCAACATTTTATTATTAGACTGTATAAACGATGTACATTTCTATTCTTATATGCCATGGGTATTGATCGCATACACATCTATCCAAAAACACCATAAATAAGTAATTTACTCGTGAGCTCTTTTATTGTAATCGTCAGCAATAAGCCAATAAACAATTAACCAATAGCATTATTTTATCAAAAATGATGTCCGAACAATTGAAATATACCAAATATGCATACACAAACAAGATTAACTAAATATAAAACATACTATATATTGGATTGGATATAATATCATTTATCCTCAGATATGAGTTTGATGTACGATGACTGTACACCAAGTGGAACGTCGTTAACACCATTGAATAATGCCAAGTCATTAAAATGCATATAGGTTCCGTCACCTCGGCGTAACCCAGTAAGATACTCATCAATCTCGTTGATGATCAGAGAGGCGATGGGATTTTCAGGATAAATCAGATTAATGCAGCGCCACCTTCATTCTATGAGGTGACCGATATTCCACGAAAATGATAACCAGCACAACACTCCAAGTCTCGCTCATGAACCCAAACCATGACATGATTATATCCATCTAGCGAAGGGTCCCCAACATCCATATCAACTGATAGTATATCCTATAGAATGTACAAACAAATGGCTTATAAGAAGAAAAAATATCATGTGTCCACATCTTTCTTTTGTATGTTAAACTTGTTTATTGCATATTTCTTCTTACCATGAGTTATTTGTTTGTACATTCTATATAATATATCATTATATAATCATGCTATTTGATATGGATGTTAAAAACCCATTGCTAGATAGATATAATTATGTTATGGATTGGGTTCATGAGCGAGACTTTGAACGTTGTGCTGGTTATCATTTTCGTGGGATACCGATCACCTCACAGAATAAAGGATGGCGCCGCATTAATCTCATTTGTCCTAGGAATCCTACTATCTCTCTGATCATTAACAAGGTTGATAGGTATCTTACAAGGTTACGCCGAGGTGACAAAATCTGGATGCATTTTGATGACTTGACATTACCCAATGATGTCAACGGTGTTCCACTTGGTGTACAGTCATCGTACATCAAACTCATATCTAAAGATGAATGGTATTATATTCAATTCAATATATAACATAATTTATGTTTAGTTAATCTTATTTGTACATGTATATTTGGTAGATTTCAATTGTTCAGATATTTTTTGACAAAATAATACTATTAGTTAATTGTTTATTAGCTTATTGCTGATAATTACAATAAAAAAATTCATAAGTAAATTATTTATTTACAGTGTTTTGAATAAATATATGTGCGATCAATACACATGACATATAAATACAAAAAATTAATAGTGATAGTGTACTAGTAATGTTTAGCGATGGATAAAAATATATAACGATTCTTAAATTTACATCATTTATACACTCTAATAATAAAATATTAGTCTGCCGATTATGCATATATATGTATTATATATATAACATTCATATATTAAGATAATAGTTGTAGTGATGTCATTATAAATCCTGCTAGTTGTTTTTTTGTTTGAAAGTTACGATGATTAGACGAGTTGATTTAATGTTTTTTCTTTTTAAGAGATAAATAATTTTTTAGACAGTTGTTATAGTTTTTTGTCCTCTATTTATATCTAAAGTTAATGTTTTTTCACTTTATTTATATCTGAAATCAATGGTTAAATTTGTTTTATCCTTTTTAAAAGATGGGTGTTTTATTGAAAACTTATAAGTATCATTTAATTTGTAATTTGAAAATTCTTGGAGTTAGAACTATAAATAAATTCAAATGTCCAGGTCTACTGAACAAAAAAGATTTGATCTCCAGCTCCCAGCGTTTTTGAGAAATCCCCCGCCGCTCAACTTGAAGCTAGAGTTGGAGCCATCCCAAATAGGGCCAAAGAAGCAAGACGACATAACAATTAGGTGTAGACACACACTAACCAATGGTAGTATACCAGTGAAAGTATCATAACAAAAAAACACTATATATTACCTTTCTCTTCATGTTGCAGAAAATGACAGCTTGGGTGATTGTCAATGTATCATAAAGATCACAAAGTGTATCAAACTTCCATTCCTCTTTCTCAACAGCAACAAAGAATTGTTTGATGCCCTATAAATATGATATGAAAAGATGAACATACTAAAGACCATCAAACTGACAAAGTAAAAACATATTGAAGATCATCAATTTTGATAAAGCAACATAAGTAATGGCATTTACCTCTAGGGTCAATTCATCACGCTTTACAAGTATCCGAACAAGGTCAGTCATCAACTTGCTAATCATCTCCAAGACCTCATGAGGTATAGTTGCGGAGATCAAACAAACCTGTGCAAAGGAAAAAAGATATGCTGGTAGATTAGTATTGGAACCTCACTGTCCAGGTCTCTAGGACATGCCATCATTTATTGTCATCAGGTTCACATATTGTGCTCATGTGAAGGCAGTGACAACTGACGACATGAGAAAAATCGATTAGTGTATGCACATAACAAAGCATGCATTATAAAATCAAAAGCGAGACAAGATAGCTAATCTGTACGTATGATGATAGGTGATAGGAAAAGATTAAAACATGGATGCAATAGTGCAGGGGAAAATGCAATCAGAGATGTAAACTAGATTATAATACATTTAAGTGAGGAGCAGCAATCGATAAAAAATGATCAATTGGCTGAGAGGAGAAAACTGAAATACCATGAAAATTTATCAGTCTGGCAAAGGTTTAATATGTTTAACCTGGAGGTCTGGGGGGAGATATCTGTAGATATCATACGTCTGATCCTTAAGCCTCTGCCCAACATCTCGTCAGCTTCATCCTGTCATCAAAGCATGTTATCCTCGTACATATTTGATAAAACCAAAAATGGTTCCAATAACGACACGGCAAAAGTAAACCAACCAGAATTAGGAGCTTAATGGCTCTTGTACGCAAGGTCCTTCTTTTGATCATAAAACAGACTATGCCAGGAGTTCCTGACACAACATGCACACCGATGCTTTTGCCACCAATACAAGCATGTACTTGGATATTGATGAAGTCACAAATAGCCAGCATAACTCTTTCCGTTTGTGCAGCAAGCTCTCTAGTTGGTGAGAGTATCAATGCCTGCACCCTATAGAATGAGAAAATAATATTAACTGTTATACCCAACACCAACAGGCATAAGGATTCCTGAAATATAGACAATGAATATTTGATGATTTGCTACCCTTAAAAAGTGACTTTGATTATTTGCCACTTTGGCCCACCGCCATAGACTCAGATGGTCCTACATGTCATCCACACAAATGGCAAATAATTAAATAGCACAAACTTTTTGTGATAAATCCTCAAATCTGCCGAAAGACTAGGAGAACAATGAAAGACTCAGTCAATGGCATCTAATCTAATCTAAGGTCATCAGATAAAACCAAGAAACTTAACAGAAAATCTTGGAATGCATAGCAGACATTTCATTACGGGTCCCCTGGATCAAATTGCTCATAGGCTAAGTCCAGACCATAGCGAATCTATGCAAATATCAAAAGACGAAGTAAGTTATAATAATCATGTGCAAACATACATGCCCCATTGCAGACACCAATACAGGGCTACCATGTAGTGGCAAGTTGATCTACAGTAAATAGATTGCACGGTAACCAAAAAAATAAAGGGAAAATTGCCCAAATGCCACAAAGTCGAGTGGCATGTTCTCTCATTTGCCACATTTAACCATTTCAACCAACAAAATGCCCAGTTTGCCCTTCTTCATCCTCCACATCTTCTTTGTTGTGGCCAGCGACCAGAGGTGGTGGACTGGTGGCATGCGGGGTGGTGGCCAGAGGCAGCAGTTTGCGTGGGCCGCAGCCTGTGAGCTGAGGAGGCGGCACGCGGTGCGGTGGCCAGAGGTGGTAGCTAGAGACTGTGGCTCATGGGGAGTTGGCCGAA
>KE372151.1:292142-309017 GCA_000418225.1 Zizania latifolia | reverse complement strand
CCATTTTCCTGAATTAAATTAGCAGGCTAGCCCACTCAAATAGTTGGCCTAGATGAATAGTGCGCTTTTGTAATTTCTGAACCGGGCCGTATACACAGTATACTTTCCCAATTTCAGAAGATGGTTTAATCTTTAGAAATCCGTAGAAAATCAGTCTTAACTCCGATTGACTCCGTTCCGGTTCCTAAAATTTTCTAAAATTCCAAAGTTTATTTTGGGACAGTTAAAATTAATTTTATAATTTTTATTTATTGCTTTCTTTAGTGTATGTGTTCTCTTGGTATATGTCGCTGACGCCGTGGACTTTCCAGTCCGTCTCGACCGAAGACCCCGACTACGTTTCGGTTTAAGACAAGTCTTCCTTTGAACATTCTTGAACCTATTGCATTGATTGTGATGTTTTAAAAACTTATATATGCATGATTAGGTTGTGCACTCACGTACACTAATAGTCTACTGCTTGAGCGATATGATAACTAAATCCTAAAAACTTACAAACTAGCCTCTTTGTTGTTGAATACCCTGTTTACCCTTGTTGCTTAAGGTTTACATTTATATACATTATGTTTACTTTATTATTTTATTGCTTTTAGCTAATTCCTTGAAAAATGGGTGTACTACACATACACACACATACTCATACTCAAAACATATCGACTAGAGATAAATTGGGCAAATGTGTGATTTGTTAAATGTGTTGTGTGAAATTGTTTGAAACCCTTGATTGAATGATAAGGACCGATTCCTTGGGAAAGCATGGGCACAACCTACGTGCAACCTTGTGGGTATAATGGCTCTGCCCCTAGACTAGTACTTAGTGGGTCTGGGATAGCCCGACTGCCGATGGATATGGAATCCCGGGGTGGCTCGTGGTTTTACTTGTAAAGTCCCTAACGGGCATGAGATTTATGGCTGAGGCCAGTGGTTGTGATTTGGGAGTTAGAAGGGGAGCACCCGCGGGATTGCCAGGAGAGAAGAAGGAAGCGCGGCTTCCCGATCTTTGGTCGAGGACCTATCTAGGTGGCAGTGGGATATCCTAGATTTGCTTTGGAAAGTTCTTGTCCTGAACCTCCCCTACGTCATGTGTAGTGGGAGTAAGTTCGTGTCGCAAGAGTAAAGTGTACACCTTTAGCTGAAGTATTAATCTGTTCGAACAGTCGTGCCCACGGATATGGGCAAGTGACTTCATGTCTCTTCCCATGCGTAGTGTTTGACTTATTTTGACAAAATGGTTGGGATGGGGCGTTACCAGAGTATACCGGTGGGTATACGGCTAGCCTGAGTGGCTAGGAACGTTCCTGTGTGGAGCGAGAAGCCGAAAGGTTTCATAGGGAGTGACGTGAGAATTTAAACTAGATGAGAGATAAAATATGATTGGGATGAGATAATGGTTAATGGGGAACGCTTTCCCGACGGATTGGCAAGTTAGTACCGGTGATGATGATGAATGGTAAAATTGTAATTGTTGGAAATGTTGTGATGAAATGATGTGGTATATGGAATTGATGGAAGAGATTGGGATCTGTTGCAAAGCAATCTCGGGTGCCGAGAATGTGAAAATTGATTAGCTATTTAAACTATATTACTTTATGTGGGAAAATCGGTTAGAGGTTGGGACCTCTATTCGAGGGTATAAGAACTTAGAGATTGTTAAAATTATTATTATTCCTTTGATAATCCCAGCCGCTCTTTGAACCTTGCATCTATAAAACTTTTCAAGACTTGCTGAGTACTCTTGAGTACTCACCCTTGTTGTTTTACAACCCACCCCCAGAGTTCGCCAATCTTCTAGAAGACGAGGAGGATTTTGTGGACGAAGGAGACGCCGCGTTTGAAGGATCCAGAAGATTAGGGTTTCGGGCCTAGTCCCCAAGTGGAGTCTTAGACAGTAGTGCATGCTTGAGTGTTGAAATGCTTTCGTTGGGTTTTTGTAATGACTGTTGCTACGAGGTATGTCTCATACAACTTTTGTAATTGCTAAATATTGTAATATTCTTTCTGTAATGTACTACTGTCGAATGGAGCGAAATCAACTGAGCTATTTCGTTCACCTTCGATGACGTACCGGCTCGCCCCGTTTTGGTGGAAATTCCGAAATTTGGGACGGGTCGTTACAGACGATGTCTATGATTTGGCAAACGATGAGTGATTTCATGGAGGTCTTTTCGATCCTGGTCTGGGCGTGAGCGATGACGTCGCGGGCGCTGATGACGGGGAGGATGAGTGATTTGGCAAACACAGATGCTGTGGAGGACGTCGTCATGAATCCCCATCTGATTGAAGGTGCTAATAACCTCGACCCCTCGCGAGGCCTCGAAGATGAGGTTCTCATCGCCAATGGCGCCGGGGCCGTGCCTAGACGCGGTGGGCACCGTCATTGGTGGAGAGTGGAGATGAAACCCTAAGTAGAGGTCTAGAGGAGAGTGGAGGCGGTGGTGGTGGCCATCGTTCTGGGGAGCGAAGGGGAGACTTTTCTATGGGCCCACGATGTTATAACTTATTGCACATTGGTATGTCATTTCGTTAGTCGGTGTGAAAGTGTAAGACGCACTCCATTGTAGAGATGGGCCGGCCCCCATGTCTTGTCTTACATTTAGAGTTCATGGCTTATTTTTTCTTGTTTTTGTCAATCTCATGGCATGCCTAGGATGGTTTATTTTGGAGCAAATAGTGTAAAGATTATTATATGTGTAGGTTTTTCAAGAATATAATTCTCATATTATTACGATTATATGGGTTTTACAAACACACTGCAATGTAAATTAATGTTCAAAGTTGTATTTGGAGATTGTGTGGAGTTTTCAATCGACATGTTTTCTGACTAGAGGGAAACACCGTTTAGCAAGTGCGCGGTATACACAAAGTATGCAGAGAAACAATTAACAAACAGCGAGAGTACAATGGCCGGGGCAACATATCAATCAAATCGAGACGGCAATGCATTCCTGGCTCACCGAAACGCAATGTCTTCGGAAGGCGAGGAGATACTCAGCGCAACCAAGCATAACGATCTTCTACTGCTTGAGAGAAAACCGAAGACGAGAACGAGTGCGTACCTAGGAGACGCAAGCAGCCGGTCGATCGCAATCCTCTTCTCTAGTTCTCTTGCCCGCCACGGCGGAGCGGAGCTCGACGGCGAACGATCGATCAAGAGAGTGCGTCAGCCGCCAGCGCGGCCCACCACGACGCTTGATTTTTCCGGAGAGGAAGAGCAGACGATCACGACGAGAGATAGTAGGCTGGTTGTTAGACGAGAGTGCGCAACGGTGAAAGGGGAAGGAGATAGAATGATAATGTAATGCACGGTGCACGGTTTGATCTGGGGTGGGAGGAAAATGACATACGTGGATTAATATTAGACTATCCCTGTCGAGTGTCGACTATATGAGTGGCAATTAATAATTGCACTAGTAACCGGTCATGTACACTATTAGTCAACTTAATATATATTATCTTACTTAAAAAAGGAAAAAAAGTTAGAGATAGGTTATACGATGGATTAACTATAATTCATATCTCTTCAATAGTCCGTTTCCATCCTCCTCTGACCTCTCTCTCTTTCTCTTACACGTGTATTTACTACGGAATTATATCTTTCTGGAAGCACGTGTAGGGTTGGCTCTTGTATAGTTTTATTAGAGACAATCAATCTTATCTCTCTGCTCCACATAAACAAAAACAATAACATAAGCTACTGATTCCATTTCAAAAAATAATAATTTTGAGATAAAGTTAATAAATTAGTTATGGAATTAAAAGACTAAAGTATCTCTTATTAATAAGAAATTAATATTGTGAAGTGATAAATAAGATATAAATAAATGATATTAAAACAATACAACTTTTTCATTTTTGAACCAAAATACATAAGAAGGAGGTGGAAATAAAATTCTTTTGGATAAAGTTAAAGGGACGTAAATAAAAAATTTGAACGAAATAAGTAGCTTGTAGTTAAGCATTGACCAAGTCCATAAATTGCGCATGAATATTGTTGCGGGAAATTACTTTACCCTAACAGGGCTCCAATAATATTAGTTGAGAAGCCCCCCTTCGGAGGAGCAGGTTGATGTGAATATTAGCCCGATCTTCCGATAGGTTCGATTGAAACGACGCGAGGACGTTCACGTTTTAAGGCTTCCGATCAGCGATCGTAACCTTGCAATCGCTACACCCACACGTCTAGTTGTTATCAACCACGCTCTCACGTAGTCGACCTCACCACGAAGGTTTTGATCCTGCAAACAATCGAAGAACTTTGCAAGAATAAGGTAAAACGTAAACAGGATTGCTAATAATAATATGAAGTACTCGAAGTTGGGGTTCTACAAACCGATCTACGACGAAACTGCAATGGCAGAATAATCTAAGCAAAACCCAAGTCTTAACAATGACGACGACTATCTATTTATAAGGTTACATGACATGAGATGCCATCTATAACACGGGCCATGACCTAGTAGGACTCATGTAACCGAAAGTAACCCTAAAACTGACTCAGATTGGTTTGAAGTCTGAACGCCCGACTGGTTTGTAGTCCGACTACCAACTTGGTTGGTCGGTCTGACTCCAGACTAGCCTTGTGGTCGAACGTGGCGACCTCTCGATCGTCACGGTCGGGGTCCGATTATGCCATCTCCCAAGTGCCCCGATTGGCAGTCCTGATCTTCATCTCTCGAGTGCCCCGGTCGGCAGTCCTGACCTTTCCTTAACAATTCAGTTGTCCGATCCAACGTCTCTTCTCCGATGTTCATAAATATAATACAATCATAACCCGAATTTAGCAGTACTCCATTCATATAAGAACTTGCTTGAGTAACGAGGAACGAGTTCACCTGATAATTTAGTAGACGAACTCGAGCACGAGTCATTGGACCTTGGTATTCAGGTATGGTTGTATCCTTAGCAGTGATGTTCTCATCATAGGTTGATGCTTCGTTTGGGCTCATGATGAAGCCCTCTTCGGATTGCGGGGTACAAAGCCTCTGAGACCACCTAACAAGTGGCCTCGAAACCGTGGTATTCTTGTCCCCTCCGATGAGACATGCGTTTGGGTTCGTTCACACGGAGGGTTAATAAACTGCCTCTATGTAAATTCACTGTTCCTGCTGTAATAGTCAGATAGGAGTAGGGGATAACTTCGTATTACCCCATGGTAATTATGCCTATAAATACCCTCCCCTTTGCAGGGTAGGGAGGCATCGAACTCACGGAGTAGTAATCAATACAACTCTTGAACCCTAGTATATACTTTAAACCCTTCGAGGTTCTTAAACATTTAAACATGTTGCGTAGTTCTGAATTACGCCAACAGTTAGCACCATCCGTGGGGAGCTTAGTCCAAAACTAGCCTCTCTACCACCGACCTTCAGTCCATGCCTCCGAAGAAGAGCAAGAGCGTAACCTCTACTCGGAGGTCCTCTCGAGTAGCGCAGGCCTCAACGCACCAAGAAGTCCCACCTCCCAAGTCCGGTGTGCGATGCCGGCCAGACAAAGAAGCTCCCCCAGCAGTAGTTTCGGCCTCAAGGGCCACAGAGCTTACCACTGGCCCTCGCGACGCGACTATCCCCCCGAATATTGCGGAGCTGGCCGCTGGTCTTCCAGCGAAAAGCACCCTTCCTAGGGAAGGAGGGCTCACTTCGAACCTCGCGCCCGAAGCCCCTGCCACCGATCCAGTCACGTCTGACCCACCAGAGGGTGCGGGACCTTGAGGCGCGAGACCTCCGCCCCCAAAGACGTTGCGGACCGATTATGTTCAATCACAAGACCCGAAACCAGATTCTGGGGGAAGCAGAGCCGCTGGAGATGAGCAGGCCTCCGAGCTGGCCTCGCTCATAGCCGAAGTCATGAGGTGACGGCAAAATGCGGCCAACCAGGTCCGCACTGCCGAAGACCCTCCGAAGGAGCCGGTCGTCGTCACCGTGAGTGACCATGGCGATCAAGAGCCCCAAGAACGGAGGCAGAATGCCTCCTTCGATGAAGAGTCACCGCTCCATCCAGATCTGTAGATAGTCCGTTTTCACTCGAAATTCCGAGCAGCAAAGCTTCCCAAGTACTCTAGGGATTTGGACCCTGATGAATTCGCCCACTCATACGCCCTCGCTATTGAAGCCGGTGGAGGCGAGAGGGACACCATGGCGAAGTGCTTCCCTTTGGCCCTCGAAGGGATAGCCCTTTGCTGGTTCTGGTCCTTGAAGCCTGGTTCTATAAGGTTGTGGGAGCACCTTCGCAAGAAGTTCACTAATAACTTTTAAGGTACCTTCATGGCGCCCATGTCAACCGAGAGCCTATTCCAAGTGAAGCAGCAGCCTGGAGAAATGCTGCGGTAATATTCGCAGCGTTTCGCCTTCACAAAGTCCTAGATAAAAGGCTTCTCCACATCGACCATGGTTGACGCTGCACGCGAAGGGGTGACCAATGTAGGCCTCCTAGACAAGCTTCATAGGAAACCTATATCATCGGTGGCCCAGCTTATGACGTACTTTCGAAGAGTATGCTCGCTCTGAAGAAGGCCAGCTCCAGAGAACCACCACCGTCACCCAAGTTTAGACCCCCGAAGTCCATGCCCTGAGGTCTCTGAAGCCAGCATTTGCTGAACATCAGCCTTCGCAATCAAGACGAAGCCGGAAGCATTTTCGCAACGAAGTGTTAAATATTTCTGGGCCAAGGGCCCCGAAATTTCAGCAAGGTCAAGGAAGGGGACGCGGGATCGGAGCAAAGCCGTCCGCTGGACCCTTCGCCTCTGAGCAGTCTTTCTTCTACAACATCCACGGTGAAAACCGAAGCCATAACACCGACACTTGCAAGGCTATACTGGCCTTGCAAGGGGAGTACTTAGAGCAAACTAGTGGCTGAGGGACAACGGATCGGACGCCCGAAAAGCTGCACACCCCGAGCACATCCAAGCCGTGGGACGTAGAGAGACTGACAAGGCCCCTCCTCGGATTCCAGTGGCAAATTTGATGCCACCGCCGAAGGTTAAAGATGGCTCCGGCCCTCATAAAAGGGTAGTCTTGCCTATTTCGGATGGCGGAGCCTTGGGTAACTTATCCAAGCGGCATTGGCGAGACTATGTTCGCGAGGTGGGGCACGTTAGGACCTCGGCATCCGCCTCCATGATGCCGGAGTGGGTTCATGTGCCCATCTCCTTTTTAGTTGAAGATGCCATTGGGATCAAGTTCCAGCATGCGGACCTCCTCGTCATCTCCGCCGATATCGCGGATACCAAAGTGTGCCGGGTGCTCATTGACGGAGGGAGTTTAGTGAATATCATCTTCACACATGCTTTCGACCAATTATGTATTCTTCGTAGGCATCTTCTCCTAGCTGCGAGGCCCTGCAAGGCTTCACAAGTCCCCCCTCGAGGCAGTAGGCCAGATCGGCCTCCAAGTTACTTTCGGCGAAGGTAACCTCTTACGTTCGGAGAAAGTCATCTTCGATGTCGTCAACGCCCCGTACGCCTACAACGCCATCTTCGGAAGGGGGACGTTGAATCAATTTAGGGCCATAGCGCATCATAACTACCTCTGCATGAAGTTGCCCACGCAAGAGAGAGTGCTCATGATGCTAGGCGACCAAAGTATGGCGCGAAGGGTGGAGTATGGCCATGGCATAACGTGCAGCCCTAAGACGAAGCCCATGGCCTCGCTAAAGGCCCCGCATTCAAACCTCGTCCTGACGGAGAAATAGTAACCAAGGTTCTCGTCGAAGGGGGTCTCGAGTACCCTGTCCAGTTCGGAGGAGGACTGTCCCCGGAAGACATGGCTTCGCTGGAAGAGGTGATCTGGAGCAACTTCGACGTCTTCGCATGGTCAGACGAAGATATCTTCGAGGTCGAATGAAGCGTCATCGAGCACTCCCTGTTGGTCAACCCCAAGGCAAGGCCGGTGCGCCAAGGGCTACGGAAGCTATCGGTCGAGCGTGTGAACCTGGCGAAGATCGAGATGGACAAGCTGCTTCGAGCAGGGGTTATACGAGAAGTCAGCCATACGGAGTGGCTGTCGAACCCCGTTTTTGTAAAGAAAAAGAACGCGAGGAAGTGGCACATGTGTATTAACTTCACTTTATTGAATAAAGCATGCCCCCGTGACCCCTATCCTATGCCTCGTATTGATCAGCTTGTCGATGCCACTACAGGCTCCAAGGTACTGAGTTTTCTCGATGTCTATTCTGGCTACCATCAAGTTTAGCTAAAACGCGAAGACGAAGACAAAACTAGCTTCGTTACTCTCTCGGGAGTCTACTGCTATGTATGAATGCCCTTCGGTTTAAGAAATGCCAGGGCTACTTTTTCTAGGCCAATATCCAAGGCCCTTAGGCATCAGATAGGCCGAAATGTCAAGGCCACATAAATGATATTGTAATAAAAAATGCTAAAAAGCACGAGTATAGTGTAGATCTAGCGGAGACCTTCGTGAGCCTCCATTCGGTAGGGGTCCGCCTATACTCTAAAAAATGTATCTTCGAGGCTCGCGCTAGTAAATTGCTAGGGTACTTGGTTTTGAGTCGAGGTATCGAAGCCAGTCCCACCCAAATCAGCGCACTACAGCGCATGGCTCCGCCCAAAAGTTTAAAACAGGTCCAAAAGCTCGCAGGTCGTCTCGCGGCCCTCAGCCGCTTCCTCGTGCGCTCCGCTGAACAAAGCTTGCCAATTTTCAAGGCGCTAAAGGGAACAGATGACTTCGCATGAACAACGGAGTGCCAACAGAGTTTCGATGGCATCATGGAGTACCTCGCTAATTTGGCAACCCTCACGACTCCGCTTTCAGAAGAGACATTGCTGCTGTACCTCACAGCTACGGCCTCTGCCGTCAGCGTGGTCCTTGTTCATGAGACGTACTTCTAATGGAAGTTGGCTCAGAGACCAATTTTTTTTGTCTCTGAAGCACTCTCCGGAGCCAAAACGAGGTATACCAAGCTCAAAAAAATTGCATATTCCCTTGTCATGACTTTGAGGAAATTAAGGTACTATTTCCTCGCACAAAATATTATTGTGCCGACGTCCTACCCGCTCGGAGATATGCTCCAAAACAAGGATTCTACGGGTAGGATTGGCAAGTGGGTAGTCGAGCTAGTACCCTTCGGAATAAATTTTACTGCACAGACTGCAATTAAGTCACAAGTAATTGTGGACTTCGTCGCGGAATGGACCCCCTCGGCAATTTGGTCCCCCGAAGCTCCTAGCGAAGGTATTTGGACTATCTATTCTGACGGAGCCTATCAGACCTTCGGTGCTGGTGCAGGAGTTATAATTATCTCGCCCTCCGGCTAGAGGGCTTCGTATTCTGCTAGGCTAAATTTTAAGGCTACAAATAACGTGACTGAGTATGAAGGCATCCTGTTAGGCCTCCGAAAAGCACGAGCATTAGGCGGCGCTAGAGTGCTTGTAAAACTGATTTCTAGATTGTAGCTGGCCATATAGATAAAAGTTTTCAAGCTCGGCATCTGGACCTCGCTCAGTACCTATCTGAAGTACGCAAGGCGAAGCTCATGTTCAAAGGAATTTCTATCAGAAGTATCCCGAGGGGCGAGAATCAATAAGCAGACGCCCTCGCTAAAGCAGCTGTCGGAGGCCAAGAGCTTCCAACCGGAGCATTATATGAAGAACTTCATGTCCCGTCTACGTCGAAGCTAGCTTCGGCTGAAGTGCTCTGTGTACAGGAAGACTGGCGAAGCTCTATCATGGCCATGCTGCAGAACCAAGGGGCTGTTCCCGACGAGCCTGACTTCGCGAGGCTAAAGCACAGGGTCCACAACTACCATATCATAGGGGGCTTATTGTACAAGTCCAGCGTATGCGCGTCGCTGCTGCGTTGCATTCCAACGCCCGAGGGGCAGGAGTTGCTCTGAGACATCCACGAAGGCCTCTGCGGGAGCCATCTCGCCCCACGAGCGTTGGCTGGCAAAACACTCCGTCAAGGTCTGTATTGGCCCATAATCATGGCCGACGCCGAAGCCCTGGTCTGCACATGTCAAGGCTGCCAATGTATGGGAAGACGAAGTCATTGGCCACCCACCCCGCTGCAGGTCATCGCACCTGTATGGCCATTAGCCCGGTGGGGTATGGATCTGATCGGACCATTTCCGCATGCCAAAGGGAACTTAAAGTTCGTAGTAGTGACGGTCGAGTATTTCTCGAAGTGGGTTGAAGCCAAACCCCTCACCATGATCACTTCGAAGAACATCCAGAAGTTCTTTTGATAGAATATAATTTGCAGGTTCGGAGTACCGAAGCAGCTCACGATCGACAAAGGCACTCAGTTTAATGCGGAGCCATTCAAAGAATTCTGCGAGGGTCTCGGCACCGAGTTGTGCTTCACAGCTGTCAGGCACCCGTAGTCAAACGGAGCTGTCGAACGAGCCAATGGTAATATTTTGGCAGACCTCAATCGTCGAATCATCGGACTCACCAAGGGGCTGTGGGTCGACGAATTACCGAAGATTTTATGGTCCATCCGAACCACTCTGGCGAGGTCCACGGGCTTCACTCCGTTCAGGCTGCTGTTTGGCGACGAGGCTATGACCCCAACGGAGCTAAAGGGAGGCTCCCTGCGAACGTTACTTCCCGAAGCCAACAACGAGCGGGAGGTTTCGCTTGATCTATCTGAAGAAACAAGACCCCGAGCCATCGCAAATCTGACGAAGTACCAAGTCCGGACGAAGACATGGTTCGACCCAAAAGTGAAGCTGAATGTCTTGCTGCCAGGACACCTCATACTCCGAACTGTCCTGGCACCCGGGAAGTTGAGCAACAAATGAGAGGGCCCTTACATTATACTCCGCTCTAATCGGCCAGGCTTGTTCAGACTGAGCACTCTAGAAGGGGAGGAATTGAAGCACAGTTAGCATGCGGAGCATCTCCAGCGATACTATGCTTAATTATTCCTCAAGTACCTGTGCGAAGCTCCTTCGAATAAATCTCGCACGATGCCAGTTCGCCACAAGTACTCTGCAACAACCTCCGGAGCGAGGTCTGCATTATACTTAGCTTCGGCCATACTACTCCGTGATGGATGCATCGTGTCAGTATTAAGGTTGCGAAGGCTAAGTTCTAAGCATATGCAATTTTGCTACCCGATACCACTGGCGCGGCGCGAGACAAATCAAGTCTAACACGTCAGAGTGTGCATCGCGCACTGCCGTGAAGCCCGAAGCTCCATGTTTGAGGGTCGCTCCCCGAAGTATAGCTAACGGCACTGACTTTGGGCTCTGTACTAGACCCTAAAAATCTCGGTGCGATCCGCTCCACCATTACCGCTGCAAAGCGCCTCCGGGCCCGGAACGGTAAAAACAAATAAGAGGATTCCGAGTTAAACACTCAAAGCATCCACACAGGTCCGAAGTGACCTAAAATTCGAATCCTATTAGCCGAGCACACCCCTACGCATACATTGCATGCACTAACATAACTAATATTGCGCGCACCGGCTTCACAACGAGTCTCACAGACGCTACGCACAAAGGGGGCTGGCACCTATGAATCCGATTGGAATGTGCTTCGGCATGGGCCTTTACGGCAAAATCAGACGAAGTACAAAATATAACTGTGAAATCTAGACAAGAATGAATTTCATTAAAGACAAAGTCATAAGTACAAATACGAAGTGCATCAAGACACTTAGAATACAAATATTACGAAAAGCGCTATCAAAACCTAACAACCAGCGGGCACGCATCGCTGAGAAGGTGGACCCCCATTTCTTGTTACTCTTTCTATGACAAGGACCCCCTCGGCTCGATGAACCCTCGCCGAGGCAGGACCGTCCTCGCTTCGTAGCTCGAGAGGCCCTTCGCTCTTCCTGTAGGTCAACCCAAGAACGAGTCGCAGGTGGCTCCGAATCGAAGGCCGAAAAATCTAGGGCTTCGTCGTCGTTCGCTTCTGGCACGTTCGAAGGCTGGACCCCTTCGGCTTTGGGAACGGCTTCATAAAAATCGCCTACGTCAGGGGAAGAAGAGGAGCTGTGAAGGGGCTCAACTTTTACGGAGGCTAGTAACTCTTGGATTACTTCGGGTATATCTTCGCCCATAGGGCCGCGTAGTATTTTGAACCGAGGGCAGCCTTCAGATCTAGCTACTTCGAATACTACCCACTGTTGACGAAGCATCTCCGAGGCCTCGAGTACCTCGACATAAATTTTGATACTCGTATCTTGAGCCTAAACAAATCAAAATGCCCATGTATTTCATTAAATATACTTGAAGCGAAGTTACATTACAATACTGCTAAGTATTACAAGGGGGCTTAAAATCTACATCTTCGGAGGAGGAGGGTTCACTCCAGTAGGTGGAGAGTGCTACCCTGCACGCCAGTGATGAACAGTCTGCTGAAGTTCGAGGATCACCCGCTTGAGCTTTCTAAGACTCTTGAAGCGGGCGACAGGCTACGACGACATCTAGAGCAGGCGAAATCAAGCGGGGCCACCGAAGTCTACTTTCTCGGCGGAGGTCGCTGCTGCAAGATGATTGCACCCGGCTTCGTGAAGAAGCCAAAAGACCCCTTGGCAGGCCACCCTCCCTGCCGTCTGAGTGAAGCCCACCAAGGTGTTCTCCGTTATGTGGGCGGTGGCCTAAAGGAAGCCGAGGCGGTGCCGAACGGGGTCCCTGGCATCAAAGCTGGGGGTCCGGCATTTGGTCTCTAAGCGCCCCAAAACGCCACTAAGTGTGGCGATGGTCTTGTCCGCCTCTTGGATGGCCTCGGCCCTTTTGGCTTCTAAGGCCAGATTGGCGGAGCGAAGCCACTCGACTTTGGCCCTTTCGGCTTCCAAGGCCATATTGATGGCGTGAAGCCGCTCGACTTTAGCCTTGAGGGACATATTGGCCTGACGGAGCCCTTCAACCTCCAAAGCTGCTCCTGCCCTAGCCTCGCGCTCCCTCTGGACTTCAGCTCGGAGCCCCTCAGTGGATGCCTCGTCCTGCTGATGGCGTTGGGTAGCCTCCGAAGCTTGCCGTCGGAGGTTTTGGATGTCCCTTGCTACGAGGTCCTCCTGACGGTCGACGGCGAGGGCGGCCCATGAAGCAAAGCGAAGGCCTGCGGCACAAGGAGGTTAAGACAAAGGAAAAACACAAGTGTCTAGCGAACCAGTCTTTGGCCCCGTTACCTGGAGCAGAGCTTCTTCGGCGGCTATGGTAAGGTCGACGTGATGATAGCGGCCCATCTCTGCTACCAAGTCGCTGTCCGCGAGGCCTTCACTACCTCGAAGGAATTGGGACATCATGTCCCTGACTGGTACCCCCGACGAGATGAAGGGACGCAGCAAGGGGAACCTGCTCATTGCCTCCCCTGGGGCCGAGCTTCGGTGAGCGACCTTGGCCCCAGCGGTCGAAAGAGCTGGAGCGGCGACTCCATCGTCTGCCCCCTCGTCGCCATCGTCATCTTCATCAGCGGAGAAGCCCTCATGGGACTCCCCGCTGTCACCTCCGCTGCTGCTGCTGTTTGACGACTCCGCCTCTTCGATGATCTCGGCGGCGCCGTCTTGACGATCGTCGAGGTCTCCGTCGGCGCCATCTTGACGATCGCCAAGGTCTCCTTCGACGCCAGCCGTAACATCTGTAAGTACTAAGTCAAGGAGTGGCTAGCGGCGAAGGCTGCCGAGGGGTATGAACTACCAAGGTACCTTGGACTTCTGCGATCGGAGAGATGTCCGGGCAGTTTGGGGGAACGAAGTGGTCACCCCATTCTATCTCCAAGGGAGTCGGCGGAGCCTCCGCCTCCTGGTTCGCCCCCGAAATCGAGGGGACCTCTTCTGCCTCCACCTCGACTGCTGGGCTTTGGGGCGGCGATGACCTCGTCCCCGAAGCCACGATTGCCAGCACCACGGGCGGGGGCTCAGACGGCTTTTTGGAGCCTGTCGGACCTCGTGGGCGCAGCGGTGACAAACCCTGAGGCTCGTTATCCTCGTCCACCCTTTTTCTCTTCCCCTCCGAAAGGGTGGGGTCTAGGTGCTCCGGGAGTGCTGGCACCTCGTCAGCACCTAGCCGGGCCCATATCCTGTTGTACCTCTCCCAAGTCTTGACCAGAGCGAGGTGCCAGCTTCGCTCATTCACGGTCGGAGCACCCAAGACGTGCTCCGCTGCCTTGATCGCCTCCTCCAGCGTCAGTAGTTCCGCTTGGCTACAGAGCAACGAAGCCAAATCATTAAGAACATTGAGCGAAGTGCCTAAAATTCGAAGGGTTGTGATTCGAAGCCTCACCGATGAACTCCGAAGGGATTTCCTTCAGCTCACCCGACGCGGAGTCCGTGAAAATGTCCTTCGGCCATCTGGGCCCAAGGGAGCTGATCTGGAGGGTGATGAACTTCTCCGCGAGATCTCTCATGCTCATCCTTCGGGTCACTATTTGCAGGAGCTGGACCCGGGACCTGATGATGGCAGAGTCCGTCGCCACTTGAGCCTGGCAACGGTACAAGATGAGGGCGTTGGTACTGTGGAGGGGGGAGTTCACTCCAACGGTGATGTAGAACCAATTCTGATCCCACCTCGAGTACCAACGGTCGTTCGAAGCCCTCACTAGGAAAGAGTCATTAAACTCTTGGTGGAGCTGAAAGTTAACACTGTCGAAGGCTAAGGCCCTGACGACTTCATCTTCGTAGGTCTGCTTTTTGGGTTGGTAGTTTGCATCATGGAGGGCCGCGAAGACGTCCGCTCGGCCCTCGCACCCTTCTGCCCGCATATCCCACTCAAAAATGGCAACATAGGCTATGGTGTTCGGAGACAGCTGGGGGAGCTCCAGGTTATACATCTGGAGCACCTCGCTCAGCAGCTCCTCTGCAGGGATCCCGAGCCCGTCTCGAAGAAGGCTTCAAAGACCATCGCTTCGTTGCGTCGCGGGGCGGGGATGATGTCATGCTTCGAGACACGGAGGTCGACTGACTGGATGACCTTCCCGACGCAGGCGTCATTGGCGGAGTCCAGCATGGACCTCGTCTTCTTCAGCTCTAGGGTCTGTTCGAACTTCTCCGAGGGAGGTCGAAGGTCATACGGCCCGTAGTGCTTTGCCGTGGCCTTCGCAGCCGCCACTGCTTGGGCCTGCATGGAGGAGGAGCCACCACCGAGGGGGAGGCTTTTTGCCGCTGAGGCCTTCTTCGGCATCTTCGCGAGTCTAGGTTGGACCCTAGCGAGGGAGCGGGCGGAGGCTAATGAAGCTAAGGGCTTCGCAAGCGAAGGGCTAGGAGCTCAAAATGAAGTAAGGTTGAGAGCAAAGGCTAAGGATGCTGGTGCGCGTGATGAGCACGAAGGAGCAAGGGGCTTATATAAGCAGTAAAAAATGCGCGGCGCTCCACCCGAAGCCGTTTTTTACCACCCCGTACGCATCTTCCGAAGTCTATGATTGGTGGGGCTAAGGTAAAATAGGGCTGCTCGCCTCTGCTTGGCGACGGTTCATTTTCAGACCATTAGCCGCGTCAGGCATCGTTTAGAGTTCCAAGGACGTCCCATCAGCTCCTGTCAGTCATTTAATGAACGAAGTGAGGTTGGTCCTAGTCCGGGCTCCGAAGCCCTAGGCTCTGAAGGAGGCGGCAAGGAAGTGTTATTTATCGAAGGTGCGCTTTACCCCTTTGGCAGAAGGGCTACGTGCGAGGGGCTACTGTTGGGGGAAATTACTTTACCCTAACAAGGCTCCAATACAATTGGTTGCGAAGCCCCCCTTCGGAGGAGCAGGTTGATGCTTCGTTTGGGCTCATGATGAAGCCCTCTTCGGATTGCGGGGTACGAAGCCTCCGAGACCACCTGACAAGTGGCCTCGAAACCGTTGTATTCTTGTCCCCTCCGATTAGACATGCGTTCGGGTTCGTTCACACGAAGGGTTACTAAACTGCCCCTATGTAAATTAATTATTCCTGCTATAATAGTCGGTTAGGAATAGGGGTAACTTCGTATTATCCCATGATAATTGTGCCTATAAATACCCTCCCCTTTGCAGGGTAGGGGGGCATCAAACTCACGGAGTAGTAATCAATACAACTCTTGTCTAAAGGCTATTATCCGTTCGGAGGCCTAGAGCACTGTTCGAACCCTAGTATACACTTCGAACCCTTCGAGGTTCTTAAACATTTAAACATGTTGCGTAGTTCTGAATTACGCCAACAAATATATTTTTATTGTCCATGTAATTATTAAAAACATTGTTTGCCATTATCTAGTTCATTTTATCATACCAAGCATGTAGAAAGTCAATAAATCCTATATTTACTCCTCCGTCATATAAAAACTTTATTTTTAAAATATAATTAACAAATTAACGGTAAGAGTAAAAGAATAAATTGATATTTTTTAAATATTATGAAGTAATATATAATAAGTAAATAATTCTTATTTAAGGATTTTTTAAAAAAAATGCGTAAGAAGTAAAAGTGAAGTTTTTTAGACAAAGGTGAAGATATATAAATAAAGTTTTTTAGACAAGTTTATTTTTGAAAGGAAGAGAAACATCAGAGAGATTGAAGCGTTTCTTCTTGAAAACATTTTATTTTTAAATTGGCTCGATCACCCATCAATTGCTCTCATACATCAACGTTGACGGAGCTCCTGCGAGCCATCAACTCGTCCATCAGCCGTCCAACGTCGTCGTACGACGAGCCGCCCTTCTCCAGCGCACCTCTCGCCTTCACGCCTAGCTCCGTTGCCTTCTTCCGTATGGCGTCGACCTCCTCGCCATCGCCCATCACTCTCCCTATGGCTCCCGCGATCGCCTCGCCGCCGATCACCCGGCGGTTCTCCAACTTTTACGCGAAGTCCATGGAGCCGACACCGACCCCGACCTTGAGCACTTCCACGACGAGCTTCTCGTTGTAGAACTGGTCGGCGTGCAGCGGCCAGGTCACCATTGGCACTCCGGCGGCGACGGCCTCCAGCGTTGAGTTCCACCCGCAGTGCGTCACGAAC
>KE372151.1:279006-291662 GCA_000418225.1 Zizania latifolia | reverse complement strand
AGTGCTCGACGTAGTCCGGCTCCAGCTCATGGAAGCTGTTAAACACCTCGCCGTAGCTTCTCTGGTCGGCGGCGTTTACGTTCTGGAAAAGGTCCAGAGCTCCGGCCGCTTCTTTGGGTCCATCATTTGGCTCCGTCTCAGCTCGACACGGTGTGGCAGCCCCGGCAGGGACACAACAGCGTCGGGGTCGTTGGGGGAAGCCTCCACCGGGTTGTTACGCAGCATGCTGTCGCTGCAGGCCCCCGCGAACATGCTGGTGCCGAGGAACGCGATCCGCGGGACGCCGTGCTTGGCAGCGGCGTCGACGGACCACTGGAAGAAGCCGTCCGCCACGACGGCGTCGGCGTGGTTCTCCGACAGGAACTGGTCGAATGGCTCGCGGAGCTCCTCGAGGGCAAGAAAGAACTTATCACGATCTTCCTGGGACGAAAGTGCCGGGCCGCTCTCGACGCCCGGCGGGAGTCCAACGTCCGGGAATGGCACGATGGCGATGTCGATCGTCACGGCGCCGGTAGTGCCACGGAACGAATCGTTGGCACGGTCCACCGCCGAGCGAATAACCGCGGCGTTGACTGGGGTGGTGAGTATGGTGCACCTGACGCCACGAGCCGCGAAGAGCGCGGCCATGTCAGCGATCGGGATGAGGTGACCGGGCGCGAGGAACGGAAAGAAGAGGATGTGCAGTGGCTGCTGCTCATCCTTGATGGACATGTCTGAGGCTCTGAGCTTGCTGTGTGCTCTGGAACCGAGATGAGAAATCAGAGTGGCTAGCTGCAAGCTCAGAAGCCTGAAAACATTGTGCTTGTTAGAAGACGAGATTCATCCCCATTTTATAGGTCCGAATCAAATGCCTTGAGCTCTCATTTTCAGCTAAAATCAATGAGTAAGACTACAGTGATCGTCTTTGACTTGTGATCATCTCCCCAGTTGTTTGGGTGTCATCTAAGGTTAACTGTTTGACTGTTTCTCCTCTAAAATATCTACGTATAAAATTGAGTGTAGGTTATACTTTTCTTTCTCTTATTTTGATAGAAACTTAAAGAGGTGTTACAATTTGTAATCAGTACACTTTGCTCACCGTTCTTCTGAATGTGTTAATTGATATATATTTATTTGACTTTTTTTTAAAATCTAAATTTCTATTTTACCAAATTTAAAAAATATATATTAATTTCTACACTATCAAGTAACCTAATTTAATATTGCAACTATTAGTATATTTTCTATAAAGTAGGTTATAATTAAAAAATTAACTTGAAAAATTAAATAAATTGTAATATGCGATAGACTTAGACCGACCGAGTATTTACTCGCATCCCGATATTTACTGATCTACTGAGGCCTCCGCCGAAAGAGAAATATTGACAAGGAGCAGCAGGCGTACTGCTACGTAGTGATTAGTGAATCTTTCGGGCGGAAGATAGGACAAATGAGATGTGATCGAGCACGTAAACATCAGCAGTCAGCACTGGATTCGTCACAGCTTACGTAAGCATAAGAGAAACTGTCTTTGGCTTCGTCACAGCTTAGAGAATCTGACTTGAGAGGCAGTGTCTTCCTCGGTCCTCGGACGGCGTCTGCTCCCTCGTTGTAATATTAAATTTTACATTCCTGAGCAGTGTCACTATTTGACGGTATATAAGACGAGTACTCTCCAAATACATTTATGATAATAAAATAAAATATGAGACCGGAAGGACATAACATTAATTATGATCTAGAAGGGATACCGACCACCAGCACTTGGGAGGACGCCCAACCACCAGCACTTGGGAGGATGCTCGACCACGCACACTCGGGAGTCTGTTCAACAGCCAGTCCACACAATCAATGTCAATAAAACTACAGGAAATAACAGTCAAATCAATGTAGCGAGTAACCGCTGTAATTATTGGCCCACGATCCTAGTTGATTAAACCAATTAAAAAGAGATTAATGGAGCCGATTAAACCCTGAACGGTAATCCCCGATCTCTACAGTATATAAAGGGATTGGGGGCACCTCTTACGGGGACATCTTTTTAGACAGACACAGTCGCTTTCTAATTGCGCATACAAACACACAGGATTAGGGCTATTATCCTCCGGGAGGCCTGAACCTGTCTAAAATCTCTTGTCTCTCGTTACTCGTGAGATAACCATTGAATTTCTATCACAGTCTTCCCCATACGCCAACACAAATCCAGTCCTCCGGTATCCCTCAAGGATACTGTTGTTCTTACACAACGACAGTTGGCACGCCAGGTAGGGGAAGGTTTTGTGAAAATTTCTTTTCGGGTTCAATGGCTGTTGTTTGCAAGGTGAACACTCAGGTCCCCGTCGGCACTGTCATCACCTTCGGGAGACTCACCTTTGTTGGCGATTCTATGTGCCAATTGGTCCTCTCCAATACCTCTGTTCGCCAGGAGAGGACCCCGCGCACTCCTTTTGTGCGTCCTGCTGCTCGGAGCGTGGCGTGCCGCCACGTCAAGGTGGCTTCAGTACCCGCTAAGGGTGCAGCTCCGTCGACCCCACGTCGGCTCGTCTCCATCGACTCCCCCACCGACTACGTCATGTTCGCTAACGATGGCGGTCGTACCATGCACCGACGACAATTCGTGGAGGTCGCCCCGAAGTGGGCCAAGAAGCAGGGCACTACAGTCGCCCCTACGCCTCACCCTCTAGGCACTACTATGATGATGACGGCGGCTATCTCTGATGATGAGCTCACTACCAACTCCGTCGAGTCCAGCAATCACCGGCGGGAGCGTCGGAAGCGCAATGCTTCCCGCTCACTCCGTAGGGGGAGAGCTCTAGTGGCCGGTACCTCCTAGGAGGCTTACACAGTGGACTTTAAAGGTCACGCCGTGTACCGTACTCCTATGGTGAACCTAGTCACCATTGAGAGGGCACTCTCCGCCCTCCCTAACACACCCGAGCTCCAAAGAGCCTGGGCAATGACACAGGCTGCTGCTGCCTAACTCACCGAGGTGGCACCGTCTGCGCATTCGTAATCCGCCGACCGCAATGCTACTCCCCGAACACCCAGTTGGTCACGACGTTCCTGACCAAGCGATCGCCAGGGGAGCTCTTTCTCAGGTGATGCCCAGGAAATCATCGACCAGGCACGCGATACGCGCAATATTATCTCACGCCACCACGGACGGCGCGAGCGTAGCGAGCTTCGTTGCCGGGAGCGCTTTGATCTGAGCTGTGGAACACCAGGGGCTAGCCATCACAAGAACGTTGATTCTCGTCACAACGGCTTCCCTGCCTTCACCGAGCAGCTTCGCCTAGTGGTATGGCCGAGAGGCTTCCGCCCATCGGGGATCGAGCCCTACGACAGCAAGATTGATCCCACCCAATGGCTGCGGCTGTACTATACGGCCATCCGAGCAGCGGGAGGAGACCATGATGTCATGGCCAACTATCTCCCCGTCATGCTGTCACCAGCTGCCATCAGCTGGCTGGCTGGCCTCCCGGAGAACTCCATCAACTCATGGAGCCAATTGTGCGACATTTTCATCGCCAACTATCAACGAACCTGGCAAAGGCCGGCCTCTCGGCACGATCTGCGCCAGATATGATAGAAAAGTGACGAGTCCCTTCGATACTACATCCATCGCTTCTCCAAGCGGCGGAACACCGTCACCAGCATCTCCGACGCTGACGTTATGTCCATTTTTCAAGATAGACTAAGAAAGCCATCAGAATTATTTCACCATTTGGTGATGAACGAGCCCGCGACGCTAGGCGAGATGATCACCGTCACCGAGCAGTTCGCCGACGCCGAGGACGCCGAGCTGGAGCAGATGCACCGGGGCACTCGAGAGTTCCACAAGGACAAGAAGCGCTTGGATGAGGCAGTTGCAGAACCACACCACTCTTCGATGCTACCAGTTGCAGAACCAAACGATTAAAGAGGCAGAAGAAAATCCTCAACAAGATAAGCGTCGTCGGGATGATAAAAAGAAGAAGACTCGTCGAAAAGATAAAGACACTGACCCCGTGGCTGAAAATGACTTCCAAGAGCTCGCTCGGACGGTCTCGATGATCTTCGGCAGAGCGGTTACGGCGGAGTCCAAGCACCAACAAAAGATGCTCACCTGTCGCATGAACACCATCAGCGACAGGGTGATCGAGCGCCTCCGATGGTCGGAGATCTCGATCACCTTTAACCGTGACGACCAATGGATGGATGTTTCCAAGCCGGGTCGATTCCCATTGGTGGTCGATCCGGTAATCATGAAGGTGCGCCTTAAAAGGGTGCTAATCGATGGTGGGAACGGCCTTGATGTCTTATTCAAGGAAACTCTCTCCGCGCTCGGCATTGATGAGTCGGCGCTCCAGAAGGCAGACACTCATTTTTATGGGATTGTCCCAGGAAATGCCTCAATACCACTCGACATGCTCACTCTGCCAATAACATTTGGTACTCGGGACAATTTTAGGACCGAGCACATTAAATTTTATGTTGCAGACTTTGAGACTGCCTACCACGCGGTGCTGGATAGACCCTCCCTCGCCAAATTCATGGCAGTACCCCACTATACGTACCTGGTTCTTAAAGTACCAGGGCCGTCGGGAGCCTTTTCTGTTAAGAGAGATGTTGCCACCTCTCACGCTTGTGAGCAGAACAGCCTCGCCTTAGGAGAAACAGTGGATATCTCCGTCCGGATGAAAGAGACGATCCAGATAGCCAAGACTGCATCGACCGCCGACCTCGACATCATGACCGCCAAACCATTGACTTTAGGCATGACACACTCGCCAGCTGAGTACAAGAGTATTCAGCCCTTCGACGCCGACCCCTCTAAAACGTCTCTCATTGGGACAACGCTGGATCCTAAATAGGAAAGCGCGCTCGTCAACTTCCTCTGCGCTAACATCGACATTTTTGCCTGGCAACCCTCCGACATGCTGGGCGTACCAAGGGAGCTGATCGAGCACGAACTATATGTCTTTCCGACCGCTAAGCCGGTCAAACAGAAGATGCGCCGATTCGCCCAAGAACGCAAGGAGGCCATCAAGGAGGAAATCACCCGACTGTTAGCAGCTGGGTTTATCGAAGAAATGTATCATCCCGACTGGATAGCAAGTCCAGTCCTTGTAAAAAAGAAAAATAGGAAATGAAGGATGGATGATGTGCATTGACTATACTGATCTCAATAAGCGATGCCCTAAAGACCTCTTTCCATTGCCGCGCATCGACCAAGTGGTCGACTCTACAGCTGACTGTTCTCTTCTCTGCTCCCTAGATTGTTATTCGAGCTATTATCAAATCAGCTTGAAAGAAGAAGACCAAGAGAAGATGTCGTTCATTACTCTATTTAGCACATATTGTTATACATCAATACCTTTTGGACTCAAGAATGCCAGGGCTACATATCAACGCGCCATACAGCGTTGCCTCGCCGACTAGATTGGCCGCAATGTGGAAGCTTATGTGGACGATGTCGTCATCAAGTCAAGGTATCCAGAAGATTTAATTTCTGACCTTCAAGAGGCTGTAGATAATCTCCACAAATTCCGATGGTGGCTCAACCCGGACAAATGTGTATTCGATGTGCCAACTGGGAAGCTGCTTGGATTCATTGTCAGCAGTCGGGGAATTGAAGCCAATCTAGAGAAGATTTCGGCAATCATCAACATGGCTAAGCCGACCAGCGTAAAGAATATTCAACACCTTACGGGTTGCATGACAGCACTTGGGCGTTTCATCTCAAGACATAGTGAACGGGGAATGCCATTCTTCAAATTATTGAAAAAGATGGTAATTTCAAATGGACTCCAGAAGCAGACCAGGCATTCGCCGACCTCAAAAAATTTTTCTCCACACCGCCTATTCTGGTTGCGTCGACCCCTGAAGAAACTTTACTCCTCTACATTTCTACCACGACACGTGTGGTCAGCACCGCTTTGATTGTTGAACGCCCCGAGGACGGTCACGCCTACCCGGTCCAACGACCGATGTATTTCATCTCGGAAGTACTTGGACCATCAAAAGTCTGTTATCCACAAATTCAAAAGCTCTTCTATACTGTGCTGCTTACCGCTCGGAAGCTTAAGCATTATTTTCAGGTGCACTCAGTGGATGTTATTACTGAATTTCCTCTTGGCGATATTCTTCGTAATCGGGATGCCACTAGTCGGATTATCAAGTGGGCCATTGAGCTGGGTGAATATACAATTGATTTCAAGCCTCGCACCATCATCAAGTCTCAGGCTCTCTCCGATTTTATTGCCGAGTGGACTGAGATTCAAATCCCGTCGATTGCCAAGACCCCAGAGCATTAGGTCTTGTATTTTGATGGCTCTCTTAGCATCGACGGAGCAGGAGCTGAGGTACTTCTGATTTCTCCCCAAGGTGAACGCCTGAAGTATGTTCTTCAACTTCTCTTTATGGCGTCCAACAATGTAGCCGAGTATGAAGCACTCGTTAATGGTTTACGAAATGTCATTTCTCTTGGAGTTCGACGCCTAATGGTTTATGGCGATTCGAAGTTAATCATCAGCCAAGTCAATAAAGACTGGTCTTACACCAGCGACAATATAGATGCAAACTGCATGGAGGTCCGCAAGGTAGAAGAAAAATTCTATGGCCTCGAGTTCCAACATGTCCCCAGGGACGAAAACTCGGTCGCCGACCTCCTCGCCAAGCTGGGATCTTCTCGAGAGCTAGTACCGAGCGGAGTCTTTCTCCAAGAACTCCTCAAACCGTCGATTCAAGCTGAAGAAGCACCACCATTGGAGCCCAAGGAAACACCTTCTGTTTTGGTTATCACCGACGATATTGACGATTGGCAACAGCCCTTCATCGACTTCGTCCTTACTACCAAAGCTCCTGAAGATAAAGATCTGGCTATTCGTCTCGCCCGAAGGAGCAAGCAATATGTTGTTGTGGGAAATAAATTATACAAAAAGGCCACCTCAACCCGAGTGCTCATGAAGTGTTACCCGATCGCAAGGATTAGATATCCTCAAAGAATTGCACTCGGGCTTATGTGCGAATCATGCTGGTGCCCACACTCTAGTCGGCAAAGCTTTCCGATCTGGTTTTTATTGGCCGACTGCTAATGAAGACGACAAGCTGCTGGTCAGAAGTTGTTAAGGTTACCAATTTTTTACCAAACAACACCATCTCCCTGCTCAAGCTATCCAAACCATCCCACTCTCATGGCCATTTGCATGCGGGGGGCTTGATATGGTTGGCCCATTCCAAAGGCCCCGCAGGGATATGATCGTCTTTTTGTTGCGATTGATAAGTTTACAAAGTGAATTGAGGTCACGTCTCTCCGCACCAGCACAGCCAAGAAAGCCGCAAAGTTCATCCAAGGTAATTGCTATCGACCTTGGGATCCAATTCACCGAAAATGATTTCTGGGAATTTTGTGAAGATCGGTGCATTCAAATAAAATATGCTTCTGTGGCCCACGCGAGAGCAAATAGTCGATGTGAACGAGCTAATGGCATGATACTTCAAGGGTTGAAAGCTAGAGTTTTCGATCCCCTCAACAAATATGGCAGTCGTTGGATGAAGGAATTGCCAGCAGTGCTTTGGGGCCTTCGCACTCAGTCTAGCTGAGCAATCGATCGGACTCCATTTTTTCTAGTATATGGGTTGGAAGCCATTTTGTCGGTGGATATGCTCCATAAGTCCCCAAGAATTCAATATTATAATTAAGGTGCCGCCGAGCAAACAAGACAATAAGATATTGATAGCATCAAAGAAGCTCGATTGGCCGCAGCCATCTAATCCGATCGGTACCAGCAAGTATTGCGCCTCTATCACGATCATAATGTGCGCGGTCGATCATTCCAAGTTAGTGACCTGGTCTTACGTCGAGTATAATCTGCAGTTAGCGTCCACAAACTTTCTGCTCCATGGGAAGGTCCATTCATCATAGCAGAAGTTACCCGACTAGGCTCATACCGATTGATGCGTGAAGACGGACAACGCGTGCCTAACTCTTAGAATATTGAGCATCTTCGTCGTTTTTACCCATGATGTTACAAGCTACGTATTCTTATCTTGGGTTAATAAAGATATTCTTTTTAATTCTGTTTGTCGCCCTTCTTTTTTCTGCCTGACCCCAAGTACTTGCATTCTCACCACTCTAACCCAAAGCTTATGATCTGCTCTAACTTTGATGAGTTATTATTGAGATGTGTTGTTCACTCGGGGCCTCACCATTCGCCCTACTGTTTGCCCGACCTCGTTCTTTTGTTACTTCTGACTACTTGTGATGCTGAACGTTCCATATGCGTGCACGTGGATCAGTTCTCTACGCAGCGAACTACAGCTATATCAATCACTCGGAAGTCAGAGAATTATGGTCGGACACAGCACAAATTTCATTTCAAAATATAAATTGCATTAAAGGTTCACTATATACACATAGTTATTTTTTGCTACATATTTTTTCTATCTATTCGACAGGTTCATCTGGAAACGGCTCCAAGTCTTCCACAATAATAGCTGTCGTATCCTCCACCTCTGCATGGATCCGCTCCACGTCGGACTCCTCGACGTTCGCCGGCCACCCCGCCTGGATGTACTCCATCCGAGCAGTCGGGTACAGCGCTTGGACTATCCTGAGTGCATGAGTGGCTGCCGCCCGCATGAAGTCCCGGGCTTGCTCCCGTAGACGTGCCGTCGACCCCTAGAGCTGCTCAAGAAACTGCTCCATCATCCACTGAGCGTTGGAGGGCTCTCCGTCAATCATCTTGATGAGAGTTTCTGCCCCTGCCCGGATGTGGTCGAGCTGCGCTTGAGTATTCTTCAAGCGCAACTCTAGGTCGACGAATTGAGCATTGACTCGCCGATAAAGCTCTGCAACAGTACAAGGATAAGCGTCAGCCCATATTTTAAGTTGACGTAAATTGACGATAATATTGGCTGACCGTACTTTTGTACTCTCCGACAGCCTCATTGGCTTTCTTCTCGGCGACTATGGTGGAGGCCTCGGCAAGAGTCATCTTCTTCTTTACTTCCGCCATTTCAACCTCCGCCTTTGCTAATTTCTCCTTGGCTTCATCTCGCTCAACTACTACTACCTCTGCTGTAGTCATCGAGCAGTTAGCCATGGTAGTCGTCGTCTCCAACTGGACCTCCAGTGACATATAGTCTGCTATTCACGATAATTAGACTGCTAAACACCTGTATATTGCCAACAATTTAATGCAGTGATGGGATGCTTACCAAAAGAACGGATCTCTAACTGGCCACGGAGGATTTCAACCTCTCTCTCCGCCCTCATCCAAGCAGCCTCCCTCCAAGCAAGCTGCTCTGTCAGGCTCTGAACTTGGGCGTTGAGAGCACCCAAGTCCAAGTTGTGGCCAGAGTGGACCACATCCGCATTCCCGACCAGACGGTTTAGCATTCGCTGCAGTAAAGACATAATCAAATACAAGTGATAGGATTTAACATACATACAACAGTCAGTATCACTTACGCTGCTCATACAATCGAGACGACTTAATACGTCGTACCACTCGGCCACTTCCCGCTGCACTTCATCACCAGCAGGGGCTAGGCCGTCTCTCGACCCCGTCGCTGCAGCAGCTGGGGGCACTTCATCTTTCGCCTCCTCCACTTGGGGATCAGCGATCGACTGCTCCTCCGCTGCTATACCGCCATTCGGACCAATCGCAGTCGGCACACCTCTGACGTTAGTTGGGGCACTGCTGCTGGGCGTAGCAGCAGTTGGCGCGACCGTTGTCGGAACCTCCACTGGTCGGCCCTCGGGGACTAGGACAGTCGGCTCGGTGGCGAGTACAAAGACAACCACATCAGCGGTCGCCATCGTCGCTGCAGCGGTTGTCACACCTCCCGATGCAGCCGCTGCCACGCCGTTCCCCCCGCCGACCACCCTAGAACCACTAGCTGTAGGAGGGCTAGTCACGCCGCCATCATCGGGCTGCGTTGTTGGCGCACTAACAAATGACACAAAAATGACTTCTACAACCTCAAAGGCATTCATCAAACTCGACAAGATATTAACTCACTAGGCTGACCTTCGGAATGCACTCATCTTTATCCGCCGGTGTGAGCCCGAGGGGTCTCCCGACGGTGGAGGTGGAGGAGGCAGCGATGGAGATGCAGACGATGATGATGATGATGCCATCACCGCCCCCCTGACTGGCCCGTCGTCAGACGTCTCTGACTCGGCATCGGCCTCTTCAGGAAACGAAGATGGTACCTTAGATTTCCCCTGCGATACCACCATCATGCGTGGCTTCTTCGCCACAGGAAGGCAAATGTCTTTATCCTTCCTCTTCCTTGTTCTGATCGGCCTAATCGGCCGATCGATGTCCTTCTGCCTGACCCCACGAGGCTACTCGGGCAAAGGCGCCAGCGAGCAATAAGCTTCTTGCCCCTGAAATAAAGACTCCATCAGCACCCGGCAGGTGATATTATCAACCATTATTGCCAAAACTAATAAATTAGAAGCAAAGCCTTACCGTCGGCCGAGGATTCAGCAACCTGTACGAAAGTGGGCCGTCCTCATTCCCGATCGCCGTCTTTGGGGCAAGGAGGTTTCGCACCCGCTTGGTGCCCTCTTCAGCAGACAGGGCGTCAATAGACTCCTGAGATGGATCCGTTCGCCCGGCATACTCGTACCCTAGCCACGCCCAGGCCCTGCAGGGCTGAACGTGACGGAGCACGAAGCTAAGGGCCACATGGATCCCTGTCAGCTTCTGTCTTCGAAGCTCGCTGACTTCTCGAACCAGCTCCTCCACTTGGGCCTGGTCCTCCGACCCACACTGGTCCGACCAGGTCTAAGCCTAGGTCGGTAGCCGGTCAGTCTCCGGTGAAAGGGCTGGCTCGTGGTTCCCGACGTAAAACCACTGAGCATGCCAGCCCTTGTTCGATGTCGGGAGAGAAACGGCGATATACTCGGCCGCCTTGCCGTCGCGGAGCTGGATCTTGGCTCCGCCAACGACACTCTTCTTCAAAAAACACAGATAAAAAGAAATAGCGAAAGAGATTGAAGTAGGGGTCGATGCCAAGGTAGGCTTCGTAGAGATGGATGAAAATGGAAATGTGGATAATAGAATTAGAGGTAAGATTGCAAAGAGAAATATCGTAATGGTGAAGAAGGCCTCGAAGGAAGGGATAGGCTGGCAAGCCAAACCCGCGATGGAAAAAGGACTCGAACACCACTAGCTCGTTGGTATTCGGGGTCAGCAAGTTTTCTCCCGCCGGCGTGCGCCACAACGACAGCGCCTTCCCCGGGAGAACGCCGGCCTTCTCCAATAGCTGGACCTTTCGATCCGTGACGACCGACCTCACGAACTCCTTGGAGCAGTCGACGTCGGTGCTGGAATCACTGGTCGCCATGGAAACGGAGCACAGCGGAGCAAGCAGCTTTAAATTGAAGAGGCGGCGAGCTTTATGAAGGCACACCACACAGTTGCAGTGACGATTGGGACAGCGAGGTGCCAGCAGGAAAGCTTTGTGTGAGCAGAAGAAAATAGACAGCGGAAGCGTGCGGCGAACGAAGCATTGCAGGGACTACTTCTAACTGACTGCGCGATGGTTCGGGCCCCCACTTCGCCGCAATCGCATTGGGATAATCCCACGATTATTTTTCGCCGGCCAAACCGTTATGATGACTCCATCTGACCGCTCAGAACAAATCGGACGATTGTACACGGGAGCTTAATCGACGCCTGCCGCACCAACCGACATCCGCCTGCCGGAGCGCTTAGGAAATCGCGCGCACATCAAATCGGATCCGTCAAGATCCTGTCCCCTCGATCAGACGCCACTTCGCGAAGACCGTCGTGGACCCCACATACTCCATTACTTCCACTGTCGCCAGTCTATTCTGACTGACACCATGGGCCCCATTACTTCTGCAACCAGCAATCTGGCATTTTCCTTGCCGAAGCCCATAGTGTACCCACGAAGACTGCAGTTACCGATATGTGGCAACTGGTGTCTGTTTCGCCAAAATCTCTGTGAGCCACACTCCTATTCATGGCAATTGTTGCCTTTTCGCCAAGATGATGCGGACCCCACGTATTCCATTACGCCAAAAAGACTCCAGTAAACGCCTTCTCGCCCACAACATCAAGGATTTAAAACATGCTTGGGCCTCGAGTATCCAATCGACACAACGCCCAGAGATTCCGATTTGTCTTGCTCCGATGAAGATGGGGTAAAAATTTAGATCTTGAAGCCTGTTTTCTCTAACAAACCTTCAAGCTCGGGGGCTACACCCGGCAGGTGCACCTGGTCGGTGCCACTGCCTGATTGAAGAAAAAAATACAATAAGACAGAGCTCTTTACAACTTCTCAACTCTACTCAGAAGATAATCGTCTTTCTGCCACAAAGAGCTCGGGGGCTCCTGTCGAGGATATAACCCCGGGGTACTCTCCGAGTATATTTATGATAATCAGACAAAAGACGAGGTCAGAAGGACAGTGCATTAATTATGACCTGAAAGGGATGCCGACCACAAGGACTTGGGAGGACCCCCGATGTAACGACCCGTCCGGATTTCGAAAATATCATCGAAATGGACAAGTCGATACGTTATCGAAGACGAACGAATTTTTGAATAAAATCGTTCTATTCGGCAGTAGTTTCATTGCAGACCTGCTTATTACAACACATAGAGTCTCACACTGCTGCATTAGGAGGCATACCTCGCAGCGGCAGGCAAAAA
>KE372151.1:234406-259465 GCA_000418225.1 Zizania latifolia | reverse complement strand
TACGCTGTTCATCTTCTCCGTTACGCTTAAACCCATCTCCGTTGCGCTTAAACTCGTGGCTTAGGCGGGCGGACCATGGACAAATTTCCCTTCGATAGTATTGTGATTCTAGCTAAGGCGTGTGATTCCCATGGCGCAGGTGGACTTCATGCTGGAGGCATGGTTCCACCGTGAGCTGCCTGTCGGCGGCGACGCCATCGACATCACCTCTCTCATCGTCTTCCTTAACGGAGCCACCGATGCGCCGCACTTCCTCATGGAGCTCATCCAGGGCGGGCCAACCTACCTGGTTGTCCTCCTCGACCTTCTCCCACGCAGGGACCTCCCGCTCCATCCAGGCTACATCTACGACGCCATTGGCCTCGACGGCCACCACCGGAGCATCGAGCGAGTGCCTCAAGTACGGCCGTACGTCTCACCATCGCTGCTCGTGCGGAGCCTGTGGTCGCCGACGGCGGTCGTGGCCAACATCTAGTGCGCGCGAGCTGGGAGGGAGCGTCGCCGCGGTACCGCCGCCGCGTCGTCGTCTACTCGCATCGCTTCCCCTCCCGTTCCATGCTTGAAACTTCCACATCCATCCATATACACACCATTACTTACTCCGATCTCTCCTCCTCGAGCTTGACTCGTCCTCGATTTGGAGGGGAATGGTAGGAAACCATTTTCTTCTTCTGAATCTGTGGGCGGTGTTTGGTGTTAGCCGGTCCTTGAATCTTGATTTGGTCGTTTAGGGGCTGGGAAATCGCTGGATTTCCATGAGATTTTTGGCACGGCGCCACCGCTCCGATGACACAAGCAGAAACACGGCGGTGGGAGAGGAACCACCAACAGCCGACAGGGAGGAGGGAAGTGCGCCGGTGAGGAGATCTAGGTCTCAGCGAGTTCAAGCGCCAGGAGAGTGCATGTAGGTGTATCGGCAGAGCGCAACAGAGAAGATGAACAGTGTACACAGATTTTATAAAATACAGTGCTCCGTAGGTGGGCTCACAAACGAGTGTATTACCAAACTATAATGGTATAAAAATAAATATGTGAATAATAATGACATAGGCTGAAAGCTAACATAAACAACGGTATAGAAAAAATTAACCCTATACATATATCTGTAAATATATTAACTTGACACCCTAAGAGAGCGCTGGCGTTAATTAGATCATTAATTAGAACTGATCATTGGCAGGGTAACCACAATATTTATTGGTCAAAATTTAAATTCCGATATTTATCAGTTAAAATTCAAATTCTGGATGAGTGGTTTGCCTCGGTATCCGTTCATTTTGGAACGGCAACCAAGTAATAAGTGCTGGTTACCAACGTCAATTTGTACCTAGTTTGGTGAGTGTTAGTAACTGATCAGTTAACCATATAATTGATCGGTTTATGTTGAAAAATGATTGTTTTTAAAAAATACATAAAAATATAGAAATATTCAGGAAAATAGAATATACAAAATTATAGAAAACACAAGAATGTAAATAAAATTACGATACAATGATAAAAAAACTGGTATAAGAATTATGCACCCCTTTCTTTCAAAAAAAAGAATTATGCACTCCTTTTTGGTGAGAAAAATAAAAAAATGTTGTATATGGAATGTGGGTTGTGTCGATTATTTATGTCCTGTTTGTTTTGATTATAATAATTTAGCTTATTGATTGAAACTACAAATAAATAATCATTTTACTATGCCAGCTTACTATAACTAGTAGTATATCCGTGCTAACGCTACGATAAAAATCAAAAGATAATAAATGTTTTAAACTTGAAGTCAACAAAAACAGAAGATGTAGTGCTTTAGTAGAAATTGATTAGCATGGTTAGAAACACATATCAATTTCAAGCCAAGAGAAGACAAGAGAAATTGCAAGATTTGCAAGTAGTATTTACTTGTCTCGGTAAAACACCTAACATGAAATATATTATCCCTAACATGAGATGGCTAGCTACATACGGTATTTGACAGCTCACTTCCCATCTCCATGTTACGTAAGCACAGAGGAATTATTTCAGTTTGCACCAGAAAACTCATGACTTCAATATCATCACCCTGCGTGTATCACAAGGCAAAGCAACTTTATTTTCATTTAAATAAAAATATATTTGTAAAACAGCCAGTTCAACAACAAAAAAAAAGAAGGTAGGAAACATTGGAGAGTAAGATTGCTGAAACTTGTGCAAGTTGCATTCAAAGTAACAGTGCTAATTTGAATAACATGACCTCAACAGCAGATTGATGACAGAGAAGGAGGTTAATGTACTATCAAAACTCTAAGCTCATTGTGAGTTTAATTTTCAAGCCTGCAAATTATAAAGATCAACTAAAATATACATTATATTTTGGTAGAAAATTACTCTGCATCATTTCATACTCAAATTTTAGCCTCTATATACTCAAACATTTTATTTTGAGTGTATCGCAATAGTTTGCCATATAAATATAATATCAATAATAGATTGTCAAATATCTCATAGCTTATTTTTTTTTTCAAATTACTGTAAACTAGCTTATTATAATCCGTACTGATAAGTTGAATTACAATAATCCCAAACTAAAACATGTCCTTATTATTTGGTTTTCACTTAACTTGTTCTGCTCACAACTTTTCAAATTTTAATATATTTGAAAAAGTCGCAAAAACATATTAATTCACCTAATATATATGAGATTTTTATATTTTTTGAAAAAAAATAAATTCAAATCTAAATTCGAATTCGAACTAGCTTGTAACTCGTAAAGTCGAAAACTACAGGAACTGATCCCATCAGAGCGATTTTGCGAATCCCATCGTTGGAGGATTTGGAAAAGTAAGAGAGAGGTGATTGAGCCTTCAGAATTGGAGGTGCGCGAGAAGAGTAACTAGGACCCAGCCACCCAGCCGAATGCGTTTTGATGTAAAACAAGTTTTCTGTAATTAGGCATGCAGGTTGAAGCTAAAAAAGATGCCCGTATTCAGAAGGAAGCTAGAACAAGAGACTCATGGATGCTGAATTAGACTACCGCTCGAGTTTTCAGAAGGAAATTTGTCGCGCCGACGACCCAGCTGTGTCCAAGAACTCTTCCCAAATTCTGTAAGTCGCCAAGTCAATCGCATGGCTGTTCACCAAGCCGAATTCAGCAGAACAACGTATAAATAGAATCTATCCCAGTACCATAATCGTATTGCCAACAGAAAAGGAATTGTGGATTTACATATACTGTTCTTATCTTGTAGTTGTAGCTTCTGAAGTACCAGACCTCAGAGTGCAGAGCTTATCCTCGCCAAAAAAGTTCATTCGCAAACAAAAAGCGAGGCCAAGCTTCTGAAACAACCGTCTACAAGTACAGAAATATCCTATAGAACGATTTCGAGATTTCTGTATGATCACATATCTTCTCCCTATCGCGAACAAAGTGCAGCAGCGCGTGCGGTGTGTCGTGTTACACGGTCACACCATGTCCGAAACCGGCATGGTCTCCCAGAAGTTGTCCACGAAGTTCCAAATGCCGTCACTGAAATTGAACTCTGTCGGCGGGAAGAACTGGGCAGCTACCTCGTCGAGGTCGGCCATTTCGAGGTGGTCGGCGGCGAAGGAGCTCAGCTCGGGGTGAGGGAAGCTCGTCGTCTTCATGTACCCATCCCAGACGGTGGAGCTGGCCTGGCTCTGGCTGCTCGACGCCGATGTCGACACCGCCACCTCGCTCGTGGTCATGGCCATGGAGTCATGGCATGGCTGCAGCTGGCTCTTGCGCGGCTTCTTGAGTATCTTGGTCCTCCAGTAGTTCTTGATCTCGTTGTCGGTCCGGCCGGGGATGTGCTTAGCGATCTTGGACCACCTGTTTCCCCACCGGGAGTGGAGCTCCCGGATGACCACGTCCTCCTCCGGCGTGATGCTGCCGCGCCGCACCCCTGGCCTCAGGTAGTTGAGCCACCGCAGCCTGCAGCTTTTCCCGTTCCGGTTCAGGCCTGAATTGGGACACCACAATTCAAAACATTGCAACTAGAAACAGAGACGAATAATCTACAAGAAGAGAAGATTATGATCGAGCTGAGCTCACCGGCAGAGCGCGCGAGGTTGTCCCAGGAGCCCTCGCCATGTTGGGAGATGTAGCTGACGAGGATGAGGTCCTCCTCCAGCGTCCACGGGCCCTTGCGCACCGCCGGCTCGCCGGCGCGGCCGCACACCATCCTGGCCATCAGAGCAGAGCAGAGCAGAGGCGAGTCAGGCTGATGGGATCTTTGTTCTGTTGGATTCTGGTCGATCGAACCCCGTCGCCTTTGGTGTTTATATACACGCGACGCGGCTACGCATTGCGCACATGTTTGTGTTGGAGCCACATGCTCTCGTGTCGTGGCTAGCTTGTGGCCTGCTGCAAGCTTGCCCAGTTTGGCAAAAGAAAAGGATGCTTTCTTTTTGAGGCGCTTCCATTTCGGGACGGCGGGTACAAGACTACAAGTCCAAACCGACCGATCCACACTTTGGATAAGGTGCAGAAAATAATTCAATTGACAACTGGTCTTTTCAACTATTTTTTTCCAGAAAAATGGTCTTTTTTTAAAACCAGGAGTTATCTATTGGCCCTTCACTTGATATGTCAAGTTACACAAGTATAGCAATTAGCAAGCGCACATGCATCCTACAAAGCTCCAGCATTCGCCACCTCAAAAGTTTGACAGTCGAAACTGTCACAACTCAACGATGTCATTGCCTAGCTTGCCGAACAAAATTATCACAGTCTGGTCTTAATCTACGCATGCCATTTAATCAGCTAGCTCGCTTCTCGTCAAGCCAAGCTATATATAGATGCATTATTGTTATCTCGACTCCCTTCCTTCTGTTGCCCAGCTACACTTGCCAGAGTGAACGAAGAAGACCACAGCTAGCTGTCGATCGTGTCGTGTGTCCAGCTAGCGGAGCAAAAGCATGGATAGATGGATCACATCCGCGTGCGTCGTGTCGATCTGTGCGTGCATGGGCGAGCGGGCTGAGCTCTTTTCCACCACATGCACGGCTAGCGATCTCTCGTGCGCGCGTCGCCGGCCGGCCGCTCGTCCCGGAATGGAATTGGTTCCGCCTCGGTTCGAGAGCTCGGAACTGGTTAGGCGACAAGCCGGATTCGGACGAGGGGAGCTCTCAACAGATCGCCGTGGCCCGTGAGTTAGATACGCGGCGATCTAGGAACGTTGGCCCCGTGCGTGCAACGCGGCTGTAGTCTGTAGCTAGCTCCCGTTTTCCTGGTGGGAGTACCGGAGTAGAGGTTCGGAGCACTACTATTATTATACTATATCTACTGATCTTACTCATCTATTTTCAAAGATATATTAATACTTTAATTGATTATATTTTAGTTCTAATTATTATTAGAAAATTTGCATATATCTTTTTATATGATTTTATTCTTTCTAAGTTTAGAACCACAAATCAAGATAATAATATTAAGCTATCACGTAGAAGAGAAAGAGGGATCAGAGCGGCCAAACATGGTGTTTTGACAAGGGCATGAAGAACTGAGGAAATGGATTCGACCAAAATGGCCAAATGGGCCTAGAATTTTGTGTGTGTTCAGCCCAAACAATTAATTAATGGTGATCTCGCTGGGCTGTATTTTCCTGCACGGGGAAGAAAACAGGGTGATCCATATTAACCCAAGTCGCCGGTTATACTGAAGCAACCTGGCTGCTGTCCGATCACAATCGAACGCCAAGGGTTACTCCTCGTGTACTGCTCCGCACCGCACCGCACCGCACTGCCAAGCCAGCGCGAACCTCGTCGCGCCCCCTACTCCGCCCAATCGCTGCCGCGTGCGGGGAAAAAAAATCGGGAGCCCCCCACCGCCATGGCCGCGCGCCTCTGCCCCCGCCTCTGCGCGTTCGCGTCCTCCTCTCGTCCCCTCCTCGCGGCGCACCCCAGGGCGTTCTCCCTCTCCCGCATGGGCTCGGTCGCGCCTCTCGCGGCGGCACGCGCCCGTCGCGGCTTCGGCTCTTCCCTTTCTACCTCGCCGCCCGCCGAGGAGGAGGACTTCGCCACAGGTTAGCCGCCTCTGCCGCCTCCACGGCGGTGTTCCTCTGCTCCGTCTTATTTTGTTGCTGCTGCTGCTGGCGTGTGTGCACGATGCAGCTTCCGACCTTCTGTTCGAGCCGTCTCTCAAGTTCGTGGAGTACCCGACCCAATCCTGCGCGCGCGCAACAAGCGCATCAACACCTTCGACGACAACCTCCGCCGCCTCGCCGACGAGATGTTCGACGTCATGTACAAGTGAGTCTGGGTGCTGAGTTATGTGCCTTTATTGCTCGAGGGTCTCTGTTTGCTTGCACCGAGCTGTTTGATGAAATGGGCATGAGGTGCTGTGCCGCTCTTTTGGCGGAATATGCATGGCAAACTGGCAATGTTAAATTGATCCTGCACTGGATTAATGAGATCCACATAATAGTTGATATTTTCTAGCGTGCCGAATTTAATGCGTATTACTTTGGTAAGTAAGCAAACGGAAGTCACACTTGTGCTTGCGAGGCTTCCTGGGATTTAGAGTGGTCAAGTGTTTAACGAATTTCCGAGACTAATGTGATAGAGTTTTGAAGTGCTTGTAGTTATGTGGCACACTACTCATTGCTGACAGGTGTATGTAAAATGTCTTAGGCATGTGTTGAATGAGGGAAAATATCCAATCGTACGCCTCCTTGCTGCCATTTTTTAAAGGATTACTATTTCACTATTACTTGACAAGGTATTCCTCCAATAGTCCAATTGAACCATCGTTTCTTGCTACAGAACTGATGGAATTGGTCTCTCAGCACCACAAGTTGGGGTGAACGTGCAGCTTATGGTATTTAATCCAGCTGGGGTGAAGGGAGAAGGAGAGGAGATTGTCCTTGTCAACCCAGTGGTATACAAGCTTTCCAAGCGATTGTTAGTGTATGAGGAAGGGTGCTTATCATTCCCTGGGATATATGCAAATGTGCTGGTGAGAATACTTTCTCTACTAGCCATATTGTTATTCGATTGTTGAAAGGCTACAGCGGACATAATTGATGAAGATTGCGTGTTTGTAAATATGTTCCTGAATTCTTTAGTCTGTGCTGTTGTATACATTCAACTGTCA
The DNA here is from genome assembly GCA_000418225.1 of Zizania latifolia. NCBI lineage: Eukaryota > Viridiplantae > Streptophyta > Magnoliopsida > Poales > Poaceae > Zizania > Zizania latifolia. The sequence continues at coordinate 252,387 of KE372151.1, read as the reverse complement.
TAACTAGTTCTGTACTCTGTATTTCTCTTTTACTACAGTCTTATGTTTAGGGAAAAAACGGGATGATAACAATTAGCCACGTTGCCTGCTGAGATTAATCCAGCACAATCGACTGAACTATTTTCTCACCATGCATTTGAGTTAAAGCAATGTATAACATGGTTATCATATATGCAAAATGCTTCATATTCTGACTGTGTAAGAATAGGAGAGTTCAAGAATTGGTATCAAAACCTACTAATATGGACATACTAACTCCACTAGCCACTTATATTATTTGCCGTATAGGTTTAATGGCTTATAGTATTCATGTAAAGAATAAAGAAGCATACATTATCTAGCAAGTGATGTGATATTTTTTGGGATTAACATGAGATCACTTACCTTATTTTGATGCTTGTGAGTGTCATGGGTATTGGGCTAGGCCCAGCCTAGCCAACAGGAACAGTATCCACGTGGGTACTGTAGCGCGAACACATGTGCTGTAGCAAAAATTAGAAGGTAATATTAGATTAGATAAAGATGGGTTGTATCTCTATTCAGAAACAAGCAAGAAAGAATTAATCTAATCTCTCCCTAGATTAATGTTCCTCTCCCTATCTTAAGTCTACTTCTCATCCCTACCAGCCGTCACCGTCCGGCTATCCTCCCGGTGGTGTTTATCCCGTCATGGTTTCAGTAATTCAGTCCATGACAGTGAGACTTGATTCTCATCAGAACTTCAATAAGCTGTATGCAATTATTAAATGTAGTCATGCACTCATGCAGATTCTTCCGGAGAAGCTCAATGATGGAGAAAATCTTGTTTAGAGTCTATTTTGCCTTGAATCTAATCTGATTAATCGAAGTAATTCTTGTGTATTAGTATGTGCATTCATTAGCCTACCCCAATTTGCCTGTGATTGAAAGGCTTTGTTGTTGTTGTAGTATGTGCATTCATGTTCTAAACCATTGATGGACTCATTTACATATTTTGTGTTATGTGAACATGTGAAATTGATAAAACAAATTTCCACTTATTATATATTTAATTTCATTGCTTGGTAGGTCCAACTAAGCAAGTAAGCAATGCAGCCTAGCATTTGTTATCAACCTTTTGTTAAATACGGTGCTTGTAAAACAAGAGTGTTTTTCCTAATTTATTGCATATGATTGCAATTCGTTGTCACTGTTTAATATTAAGATGAATAATTGATATATAATTTGGAGTTTTGGACTTAACACACAAAAATACTATATAATCTGGAGATTGAAACCTGAAGTTTACCCTTGCCTTTTACCATTGCAATTTGCAAGATTAGAAAATTGAAATAGATGGGTAATTTTCCTTCACACTGCAAATGTGCAGTATGGCCTGTGGGTGAATGACTTATGATCACTGTGTTCATGCAGAGACCAGACACTGTCAAAATCGATGCTCAAGATGTTACAGGGGCAAAGATCAAAGTTAAATTATCAGGTCTGTCTGCAAGAGTTTTTCAGCATGAGTTTGATCATTTACAGGTAAGTGCTTAACCATGGTAGAAGTTAAATTGTCAGGCTTGTCTGCAATGGTTTTCCAGCAGCTACTCTTCCACCTGAGTTTTGTTCTGTGGCGAACAGCCGAACACATGCGATGGTCCACCAAATCAATTTCATGTTTAGTACTTACCTGCTCAGGTTACTTTTTGATCAAGAAACCAAATTAAGGATACCTCAATTTTCAAATAAAGTCAGTGTGGGGTGGAAGCACATTCAATTCAACACCATAATCTAGTGATCATTTTTCCCATCTTTTTAAGACACATTGTTAAGCATATATAACCTAACTGTTTTTTCATTACTATAATGTGGCATTCTATTTGCAAGGTGATAAAAATTGGAAATAACCCCTCAAGCAATTTAACAACGCCTCAACATTTTAATTCTAACTATTTCAGTGTGGATATGCAGGGGATTCTTTTCTTTGACAGAATGACTCTTGATGTTCTTGAGAGTGTACGTGAGGGACTGAAGGTATGTAAAATGTGGTTCTGGTGCAACATAAGGAGATTGCATCGAAAATTCCATTTGATATTAGCTGTTAACACTAGAGCTAATTCATAACATATTATGCTTTTGTTTTTAATATATTTTCCACTTTCTTGACTGAAGTTACAAATATTGAGTTTTTGGTGTATCAAGAGTTCGCTATATCTATTGCCTTTTTATCTCTAACTTTTAATGTCAACATCCTCTCAGGTGAGGCAGTTCCATGTATCTTAAACTAATAACTTAATAACTGTGCATAAGTAAATTTATCTCGCGATACATTTTGACAAGTTCTTTTGCTCACGGGAAGTCAAACTCTCTCTTTTACAATATAGGACCTAGAGAAGAAATATGAGGAAAGTACAGGACTCGTAAGTCCTGAAACTATTGAGAACTACAAAGGAACAAAGTGTGCCATTGGTTTGTCAAGATAATGGCTTCCGGTAGGTCTTTCCCATCCTAGCACCCTCCAAATTGCTTGACTTCTCATGTTGTGCTAGGCAATGCTGAAAAGCCTATCTCTGTTACTTCGTGAACAGGTTCTGGCAGTTTTTCAAAACATCATCCTTTTGAGATTCGCATTGAAGAGTTTGTGGAACAGCTGCCAGTAACACATATTCTGTTGTTGTTCTACTTTTTGGCAGTGCTGCAGCATCTAGTTTTCTGCAACACCAATAGAATTACAATCAGAATTAATACTAGTGATGAATGAGCTGTTATTTGCAACAAAGAGTACATGGACACTTTTTTTCATATTTATGATTTCTTTTAGATACCGTTTGCTCTCATTTTTCATGCAATGGACCTTTCTCTAAATTAAAATTAGAAGAAAAGATGTTATCCTCGTTGGGCAAACAAATAGCAGACACAAGTATGCATTTTACAATGAGACAAGTGCATGGTTGGTAACAACACCATGCATATGCATTTTCTCGTTCACCAGAATAAGAATATTATATACACATCATATGCTAGTATATCTTTGTTATAACATGACCATATATATGACTCCATTTATTCTCTGTTGACTTATTTTTATGGCATAATGTTGTTTATTTGACAAATCACTGTGAAGTTCTAGTACACAAATCAAGTCCAAACTTTACTGTGATCTCTTTAACCAACATCAATAAGGAATATTGTCTGTTTGGTCATCAGTTGCTAGTGATGCCAATATTCCTTGAAAGCTAACATTCCTAACATATCAAAACAAGGATGATGAATGTGGTCCATTCCTCATGATCAAACAATTCAGAGCGGGTGTTTGTATGCTTACACTGTCTTTTATCAACATTCCTTTATGTATGATATAAATTCCATGGTAAAATAGCTTCATGTGACCATTTTACTTCTACCTCAGGCCGACAGGCCAAAACACATGTTTTACCGAGTTAATTTTAGGTTCAATTTTTTTCATTTTCCAATGTACACTCCCCAAAAGCCTCTTATCAGTTGCTTATTGGTAGATATTAGAGCGATGGGTATAGACTTAAACAATGTTTTTTCTGTTCTTGTAGTCCATGTATTTTTGTCCTCCCATTGAACAATATAGAGCTGTTTTTAGTTTCAAACTTTTTCTATATGTTAGCAACCCATTCCTCATTTTTAAACTATTTTGCAGTTCCTTGAACAACACTTCTCTGTTCCTGTAGTACTAATTCTAACTAGCTATCGATCAATAGTCTGTATGTAACGTTGCCAATATCTGTATTGATATCAATTCAATTATTTATGATTGCATTTTGAACATTACTCTTTTGAATCCTTTTGTTAGTTCATTTACGTTTGCTCGATCCAGTGATCCGTACATGTACAAAACTGATGTGCCATAGTGTTTCTAACACTTAATCTAGATATTGTGAAAAATTATAATAATATGTCTGATACTTCTCAACTAATCAACTCAAATACATTTTTGCTGCATGCCATTTCATATGGAAGTATCTATCTTTGCTTTAATGGAAGGGTGATGCATGCTATAGTAACAATGGCATCAGAATAACTGTAATATGCACACCGCCGAGCAATGGTGCAAAGGGGTCGGAAGTATCACAACGACCACTCATGGATAAGCACCAATCAATGGATGTAGGTACTTTTGTGTGTCAACATATGTCGTGGTATGAGTGTAAGTAGTTCCCAGCAGGTTTTCCAAGTTGCAAACAAGCTATTGGAGGTATGGTTGGAGTGTAGAGTTCCCCAAAAGCTTGCCAGCAGAAAGGGTCGTTTAGGTGGTAGCGGGGTATTTGGACAGGTCTGAGTTGTACTCCAGTAAGAGTGATCCCTGAACAGGGTGAGCTGTCACTGCATGCAAAATGGGCAGGCTTGATAGTAAATGTCCCTCTGATGTTCTCATACTGAACACCTGATACTGCCACTGCTGATGTTTGATTGGAACAGGTTCTTTTGTCACAATAGAACTGGTCTATGATAATTGGTGTCTGGACTTCCGAGACTTGTATGTTCGAGAACCTTACATCTTGAACCAAGCCTAAGCCACCCTGCAAGGAGAGTTTAATTTGTTTAGCTTAGTAAGTATTATGTTTTCACTTGGGATCATCATTTTTTTCGAACTTCTTTTGTAGCACAACTGCTTGTCCAAGTTTATAAAGAGGTGGACTTTTTTATCTTTTCTTTGTGACAATGAAATGTCTGCTGTATTATTAAACTAGGATTCTGTTTGTACCTACAGGCATGAGCTTACCTGCCAGGTCTTGATTCTGACACCAGTCATGGTTCTGAACATGTTCACATCTCTGACAGTAACATTGGAGACACATGCTTTTGTGTTGTCCCGGCCTAGCCCTCCAATGCTGATTCCATGGCCAGGTCCACAGTTCACATTGTGTATATTTATGTTGCTGCATCCTGTTTGGATGGAGACACAATCATCACCTGCATCATATACAACCAAAAATGTGATGTTAACTGTGTTCTGGTTCTTTTTGAGTGGAAAATACAGCTTGCTAGTTTAGTACTCTCCATGTTTTACTGAATACCCTCATAAAAACCTGTTCTATGCATTGCAGAATTTACAGAACAGAAGGATAGGCTTTCAGTTGTTACTAGGCCTTATGGAGCTCACAAGTTGTCTGTGTTCTCAAATCCGTGATTTGTTTCACGTGTGCATGCTTGAGTAAAACAAAATTGCTGAGCATTATGATGTACTTCCGATTCCTAGGTTCAATTTTTTTTTGCTTCAGTTCAGTTATAAAGAGATGTTACCGCAAGCCAAGTTGGTATGATGAATGCTGACATCTTTAGAGTTCTGCAGGTGTATTCCATCAGTGTTGAGACTGTTCTCTGGGGAGGATATTGTTAGGTCATGGACCATCACTCCTTGACAGTTATCGAACTTGAGATGGCATTGTGAGCTGTTGACAATAGTGATACCAGCTACTACGACGTTGAAACTACCATAGAATCTCAATGCCTGCATCAGAGTATGAAATCAAAGTTCTCATGACTTAGTTTTTTATGCAATAAGCCAATAACAGATGTGATTTAACAGAGTGATATTCTTACTGTAGGTTTAACTTGTGGCATCCTATCAAATTCCACATCGTATTGCTGGAAATATCCAAGGTAAGTAACTAAATGAACCATCATTTGAATTGTTTGTATATGATGATATATTAGATGGCCAGATCTTACTGTGTCATCATCGTAGTTGTCATCTGTGTCTGAATATGTCCACCATTGTTGTCCTCTGCCATTTATCATGCCATTGCCTTGAATCGCTATTCCATTTAATTTAGTAAACTCAATCCATTGAAGTAAACCAGAACCCCAGGCTTTAGCACTGGTTGGGGCTAGCATCGTTCCTTCCAGCTGCAAAATTAGCACATCATTTAACGCCATTATGTTTTGTGCTCCACTAATTTACTGTCGAGTTTGTGGATTGTGGCACTTGTCCACTGATCAGATTAGTTGGAAATTTCGTTCTTTTCTTTTATAAAAAAAAGAAAAATTCCTCTCTGCCTGAAATGGCTTTGGGATTATTTTAAATATGCTAATCAAAACGAGATTCTGTTAAACATGAAAATTAATTGAAAGTTCTCTGGTTTATCTGCAAAAAGTATGTGGTGGAGTTTTTTTTTTCCTTTTCTATTATGAACATTAGGTTTATTTCCCAAATACAAAACTACTTAGGATGACATAATAAAGTGCGTGCGTGCAAGTGCTGTAAAAATCTAGTCTTGTCCTTCATGAAGAAAGTTGTGTGTTGTTCAGGCTGATTTGGGTTTTGCACTTTTGTTTGGAAGGAGCCGAGTGGTTTTTTTTTGGGGGTGGGGGGGATGTTTTTAATTTGTCCTTCATGAAGAAAGTTGTGTTTTGTTCAGGCTGATTTGGGTTTTGCACTTTTGTTTGGAAGGAGCCAAGTGGTAATCAGGGGAAAGCATTTTTTTGGGGGAATGTGCTTAATTTGTGACTAGAGCATAGTTACCTGGAACAGAATGTTTGGTTTGCAGTAAGGTCCGGAGAACGAGATTGGCCCAACAAGGAACTCTAGTTCTGGTGGTACGAGAACTGTAGATGACCCCTGCTTGCACGCAGCGGCCCATGCTTCTTCAAAAGCCTGCGTACGGATGCAAGAGACATTTTGCTCAAACTTGATATCAAAGCCAAGCGACTGTCCCATAGACTGTAGTACTGTACAATGAATTCCAGCAAAACACACCCATAAAGCTCTTATCCCTAACCAATGGTCTATGGTATTTATTGCCGTGTCACGAGAAGCAGTTTACAACCAAACAAAAACGAAAGGAAATTGAAAAAGGAAGTCTTTTGCTGAAAATAAATAGATGTTTGAGGATTATTGTGATGCAAATTTGAAGTAGCATTTCAACATTGGATCTTTTTTGGGAGTCTTTTGTTTTCAAGGCATGCTTCGGCATAAAACTGTATTGCCTTTTTCTAACGAAACGGAAGGGTTCGTTTTCCAAAACCATAGTAAAGGGGGTTTACTAATCCATGGGAAGCACTTTTCTCCTTAGACTGAAAAGGACGAGAAGCACAAGATTACAGTAGTTTGTTTGTTGTGTTTTCTCGGCACAAACAAAAAGCCTTGCAAAATGGTTATCCTTTTGTGAACCACTGAACCCTGGCTTATTTGGTGGCCAGTTATTTGTTTTCAGTGACACGACACCTCAAATAAACAAAACGAAACAAATTGCTGGCAACACATGCAGTCATGCAGAGAACAATCCGAAATAGCCAACAAATCAGATTGCCAGCAACAGATGCAGTCATGCACATACTGACTCAAAGAAAAAGTATGGCGCTAGTGACAATCTCCCCGGGCTCTGCCCTGGAAATCATGTGAAATGTGCACCGCCACATGCTGTGATGGTTCTGGTAAATCATTCCATCTGTGCGTGCATGCGTGTCCAAATTTCTGGATAATCTTAAGATAGTAAACTACTCTGAACTCTCACCCAATTCTTTTCCAAAATACCACATAAATGCCAAATTCTAGTCTTACGCACGGGTTTTCTAGGAGTGATCAGCATGGATCCCTCAAACATGCATTGAAGAAACGGATAAACAAATATGGACAAAAAGAATTGCCATCGGGAAATTCCTGACCCGGAGGATGCATGGTCCCTGACAATTTTAGAGAGCGAGGATAGTTTGAAGCAGAGCATTTGGAGGGCAATGCTGACCTTAGTATCATCTGAGACACCATCACCTTTGGCTCCAAAATCAACCACATTGAAGACTGCCCCCTGTGGTGCTGCTGGTGTTGGCCGTGGCGGTGGCTGATTACCCTTTCCACAGCTTGGAGTTGGAGGTTTGGGACTTGAATGCCCAGTTCCATTGGCAGGGCTTGGGCTTACAGGTGCATTCGGGCTTGGACTTGGGCTTGGTTGGTACGGACTTTGGTATCCTTTGCCAGCACCAGGGCTTGGTGGCGGGCTGACTGGCAGCTTGGGGCCGCTTGGCCGGTTGCCTCCGTGCTGCTTGTTGGAGCTACCCTTCTTTCCTTTGCCTTTTTTCCTCAACATAGAAGAGATTGGTGAGCTCCTAGGTCGCCAATGCTTGCCTCTTCTTGCATCGCAGACGTCAATGGTGGAGCAAAGAGCAAGCAAGACAAGGAGAAGGAGGCCGAGGCCTTTTGCTCTGAGCTTCATCCTTCTGTTTGTATCTACTTGCTGTATGGAGAGTAGTGGTTGTATGTGCTTCGGAAGTAGATAGAGAGCAAAGAGCATAGTGTGTGCGGCTTGTGAGGAGGGAAAGAGGAGGGGGTTTAAATAACAAGCTTCAGAGCTGGCCATGTTTGCACCTTCGGGGATTATGGTGAAAATGAAACGGAAAGATAGGAGAAATGGACCCCTAAGTCACGTGCATGCAAGGTAGCATACACAGATACACTTCAGTCGAATTGCTACCTTTGTTCATCTCCATAATCATTTATACTTTGCTATTTCATTGGTCGATCGTGTTCATTCACTGAAAACTTGTCGGTGGAATGGACCTGAAATGCCCCGCCCAGAAATTTCTATAACCCAGATATACTGTAGCCGCCATTTTATCTTTGTCTAGGGATCCAGTGAAACAGGAATGAGGCTTAGGCATCATTTGCCCTTTGGGATGTATGGTTTGTTGCAGGAATTGGAAGTACTGTTGTATTTCAGGCCTTTTTAATACGCATGAATTCCACAAATTTGACATGATTTTCGTACAATCACTTCAGTTCCTGTAGGAGTCGGAAAATGATTCTTGCATTCTTGAGGAGGCTTGGGAGAGATGTATGCATTGCTTCACGCATTGGGTATGGAATTCTTGCCTTGGATTTATTAGTTAAAATGAAACAATTCAAATTATATGGACCATCATCATCATTATCTATATTTGGGTCCATTTACGATACCCTCGTTACCTTCTTGAGAGGTAATAATTAAAACTAATCTAGATCGTTGATTAAGTGTATTTAAAATAATTAATTAAAAAAGAAATGGGCTAACTGATTGTAAATTGCCTTGGTTACGGAAAGTAATCTACATGTATACCGTCCGCATGAAAAGTTTGTTGATTATTTTATTTTTCTAGTGTATGCAACAATTAATCTGCTAGCATGTGAAGAAAAAAATTAATTGCTGTATGTTTGTGGGCTCACACATATTAAAGGAAGGTTACATGACCTATTACCTCTAGGAGGTACCGATTTCAAATCTGAGCTGTTGGATCGTACAGATTGAACGGTCCACAAAATTTAGGGACGCTATAAAATTCTCCCTGTATTCATTTTGATGGGACCAAAATAACTGTTTAAGTACAATTAGAATGGAGCATGCTCTTAGCAGCTATTTATAAGACGTACAAAATTTAATATGAATTTTAGACCATCCTACGGTCGTACGGACTTAAGTCATACGTGATCCACGTGCACGCGCATTTCTTTCAAACTGAATATTTTGTGGAGTTTGCAGTACGAAGGGAACAATATTGACTAACGTAGTAACTAATACATAGTTGATCTTAATTATGCAGGCGCCATTACGTCGGTTTGCCACTTGAGCGCATCTAATCTTGCTTTGTGCTGTTAATCAAGTCCTAGGTACGTCCTACAATTTTTTTACCTTTTTCACTCGAAGTAAGCATTTCTGCGGCTCTGCCGTCGCTGTACATGCAGTTTATGTGTGTGTGAGCTCACTTCCGTTGCAAGAACCAAAGGCACGCATGTGAACGACCGGTCTGGGGCCCACGCAGCTAGAGCCGCATGGCTAGCTTGGCGTTCCGGAAGCATCTCTAATGCTAAGACAAATGGACGGCACGTCAAAGAGAGATGAGTTCTATGCTAGGTTCACGAACTCACCACCGATAACGGTTTTGAGCTCACACGCACCGTGGATCAATGTGTTGCAAGCCCTTTCCTCCTAGAAATCTCCCCACATTTTGATGCAAGCTTACTGCCACTACTGCCTGTCAATCTGTCATAACACATAGCATATGCACACTAAATCATGGCGCTGATCATGCTTAGTTAATGCTGATTGCTATCGGCACCATCTGCTCCGAGGTCGGTATGTCGAATTAGCTTAGTGTCACGCACACGTGACGGCTAGAGATCTAAAGGGGTAAACTTGTGGCTGGGAATAACCGAGCCAGATTTGCGCCGGCATGCATGCGGCCCCGAAATGACGGAGCTAGCAAAGGATCGGAGGAAATCTACTTGTGGCCAGGAATGACAGCGCGCATCCAGCTAACACAAGCACGCACGGCCACATCCCGTTCCCCGCCCGTCCCAGCGGCCATTTTCTTGCCAGCAACCACCACCGGCCACTTCAGAGTCACACACACACATGCAGAGGCAGCGGCAGCGGCAGCAGCTAGGAGACGAGCGGAGGGGGCGGGCGGGTGCGTGGCGTGACGCCGAGCGAGCGATGCATGCACGCACATGCGCTCCCTGGTCACATGCCGCCGGTCACGGGCGCGCGGAAGCGGAAGCGTACGCCCCCGCCTTGGCTTGTCTGCACCCGGGCGCCGCGGGCCAACTGCCGCGCGCGCGCAGGCGCTCTGCAGCGAATTACTCCTACATTACCTAGCTATCAAAGCTCAGCTGCTCGATCGCCTGCTTCGTCCGCCACCGATCGATTCCCCCGTACTCCACTCCTCGATCGTCCAACCATGCAGCTAGGCAGAGGCATCAGGCGTCGCCAGCCCAACGTTCCCGGCCACTATCTCCCTTCACTACACGCCTCCATTATCTGGCCATCTGCCTGTGCCTGCCCTCGTCCATGGCTTAGCTCCAGCGGTCGACCCACCTACCTAGCTATGCTTTTGTTACCCCTCAACGACGGAGATCGAATTCATTGCAGGAATTTGTGTGTGTCCGTGGTATAATCAACTAATGTTGTTGGCAAGCTGCTGGTCCATCTGCTGAATAGTGAATATTTCTAGTAGTACTGCAGTATTAATCTGCATTGGATTGACATGTGTATGCTTCATGCGCAGGTGTCCCTGGCCTTGCCACAGCGGTCATCAGTGCTATGATCCTATCTGTATATGAACGTGCCACTCGAATGCAAGGAATTAATGTACGTACGTGTATGCGTGTAAGATGGTATAATAAGATATGGAGCGTGCACGGTGCCACTCGGCAGTACACAGCTAGCTCACAGGCAAAGCAAGATGCAGATCATTAATTTGTCGCTGTGGCCGGTCTGCAAGGTCGTTCAATTTGAGGATCATGATTCATGAATCGGCATATGTAGCAGCAGCTTCTGCTGGCTCATATATCGATCAACGATCAGTGGGTCCCCACTGACAGCAGGCCGGCCGGTTTGGTTATTCTACAAAGGCAACAACTTGTTGCATGCAGATGAAGTTAACGACATCTTACAAGTTGCCGCAGCAAACGTAGAAGAATACTACAACTCATCCTTGTAAGTAACAAGTACACGTACATTTTGTCACGAGCTCGCTATCCAGAATACTCACGAGAGTAGCTCCAAATCAATCGGTCTGACAGTCTCGAGATACATACAACTAGGCGAGATAGTGTATGTATATGGTATGGAGCCATGCAGGTGCGTTCATATTATAAATTATTTCCTTTTTATAATTTAAATTTATTTAATTTTGACTATTTTATTGAAAAATATGTCAATAACTATAGTATTAAATTAGTTTTATTAAATTTATCATCACATATAATAGTTTGTTTATTTGATAGTGTGGATGCTATTAGATTTTTTAAATCCGGCCAAATTTAAAGAAGTTTAATTAAAAAAGTCAAATAATTTATAATATAAAAGAAAGAATGGACTACGTATTGTCTATCCGGACGGGTAGATCCATACTATCTTCGTTTTTTTCTAAGACAGCCAGGGTGGAGCTTCGATGAGACAAGACTGGGCCATGGCCCCTCCATCTTTTGTAAAATTACAATATAGTCCATTTCTTTTACCATTTAAGGCATTTAAGTATACAGAGAAATACAAAATAGCCCCTATTAAAAAGAACAGTTGCATATTGCCCCCTCAAGTTTATCTTTTGAGCTCCGCCACTGTCAAAGACGACTTGTATACTCCCATGACCTAGTATCTGATCATTACATTCTCTAAATGACTAAATATATATTAGATAAAATTATTAAAAAACCACATTAAACTATTTTATGATATCTGTTGATATTATTTTCACGTACTGATTCTTAATATATGCGCATTTGCGAGCATAAATTTCCCGTGGATTGTAAAATACCATCATGTACTTCAGAATGGAGGGAGTATACTGCTCGATCGAGGGTTGTAAATTATGGGTGTGCACCTTGGGGGCGTGGAAAATTAGATAGCTTTCTTTTCGGGTAAGAAAAAACACTAGCTGTGGCATGTGACTCTTATAGTTACATGTGAACTAATGCACGGATCATAAGATGACAATCTTGCCACTTTGTCCATTTGCACACGCGTGTACCGTCGCATTCCTTGTGACAGCGATATGCGACATAATTGGAGCTAGACCTAGCTAGCTAGGCTAGATAGGTGTATCTAGCACTTCCATTTGCAATTCTCTACGCAAAGTTCAACACTACTCCTTCGCCTAAAGTACTGGGTATGATTATTTTTAATAATGATAAGAATGTTTTACATTTAATGATTAAGAAAACATAGAGGGGTGGTGTTACCTAGCTAAATCTAAAACTAACAAATATGACACAGACCATTAGACCCCAGCAAGTAAGTCTGGTAAATTTGTAGACACTATGCCATCCGTAATGAAACAAAATGTACTTGATTATCAATCCCAAAAGTATGGTACACCTACATGCATATACTATCCTATTCACCTGAGATAATATTATAGACTAAAACTGGAGCTAGGTAGCAAGAGCAGATCTAATATATAGGCATTATTGCCATATGACAATAATGTTTTATAGATTAGTCTAAATGCTCTTATCTAATTTAATGCTAATGACAGTGATTGCCTGACATACTTACTGATCTTAATGTCTAACTAAAAACTATAATTGTTAGTTAATAAATTTAAGATGATATCATTGACTATGAAATACATAGTGGATTTGCTTTGCTAGGTAGGAAGACATGAATGCAACGTTTGTAGGTTTAGAAAATTTCTTAATATACAAAATTATCATTTCAGCAAGACATTGTAGCTAGTGACAAACACCGATATATTTTTATGAGTCAAATACGCTTGCTTTTACACACATTAATATGGTCAAGGTTTTGAAACTTTGTCTGGACGTATTCCAGAATCATTGACATGTATTTTGCTGCCGACTAAGGTTCCTCTATTATGCGATCACCAACACAAAAATAAAAATGATCATGGCAACATAAGCATTAAACTTTTTCGCAAGATATACAATGCAGTATTAACTATTAAGGTTCATGAGCAATTTAGCATTGGAGTGACAGGAGAAAAACTCAAAAAGCGACCGGCCGCCTGGCGGCTGGGCCCGAACAGGTGTCAGGCGCGGTGTCCTCTTGCGCCCGCGCGCGCGCTCTTAGGGAAGCTCGTGAACCGAACACCCCCCGCCGCCGCGCTGCCGCCACCAGCACGCGCGCTCGGCCAGTCACCCGCGAGCGCGCGCAACGGCTGCCGCGGCCGTCCGTCCGTCCGGTTCGCATCCGCCTTTTGCCTGTTTGATCCCGCACTTCCACGCACGTACGTCCTGCCCCCTCGCTCGCGCACGCAGTCTCGCGCACCGGCACATTGGTTTCGGCCAGGCAGTATGGCTGCCCCTGCCTCCGCCCTTGTTTATAGCATGAATATATAAGTATGTCAACGAGTTTGTACTTTATTCTTACCATACATTTATACAAGGATAACTTTACACCTATATCTATACCATAGGGCCGATCTGCACATCTATTTAATTTTACACCCCTTATTTTTTGTTGTATCTTCATGATTGTCTATCCATACGAATAATAGGTACACATAGGTTATCCACATCTGAGTATACATGTAATAATATAAACATATTATATAGCATCAGACTATATGACTATATGAATATGAACACATCATAAATTTGTAAATATATAATAAATATAAATATATGCAACAATACATGCTGAATATGTGCCTTGTTGTACATAGGGATGTGCAATGGGCTATATTACATATATATATATATATATATACACCAGGTATATATATACCTATATGTTTATAAGTTTAGATACTATAGTACCACACTAATACTTATTATAAACCTAATGGGTGTGAGTTTTTTCGTATTAACAGATGAATGAGCGAGGATTTTAACCATGCACATATCCTTATAGGATAAAAAATCATCAAGTTTCAAGTCTAAGGTTCCGTTTGGTTCAGAGACAAGGTGAGATGAGACAGTTCTGTTCTAATTTTTTGGAATGAGATCGTCCCATCTTGTGTTTAGTTGCGAGGGATGGGGATGTCCCAGTTTTGTGTTTGGTTGGTGGGTTGAGAAAAATAGGACCCTGCCCCGCCTCGGAACCTCTGGCCTGTCCCTAGAGCCTTCGGCCTACCCTGGAACCTCCGACCTGCCCTAGAACCTCCGTCCAGTCCCTAGAGCCTCCGCCCCGAAACCTTCAGCCTGCCTTGGGACCGCCTAACCGCCGCCGCCTCGCCCACAACATGCGCCGGAGCCTCCGCGCACAAGGTGGGACGAGCTCGTTCGCCCTTTTTTTTGAACAAGCTCATCTCGAATATTGGAAGAATATTTCTTGATGGGACGACTCCGTTTCACCTAACTCTGAATCAAACACTATAAAAAAAAAAAGACCATTACATCCCGTTTCACCTCATCAATTGAACCAAACGCACCTAAATATACATTGTCATCCTTACACTTACACTTACACGTACGTCCATATATACCAGCTTCCGAAACGGCGAAACCTCCCTGGTTTTGATTTAGCCTCGTGCCTGCCTTCTTGCCAATTTCTCTTTTTTTTTTCACCTTTCGCAAACTGGACGTGACTGCAGCCTGCAGGTCGAGGAGGATTCTCAGGTCCGTACCTGCGCGCAGCTGTACGTACTCTGGTGTTGGTCTGTTGGACGCGACGCGACGCAACGCAGGGCGTTTCAGTGAAAAAGATACGCCCAGGGACGCCTTTCGTTTTTAGCCTGATGTCTCACCAGCGATGAGTTGTACTCCTGTAGAACTACGTGCGTCACTTCACTGTTACTACTAGGGTGTGTTTCAGACTTTCAATAGAGTATACTACTAGTGTACTACGTGAATACGTGATTATTGTAAGTGGTGTCTTTTCTGTTGGTTGATTGCCAGCACCTAACTAGAATATTTCAGGCTTATAATACTACTGCCGTCCTGTCAATATATTTTAGTTGCAACTGATCTGTTTGCTATAGCTGCAGAGTACCTGCTAACCTGCAGCTGCAATATGAATAAGGTGAGTGGTCAGTGGCGAACCCTCTGCTTAAAGAAACAATGCGTCTTTGTATGGTTCCCCTTGTCGTTGGCTATGGAGGAATGAGTAGTAGGAATGGATGCCTGAAGCATCGTGTCATCAAAAGGCGAAAAGAACGTACTTAGATTCTGAGTGACCAGGACAGGCAAGGCCGGCTGATCGGACAAGAGGCCCAAAATGAAATCACGGCGAATTCGACGGGCCAAACATGGGCCAGATTGATCGGATGGGCCGGCGGAGAGCTGCAACTGCAAGGCAGAAGAACATTCCGCGATGGGCCATAAAGCTGGATTTTTTTATAAATATTATTTTTTATTTTTTAAAATTGCAATTCTGGATAGCGTCGTCAAGAAATTACAAAACTAGACCTATGTTAACATTTGAAATGTCGACAGAGCTTCTGTCAATATTTAAAATGTTGACAGAAATTCTAAAATGTCGACAGAAGCCTCTGTCAGCATTTTTTACAGGAGTAATTTTTTTGTCGATATTTGAAATTTTAAATGTCGACAGAGGTTTAGTTTTGCAATTTCTTGATCACGCTATCCAGAATTGCAATTTCAAAATAAATAAATATTATTTATGAAAAATAAGCGGAAGCGGAGAACTTCTCTGGTTGGAAAATAAGAGTAAGCGTCCAATTAATTTATTGCAGTAGTGCACGCAACAGCAAACGACTGGCAGGGTGCAGTCCTGTGGTTGTTCATGAGTAGGTAAGAACAGCTCATCTAACTCGATCCAGAAATGCCAAGTCCATTATAGGAGTACTATATATCACACGATGCTCAAGTTGGAGAATTAATTAATAGCTCGTTAATCAAGCAGGGAATTCAGACTGTCCAATCTCGTTACGCTCCGTGTGTCGCCATGTTGGTTTGAGACTGTCCTTGCAAACGGCAGCAAGCAGCCTGCAGCCTGCAGCCCACCACAAAAATGCGCATGCTGGCATGGTCGTGCGTGGTTGGTTTACCGGTCCATCGGTGAAAATCTACCCGGATCGAAGGCCGTCATCTATCTCACGACGATGACTTCTTTGTTCTCTTTCTCATCGTCCTCTTTCTCTTTGAGAAGGACGAATTGTCGCTTGTCTAGGCATGTCAACCATCCTGATTTCTGTTTCTCAACGAAAAATTCTTCTATTTTTCTATTTGAGGACAAGAATAAGACTATTTTTTCCGTGCAGGTATAATATAAAATGTTCTCTATTGAATATGGCGGGAACAGTAACGGTTCTTCGTCCGTCTATCTCTATTTTCCTATGTAGCCTCGAATATATAGAATTTCATTCAATCGATTTACTATAACTCAGAGGCCAACTTATTATACTGTTTAACTCTACTATACTAGTATTTTTAGACTTTTCTTTTAAAAACGAGGATAGAACTTACTCCCTCGGTCCTATAATATTTCAATTGATTGAATTTAACATAACATAATACAACGAATCTGGACAGTGTCACTGTTTAGATTTATTATTATGTTAAATTTAGTCCTAGTTGTAATATTACGTGACGGAGCGAGTAAGAGATATCTAATATCCATGCAGGGAGATAGAGATAAAAGAAATTTTCTCTTAGACAAGAACATATACGATTACCTATTCTGGGCCAGATTTTCCTACGCATATCTCACATACGCAACCGATTTTTTAAATTCTTATGGCGACATGTAGTACTACTTTGCATTTCTATGTTGGTGTAGGAGAGCACTGCAGCTGGCGTCCCTCCAGTATTTTTGCACCAAACAAATCGGACTCTTGGTGCTACAGGCAACCGGCAGAGAACTGCATCTGTGGAATCAGGTAAATGCGGATGAATGGATGATGGAGCCGTATATTTCGGAAACATATCAAATTAGATTAGAAGGAAAATGATCTCAACCCTGTTGATTAAAAAAAAGGACATGTATGATCCACCAATAGAAAAAAAAAAGCTCCACGTCTTAAAACACCACAAGAGATATATATACAGACAAGCTGACGTTAGGTTCCGCATAGAAGGAAATGATAAATGGAGGAGAAAATAGGGAAAGTTATTTTCCATTCTAGGATCGACATTTAGTTTGCGTGCCACTTCAAGGGGTACCCTTACATACACACAGCAGTAACAGTATACTCTGCATAGTAGCGCTAGTTACTACATTTTCGCTATTGCTGTCACGTTGCGTACCGCGAGACACAAAGAGCTAACTCTTTACTCTTTTCTTCTCCCCACTCAAGTTAGTACCTCTCCATTGTAATAATATAAAATATGTATAACCAAATCTCAAAATCTAAAATTATTAATAGATTTAAGATATTACAATTTTATATGTAAAAATAATATTAGTAAGTTTGTTATAAAATATAATTTTATGTAGTTATATACTCACTCCGTCCCAAAATATAATCATTTCTACCATTCAAATTTTATCCCAAATATTACAATTTTCCCCTATCTAAAGTATTAGTTGCATGTAATACTAATTGTTTGGAGTACTAGTTGAGAGGTAGTTCGGGCTTTTTTCCTTACATCTTAATAAACGCGCCAAAGTCTAAAAATGGCTATAATTTGGGATAGAGTGAGTACGACATTATTT
>KE372151.1:216647-230551 GCA_000418225.1 Zizania latifolia | reverse complement strand
AACTCGCGGGCACCAGCGCTGCAGCTGCCGCCGGTGGCCAGCAAGCAGGGCCTGCCGTTCCCTGGGTACGGCACGACAACCCCGTCCTCCAGCGAGGAGCGGCGGCGGCCGTCGCCAACGCCGCCTCGGAGGCGGTCACGCACGACGTTCACGCGGGAGCAGAAGGAGCAGATGCTGGTGTTCGCGGAGCGCGTTGGGTGGAGGATCCAGGGGCAGCAGGAGGCGACGGTGGAACACTTCTGCGCGCAGGTCGGCGTCCGGAGGCAGGTGCTCAAGGTCTGGATGCACAACAACAAGCACAGCAGCAAGCAGAAACAGCTGCTGCCGCAGCGTCAGGAGAACAGACAAGAACAGCAGGAGTAGCCATGGGAGGAGACATGTTTACACAAGAGGAATCAGGCATCGATCCAAATGGACGGAGAAGGCACGAGAAGAGCCCCCTAGCTCCTTCCTGCCGTTTGATGTTTCTTCTTCTTCTTCTTCTTTTCCTTAACAAATTAACCTGCTTCTGACTAAATTACTCGTGTGCCCGTTACACGCAACAGATGGGGCTAGTTTTTTCCTTTTCTTTTTTTTAAGACCAATAGCTGGGTTAGATTTGGGCAGGTGTTGCATGTATAGTTGTAAAGCTATATGCCTTACTATATTCTTGTAAAGCAAACAGACACAAAAGATTGATCATTCATCATGGATTAGTTATCATAACGCCACTAAAATGGAAGCAATTGATGGCTGTCTTTGAGATAATCTCAACCAATATGTATGTCCACAGACTGCCGTTGTTACTTGTTATCAGCTCATTCTCACACTAAACTTTGTCTTTTTTCTTACTGCTATCTTGACTCTTGAGCCAGTGAGAAGGGAGGTGAAAACCCGGTTCACAAGTCAGAACTAGTGAACTACGACCGTGATCAGCCTAGCTCTGACCTTAATCTGTATCTATGTGAAACTGGCTCCAGAAGACAAGGCAGTTCATCATAGAATTTTCCACGTTTCCCTTGGTTGTGCGAGGTGCTGGTAAACAGCTAGAAAATTCAGCATCGATGGCATTTAAGCCAGTCACCATTCGTCGACGGTTGATTTTTTTCAACCCAGATTAGGTGGGGGCAGGGAGGAAGAGATGAAGAAAATGGCATGAATCTGGTAGTAACTGGAGGTGCTAGACTATCTATGCAGTTGTGTTTTTTTTGTTTGAATCCATCTATCAAGTTGTTGGCACTTGGCAATTTGTACCCTGGTGGGCGGCTGGGATTTCCGTGCATGGCCGGATAACAAATGGCCTGTGTCCCCATCAATCTATCTGCAGGTTTGATTGCAAGGATTTTGTTTGAAGGGATTGTGAGGTCCATGATGCGGAGGAGGGAAGATTGACAAGGATGTAATGAATGCGCTCCAAGATGGCAGAACAGACAAGCTAAAAAAACAAAAACAAAAAGAGGGAAACTTCGGCATCTGAATTCTGAAGATCTTGCTTCCTTTCCAGCTTTAACTATCATTCACTCGATGCTTGAATGGCGTAAGGAAAATCGGGAGGAGTCTAAAATAGATGTCAAAGATGAATTAAGCTACCTAGAAATATTGATTATACTTGAATTGTATAGGGGCTATATATACCATAGTATTATATGAAGGTTTGAAGAAATAGTTGGCTTCTTATAACAACAGGATCGTTGCGTCAGGCTATATCTGGAAAGAAACCAGCCATTTAAGCCTGATGCAACGAAGGACAGAGAAAAGGGTGCCTAGTAATGATAGTCTGGTGTTTGCACAGCATTTGCGCTTTGTGTGTAAAGACTTTGATACTGTTGTACGAGTTTTGTACTTCGCAGGCCCCAGAAAATATGGACCTGGGAGGATCCAGTACCAGAATTTATCATGGAAGGCATCCAGCGTAAAGATTGCATATATCTATCGTTGTCCACTATCATAATGCACAACTACAACGAATAAAGTATGTGCTTACAGTCTCATGGATGAAGAAATGCCCTAAAAGCCTGGAGGTGGACATTCAATCAGGTAATTAGCATCAGCGAGAGGATGTTTATGGTTATGAGAACCAATCTTGAACTTCCTATTGCCAGGTCTACTTCTTTTGAACACGGGGCTTTCCTTTGACCTCAGATTCCTATGCACCAAAATAATGACAAAACAAGCAACTATCAGAGTAGAACCAAACCAAACATATCTGCCATCGTTCAAGAAAAAACAGCAATGAGGATGGCAGTTCTTAAAATTGTATTAGCAAATTGAAACTACAGCTCAACCAGTTTCAGGTAGTCTGTTTGAAAGTAAGGAATTCAGGTGCAAGTTAGCTAAAAATACAAAGAGTGATTGCAAGGGTGTATTATGTCTATGTAAACACTTTAAATTGATCAGACACCCTAAATATGCCATACAACACAATTACTAAAAGAGAACAAACCTGGACACTATGTAGAAAGATATTTGTTTTTGCAGTAGAAGGATTGTGCTTCTCGGCACCCTTACTCCAATCATAGCATACCTAACCAATTTAGGTGACAACAGCAATTTGGACATTCAGTGTACATAGGTCGGCAAGACAAAACACAAATGCATGAACAATTATTAAATTTTCAGAACAATCTGAAGAATGCAAAATCATCTATAGTTGACATTAGTGCCACACAGGAACTTCCTCCACATCAACAGTAGATCCTTTCTAATATTGAAACTTGAAAGTGCCATACTTCCAAGAAGTCAAACATAACATTTCTACTATTCATGCATTTATGAATATTCCAAAACAGAAGCATGCATTAAATGCAGTGTGCAATATAAGATATCCCTCTGATCCAAAACAGTATCACACTACTATGGTATTAGGTACTCCTCGCTCTTGGCAACTGCTGGTTGTAACGTTGCTTATTGAGGTGAATGACAGTGTAGAGGAAATAGATCTAGCAAAGATATCAAAAGCACCCATGCAAATGTAACAATTTATTCTGGTGCAGATAGCAACAAGAGAAGAGACAGCCTACCGCGTAAGCAAATAGTGAGCCATCCTGATTGAATGTACTGCATGTGATGGCAGATGGGCACTTATTAAAAGCCTGTGAAACAACATCAGAGGTACATTATTAAACAGTAGGATGGGAATTGTGCAGTAAATACTATGAACTAATTCGGTAAACAAAATTTTAATATACTAGGTTTTCCCCTGATTGTAGAACCATTGTATGGCACACAAAAATGATTTTTTTGCAAGGAAGAAAACGATTTGTTGAACCATGAGCATGAGTGCTCGCTGGCAATTCTTTTACACTAAAAATGCATTAACTAACCAAGATATATCGTACCAGCAACATTGACATGGCCAGCAGGGAAGCAGACCATACATCAACCCTGGTTCTGGTGCCAGTCTGCTGCGTTATCATATATTCATATTAGTTGGTTAAGTTGAGTATGATTCGTATCTCAGGTTAGTTATCTCATCTCTTATTGTATGTTATCTCTTAGCTGAATTGTTGGGCTCTATTTAAGAGATCTCATTGTCTTGTGACTTCATCATTTCAAGAAGAACACCAGAAAACTTGCACCAAGAATTAGTTCTCAGACGCATACATGTTCAGCCAGGGTCGAGCCCTGTTGTGTGCCAAAGGGCACCAAACATGTGCTATCACATCTATTCCAGCCTGTAGTAGCGTCATCATGGTTTGGAATCCTGGCAGTGACCGCTTGGGACCTGCCTACTGGTTACTGGTATACTGACCAGTATAATTTGAATTTAAATTTAAAAGTGTGTCAATTCTATTATCTTGTAATCATCCTCCGTCTTTCCACTTCTAATAATAGGATAGAAAAACAAACTCACCAGTCACCTCATTTATTTTATTCACCCTCATCTTGTTTATCTTCTTATTTGTCCTCATTGTTCTACTGTATAGATGATTATATTATGATCATGTGATTATGTGATCTGTTTATGATATATTTATGATTTATAAATGTGTTATGTCTATTTGGCTCTGTAAAGAATACAATCACCGGTAACCACCTGAAAACCAGCATTGCTTACAGGTAACCGGCCAGTAATTCAAATTTTTGTCCGTGCTGGTTACCGGTTTTCTAGAGGGACTAGTATTTTTTCCAGAACCAGTATTGGTAACATTGGGTTTAATCCCATCATATTCTTCAATATCATCTTGTCTTCAACCGTGCCCATAGGCCATAACAAAAGATGGTTAGAAATTTCAGTGAAGGACTGAAGGAGTAACTTAGTTTGTTTCTCATAAGAAAATTAGCAATTCCACTGTTGACCAACATAGAATTTAATTATGTTAACCATCAAAATATTTTTCTGTTCACAAAACAAAGGTTTCTTGTTGCAATCAGTGACCTTATCTCTACTACTTAAATGATCTATGTTGACAAGAATACCATTTTTATATTTTTTTAAAAAATAATTAGATTATGGACAGAAGTGTATACATAGATGACCAGTTAGTATAATTTTATTTAGTTTTAGATTTGAAGATAATTATTTTGTCATTTTATAAGATTATAGCACATGATACATATATATTTATTTGAAAACCGTTACAGCACACAGATATTACACTATAACAACAGAATTGGCAGTACGGCTACATCATTGACGCGTTAGACTATTAGTGGAAAAAGAACTGCATATATGATGTGCAGTACCTTAAGCCTTTGTTTACTGTCCTTGTCCCAAAAGTTGAAACCTCCATCAGAACCCGCAGTGGAAAATGTATGGTGCACCTAGATGAAATGCACAGCATAACACAATTAAAATTGCTTAGTTCAAGAGAGCTGCTGATAATTTGATCCTGAGGCAATAGGCAAGTATTCAAAATTTCAAATATTATAATTTAGCGAACATCCATAGTAAGCTTATGCGATTAACTTCTTCAAATCTGAAAATAATGCATTAAAATTCCTTGACCAACAGTCTTAGAAAAATTCCGAAAGCAAGTAACCAAAATATTGAAATGAAATGTCGTTGAGCAAGGGATCTTACAGGGTGAAAGTTCAATGAGTTGACAGAGTATATATCATTGCCATCACGGTGACATTTGAATGTAAAGTTTTTTCCTTGTTGACTATCATCAACATGATGAACGCCAACTCGTCCTTCTATCGATCCAACCTTAAAATAAGATAGGTTAGTTAAGCATTCAAGCACCCAAATGATCAGAAACACTTGACCTTTTATTAGCTATAGCAAACAAAATTATGCATTGAAGTCAAACAAGAATAGCAAACTAAACGCAAAACAGAAGCAGTTGATAGTCAAACAAGAATAGCAAACTAAATGCAAAACAGAAGCAGTTGATAATTGGTATAAAATGACCAAGAATGAGAAATAAAATGAATATAATGGACACAAACATTACTGACTGATGATGAAAATTGGGAGAAGTCATTTCACCAAGAAAGAGAGAACAGGCCTGCTACTCATAGAAGATCAATTGTCATAAAAAATTGTAAAGGGAGAGAATTTTGCGATTGCTCATTTCATTGTGCCTGAGAAAAGCAGATTGGCTATACAGCAACTGTCATTTTGACTGTTGAAAATTGAATGGCAACAAAATCGACACGGTCACAGTATTTTTAAGCACTTCATAAAAATATCACTTCATTAGTGCATTTATTTGATTTATGCAACAAAAACAACATAATGTTTCAAATATAGGCCAGCCACATTATAGTTTGTTTTTTTACAACTTTCAAATTATAGGTTGATATTTTTCCACATATGTTAAATTGAAGGCCAGAAATGGCCAAACTTGACACAATACCTAGTCTGGTATTTCCGTATTCTTGTTCAGTACATAATTTAGGAACTAATTAACTACTTAAGTAACTGCAATTATGATGTACATTGGAGAACTAAAATAATATGAATAAAAAGTGAATAGGACCACACATTTAGACCAAAGTGAAACAGTGGCATTACCAGAAACCCTTGCTGATCAGGAAATGCAGCAAGACACCTTGTCTGTAGTTTCAAAGGTGATACAATCCTCTTGAATTCAGTCTGTGATACACAGAGTGTCAAATTCTCCAATGGCATGTGGAATGTCAAGAATATACATACATTGATTATTACAGTGATAAACACAGAAAGTTCAACTGGATGTGACAAGAGACACAGCTGTTCTTTGCTTATTTACTCATGCTAGAAGTTTTCCTTCTGAAAAATCATTTTATTTCCTTGATAATTTTTTCACCCTCCACCTTCACACAAACTAAATATAAGGACGAAAAACATGACACCTGCACAGTTCGAAAACTCCAAATGATGCTAGGGATATATATAGCAAATTTTATTCTAAAATCCTTCTGCAGCTGACCAAAGGTAAAGTAATTGCTCTCACCATTTTACGTACCACTGAAGGCACTAGACGCATTGAAAGTAAACTATGGTAAAACTACTTCGATGATACAATTTCATTTTCATGTAATATAATATGCACATGCAGTAAACTAAATAAAAGGAGAAATAGACTTACAGAAAGTGAGAAAGTGTACCAAACATTAAACTGTATTTCAGATAGTAGGTGAGTTGTAAGAAAGAAGATATGTGTAAACACTATACAAGAACTTGTATAAAGCTAATGTTGATAATAAATTCTGATAATTATTAGTTCAATAAGAAAACAGAGCATGTTAACACTTATCACTATGTAAGAATGATCCACAAAAACAAAACTGGGTATGTATCTACTAGAACCTATTATATAACAAGAATGAAAGTATAAAACTCAAAACACCATGAGAATTGATCAATTGAATATAAATTACCTGTGGATTCTGCAGATTGAAGACTATTACATTGCGATCAGCAGTGCCAACAACCATGAGAGGATAACTAAGTGAGAGAGCATAACAGCGCTCAGGTAGTTGCTGAACATGTGCTGGCTGAGGTTGTCGAACATCCCAGTACCTTAACGAATAGATAAGAAGGTTAGAAAATTCTTGGTTAGTCATTGTGCAAATGCAAAATTGATTATTCTGCTCATTGTGATTGCATATGTACACATTAGGAGAACAAAGTTTATGGTGCTTGAAAATAATAATGCATTGTTTTCTGAACATTATATAAGAGGGCATGCCATATATCACAAACAGGGAAACACTGTCATTAAACTTTAAACAAACTTCAGATTTTGTAATTTGTGCGAATTTCCTCACCTTAGAGTCTTGTCCCAGCTTCCACTGACAAGAAGGTTCATCTGTGGTATCCAGGCGAGTTCTTTGATAGGCGCTTCATGCCCTGATAAAACCGTGGGCTGCCCACCAGAGAGCAGAGACCACATCTTAATCTGTTTATCACAACCTCCCGAAAAAACAGTCATCCCATCGTCCTTCCACGCCGAGCACAACACCTGCATCAAACAAACCGACCTACATCACACGGCCACACAATGCAGAGAAATCCAGATCAAACTAGCAGTCCATAAAGGCCAGATCAAAGATTTCCACATCCATAATGAGATTTACGGGAGCAAATTGTAATGTCGGGCCACAGTACCGGGTGATCGTGCGAGATCGAGGCCTTCGCTTGGCATTGGCCGCCAGACTGGACCTCCCAGCACCGAACCTGCATCCACAAGCCAACCGCAATCTTAGCATTCCACTCACGGATTCGCCCAAACAAAGGACGCATCAGTTAGGGCTCGGGCAACGGGGGCGGGCTCACCTGGTTGTCCCAGGAGGTAGCGATGAGGTGGTTCGCCTTGGGGCTGAAGCTGAGGCTGGAAACCGAGTCGCCGGGCGCCGGGTTCACCTGCAGAGGACGTGAACAATCCCTTATCCATCAAATCGAATCGACTCAGCCAGAAAATGTGTAGGCGAAGGGTAGCGGCGGGCGCACCTCGAGGGACTTGTTGGGGTTGTGGTTTGCGGCGCCGGAGCCGGCGGTAAAGTTCGCCATTGGGCTGTGCGCTGCGGCGGGGAAATTTGGGGCGGAGGGAGGAAGGGAGGGAAGGAGAAGCGGAGGAGGAGGCGGGGTTTTGGGAGGGTTTTGGCTTTTGGCTTTTGGCTTTAAGGGGAGCAGAATCGCGTGGGATGGACGCATGCGCGGTCGCTGTGTTGCTCGAACGGCACGGTTGCGAAGGGCCGCGGGCCGGATGGATGGGCGATCGTTTTGTTTTGTTTTTTTTGGTAAATTTCGTATAGAATTTGAAAACAAAATTTTGAATATAAATTCTTCCACAAGCGATTTACCGTACCGAAAATAGGTCTGTGAGCTCAAAAACCGAGTGAAATTACTAGTTTGCCGAGCCAGTATACCAAGACGAATTTCAAACAAAATAATAATGAAACATATATATGCTAATATATTTTTATTTAAATTTAATTAAAATTAGATAATTCTAGCTTAAAAAATATCAAATGAACATAAAGAATACTTTTGATCTTTATGTCTTGTTTGTACTCGGGCCTATTTGTTTCAACTTAAAATAGTAATCTAGATTGTTTTCATAAGCTAAAATAAATAGATCAATTTATTATATAATTCAGATGACCGATTATAATAATTCAATTAACTGGTGTAATCGATTTTTTTTATAAATTGAATTACTATAATTCTAAGTTCAAACAAACGTGTAAACATCGTCTCAGTTATCCATCTGCTTTGCTTTTTATGTTTTTGGTTAACCATGACTCCACGAGATATGCTTAGACAAGCCTATTTGGACTTTGAGTTCTCAGTGTTTATTTATGGCTGTGTCGAGACAGGCCTGTTTTAACATGGCATTCACGTACTTGGACTGTGTTTGGTTTAGCTTTTTCAATCAGTTTTTTGTCAGGTTATCAGGAAACTGAAAGCTGAACCAAACAGGTCCAGAGGCTAACCAGTTTTTTCAAAAGCTATAACTTTTTTGTAGTACAAACTGAAAACTGGGAAACCCTAACTTTTATAGCTTTTCAGTTCAACTTTGAACGAAAATTACCCACCATACCATTACAACATACCGGTTCATGTAAATTTGAAAAGATAAAATTTTAGTAAAATGTATCATTTTAGTGTAATTAAAAAATATATAATTTTAATATAAACATTACAAAATTTCATGATTACAATAATCTACATGTAAAATTGCATATTAATAATACAACCAAACATTAGAAACTATAAAAACAGAAATCTACAGCTATTCCAATCAAACGGTTTTTTAGCTTTTTCATAGCTCTCAACAGTTTTTTTAAAATCTACGGCTCAACTAAACCTATATTTTAGTTATCGCTCGTTCCTTGGAAGTTTTTTCTCTGAGCGGTGGGTACTGATTAGTTAACTTATTGGTAAATTGGTAAGTGTGGCACATGTGTATTTACTTATACTTACTGCAATAAACGGGGCTGATTGGTATGCGCTGCTACTGTGCACCGTGCAGGAGGCAGCCTGGAACAAATTCAATTCTGAAGAGCGATGGCTGGGGAGGTACGCGGTTGCTTTCAGTTTTTTCATGGGAACAGTAATTTAGGTTCCCTAGCATTTATATAGCCTTGATGTTGATTTCGGTATCCATGTAAATATTCCCGTCGCAGAAAGCATTTTCTGGCCATTGTTGACTGTAAAAAATCAATTCAATAGTAAAACATCAATTAATGATTCTTTCTTTATTGCACACATGCGAAAGCTTTTGAAACTGATTATTGAAGGTTCAAATGCCAACTGAAAGTCGTGGAATGTCTGACTTAGATGTCCGAATTGGTGCTTGAAAGTTATCAAGTTAGTGGTTTCTTCTTGTTAAAAGTTAGCCTTTTCTGGTTGAAAGTATATAGATATGAAGACATGGCAATCACTTTTATCTTTATTCCAATTCTTGGGCATTGTGAAATAGAAAGCCAAAGAGACAAGAATAAAAGATTTACTCTCACAAGAGCAAACAATATATTTTATGGATAGAACAGCACAAATTCCTTTTGCACATCAACGCTTATGTTTCAGCAACAATTGGTGGCTCTCTCCCCAGTATCACTTTCGCCGAGCCGTCTTCTGCGGCCACTGGCGCCGGCGGGAGCGGGAGGAGGCCCTTCTCCCTGCACGTCCTGACGGCGGCCTCGAACATGTCCTCCGCCGTGTACCTGAACCTGAACCCATGGCCGAGGAGCTTCTCCGACGAGAAGTGCACCGGCTGGAGGTCGTCGTCGAACCCGGCGAGCTTCTTCGGGACGTCGTACTCCGGGAACATCTCCCCGAGCATCCTGGCGAGGCCGTGGATGGTGACGTCGTGGGAGGAGCAGACGTAGCGGCCGCCCGCTTCCGGGTTCTCGAAGAGGAAGATCTCGGCGTCGCAGAGGTCGTCCAGGTGCACGAGCTGCACCTGCTTTAGGATCGAGTAGTGGGCTTCGTTCCCTGCAGATTGCAGTTGCAGAGTACGTGTCAGGCTCGCCGCCGACGACGCTGTTGTCATTCGGAGTTGTTAGCTTGTACCTGTGAGCAGGGCCAGGGCTGTGACTAGGCTGGGCGGCATGCCGGTGCTGATGAAGGGGCCGACGACGAGCGTGGGGATGACGCTGATCAGGTCCAGGCCGTGCTCCCTGGCGTAATCCATGGCGGCCTTCTCCGCCAACGACTTGGACACGAAGTACATCTGCATGCCGGGATCGATCGAATTAATGTTGAATGGAATATGGATCGATTCATTCACAGCAGGAGCTACTCGATCAGCAGAGGAGCTAAGCGAGCACGTACCCATCCGGTCATCTTGACGCGGCGGCAGAAGTCGACGTCGCTCCAGTCGTCGTGGTCGTAGACCGGCCGCTGCCGCTCCTCGATGTTGACCGTCCCCGCTGACGACGTGAAGACGACGCGCTTGACGGTGCCGGCCTCCTTGCAGGCCTTCATGATGCTCACCATCCCTTCCACCGTCGGCTTGATCACTTCATTCTGCAGCGCCCCAAGCACTAATTTCTCAGGTTCGTTTACTTCAATCTAGCTAGCCGACCGCTAGTAGACCTGTGTAGCTGCTACCTCGGGGTCTTTAGACTCGAAGTCCATGGGCGTGGCGACGTGGAAGACGCCGGTGCAGCCATTGATGGCCTCGTCGAAGCTGCCTTCCTCGCTCAGGTCGGCTTTCCAGATGCTCAGCCTCTTCTTTGACCCCGGAAGCTCCAACAACGGCTTCGTCTTCCCAAGGTTGTCTGAACCAAGAAAAAAACGGAAATTAGCCACGTAGTCGTCGTCGTAACCATCAAGCAACCGGCCTGAGTGATCTAAGAGAGAGTGAGCTCACTGGGGTCTCGCACTGTGGCCCGAACGGTGTACCCGGCCTGGAGGAGCTTCATGACGAGCCATGACCCGACGAAGCCCGACGCCCCCGTCACCACCACCGGCCCCTTCACCGCCGCCGTCTCCTCCATGGATCGAACTGCTCGGATCCGCGCGATGCTGGCTAGCTACCTGCTCATGAACTTGATTGCTCAGCTCGTTGGCTGATCTCTATATAGCTAGCTAGCTGCAGGGTCCAGGGGAGGACGACGTACGCTAGTACGCTACAGCTACAGTACTTGAGCGAGGCTTTTCTAGCCAATACGAGCGCCACTGCGGCAGCTCGTGGCACTACCTACCTGCATAGTAACAATTAGCACCAGCGTTTAATTGGTAGGTGCGAGATCGCAGGCACGCGCGCGCGTGCGCACCGGCCGGCTCTCCTTTGAAATGCCGTTGCGTATGTGCAGGTAGCGTGATGACAGCGTCGACGTCGGTGGAAGAGATCGAGCTGATCTGCGTGGATCAGAGCAGGCAGTATAATTAGGACACCTATCATACGCATCGGCCATACACAGGGGAATTAATGTAATTCGTCCAAAATTCCTAATATTACTATAACGTTGCACTTGTTATGAATTAAAGCGTATAAATCAATTCGATACGAGATACATATTCAAATTTAAAACTCTCAAGAAAATCACAAGCACCGGAACGGTAAAATTCAGTATTACGAGAGTGTAGAAAAGCAGGGAATTACAACAAACATCTTAACCCCACAATGGATACAAAATATATATACGTAGAGAAAACGATACGTGTGATACGTGTTTAACATGGATTCTATTTCAGTACATAGGTTTTAAGGTATTCTTTATCAAGCCTAATTAAAATTCGGATCAAACTTAAAAAACAGTTGAGTTTACTGTATACTATAATCCACGTTTTTCTTTATAGAAATAATGGTTTTCTCCCGTCGCTGCAGAAAAGGACGTCCATGCCAGCGTCAAGAAAACGACTGACAAGGATACACAGCGGCTAGCATTCAGTGATATAACGCTTCTTAGAACACAATGGCGATCGAATACAGGATAAAAATATAGGCGTGTAGTGATGCTTTGTCGTAGTCATGGCAATAATCAAGCGTACGAAATGTATCCATCGGTCTATTTCCTATCAAATCAAAATAGAAGTGAAGAATCCAAGATAACTTTAAATTGTGATAACTGATCGATGTAACCGTTGTAGGCGAAGAATATAGAGTTAGAGCACATCCATAATATTTTTCTTATACAATAAATGTAGCATATATCATACTCATATATATTATAAAAATAGTCTATATGATATTATATATAAAAATAGACAATATAACTATGTACTACCCATAAAACAATAAAATATACTACTTGTTATTGTCACTATTTATAAATAGTCATGTTTGATAGGTCGTACGGTTTATTTCCTACATACTCACTATTGCTATATATTTGCCATGGTTGTCGTCACCTACCGTGAAACCCACCTCTATGGACCATGTGGTCTAAATACATAGCTCACGCTCTTAGCTATATATGAAATTCTAATTCATGAACATACTTGTTGAACATTAAAAAAATGATAATTTGGTTTGCTATAAATCAAACAAGATGAACCAAAGTAAGGAATAGCCTCACCTGCTAAATAGCAGTAAGGTTCACATAGATGTATTCTTTTCTAAATATCTGTCTCGACGTCTATTCTCAGCACTAATTTAACTCTTTTTATAGTATGATTAGCAATTCGACCTCTTATGTCACTTCATTATTATCATATATCAAATATGTATCACTAATAGAATATAGCACATTATTAATTGGATGATGGGATGTGTGACTAAAAATCAGGACGGATCCGAGAAGTAGGCTTTATCATGCTCTAGAATACTCTTCGAATTTTGAAAAAAAAATCAAATAT
Organism: Zizania latifolia; assembly: GCA_000418225.1. Classification (NCBI taxonomy): domain Eukaryota; kingdom Viridiplantae; phylum Streptophyta; class Magnoliopsida; order Poales; family Poaceae; genus Zizania; species Zizania latifolia. The sequence continues at coordinate 217,389 of KE372151.1, read as the reverse complement.
ATATCCTATGATATATGTTAGAGAGAAGATGAACGGAGGAACATGAACAGAAGCGCATGGAAAGAGAGTGAGTGGAGTGACTATAGGTTGCGGCGGACATTCTCGGGACTCATACCTCTACTGTACTGCTGATCTAGCTTTTTTCCCCCTTCATCACTCCTGCTGCTCTAGCTTTTTTTTTTTTCATTCGCGCAATTCCGAGCAGGGTGGCGGCGGCTGCTGGCTGCTGCTGTTGCCGGATCATCGGGTGGCATCTTGGACGGGCTAAATTATTGGCTATCTGGCCAAACATTGCCAGTTCTCCCAAAGACCACAAGTCAAAACTCAAAAGCATGGGCGGATGATTGCAGTATATAAGTGCCAGCCAAATTACTGATTTTTCGAAAGAATAAATATGATCTCAGAGGGGGAAATAGATGTCAATTTTATTGAACATTTCTTTCACTTTTTTATCTTTACTACGAGCATTTAATAGCTTTCACGTATGCTAATTGTATAATTTACTTACACAATACTATATCTGTTTCAAAACAGGTTTATTTTTATTTTGGTTTGTTATAATATAAACTATCTTTAAGTTTAACTAAGTTTGTCACAAAAATTACTAGTTTTGATATCAAATAAGCATCATTAGATTATTACGAAAGATGTTTTAGCAGTTTATTTGTTTGATATATATATATATATATATATATATATACGGTAGCGCTAAACAGCGCGCGGCACGCTGTTTATTATTCAG
>KE372151.1:181181-194926 GCA_000418225.1 Zizania latifolia | reverse complement strand
GCCTCCTTTCTCCTCCTCGGCATCATCCGCCTCCGTATCCACTCCCCCACCTTGCCCACGCCACCAGCAGCCATCCAAATTCGGACGACCTCACACCAGGGCCAGTAATTTTTCTCGAAGCGTATAACGAGTACACGAGTATGACCTCCTCCTCCTCCTCTGCTCGCCGGAGCCTTTTATGTTAGGCCACGCGGTTGGCGGGTTTGACTCTGCCGCCAGAACTCGAATGCGCGAATCTTCAGATGCTTCTGTAGACTAGTATTACTATAGTCCATGATCGATGGAGATGGCGTGGAAGGAGACAAAAAAATATTTAATTGGTGTAAAATAAGAGTGCGATTCTGGAAGACGATTCGAAGTCAGAGCCACGGCCATGTCTGGTCAACGAGGGCTGACGCCTTCGGAGTTTCCCCGGAAGATTCCTGTGGCGCTGCAATGCTTGGAGAAGGAGATCAGGAAACCTTGTTTGACAAGAAGTGGCGTTATTTACTCAATTTCATATTATTAATTGTCTTGTTTTTTATAAATCAAAATTTTCTAAAATATATATCAACAATTATAACATTAAATTGGTTTCGTTAAATCTACAATGAATTATATACATTAATATATTTTTCTTTAAAAATGATCAAAATTAATAAATTTTGATTAAAAGTCAAATTACTTATATTAATTATAATATAAAATAGATGGAGTATTTGTTTTGCTAAGTTCGTTGTTAGCGTGTGGTTTCTGAAAAAAAATGGTGATTATCGTGTGACTGATGGCGGCGTGTGGTAGTGGAGACGTTGGAAGGTTGAGTCAAATTTTGCCGCTAGGTTGATCGGTTCATCGTGTCTGATGTACTCGGAAACCTTCTGTTTGACTCAAGTGGCCGCAAGGATGATGCTACCACCTGTGCATTATTTGGGGTTTGAGACCAGTCGTTTTTTTATAATTGAAAGAGGCCAATTGCTTTTTTTAATGTTGGTTGTTTCTGTTCTAGAAAGTCAGAGCTCGTAATGCGCTTCTAGAAATTCAGGCCTCGTGATGTGCTTCTAAACTTCTTGTACGAGGAGATGGCACGTGCTCTGTTGTAACTTTTTTTAATGGCTCAGTTTTTAAACGTGATATAAAGAAATGGCCTGATGGCTCCAGTTCACCTAATAAATTACTGCAGCAGCAGCAAGGAGAAACCTCATCAGGCCATAGATTTATTAGTATACAACAAGAAGCATCTAAATTATGTAGTCACATGGGCCTTAATGTTCCTTTTTACTCGAAAAAAACTTATCATGTCCTTTGTGCCGCAAGGAGTTCTTAACTCGCGACATAAAGTTAGTCAAACTGACACGTCCAGTCAGATGAGCCTTATATAGGCTCTAGCTGATGCTACTAACGAACTCACGTCATATCAACACATATGACATCCCCATATCCATCGCACTGCAGAAAGAGGAGCAAGTGAAATTGAAAGATTAACAGAGCAGAAAGCCAAAAAACCCAATGAATGATCCGTGTCATACACCCAAAGAGCATCGTGGATGACAAGAATGGCCATCCAAGGCACCAACATATACCTATACAGCACAAAAACTTGAACAATAGATAACGAAATCCTTCCTCCAAGAATGCTACTGGTCGACCTAATAGTTACCTACCAATACCTTCTATCAGAATGGTAACCATTTTGGTGATTACCACAGTATCCCAGACTGATCCATGATGATGATTGCCCATGACACATGATGAAGCATGGATCTACAAACTCAGGACTGAGACCTGTCTGATCTTGAGCTGCCAGTTCTTTCTACCTTGTTTGCGAATTCGGTTGAATTTGAACCCTCTGCAATCGATTCGATGTCCATGCTTCCTGTGCGACTCCTCCGGTTCCTCCGATCCTTTTACACATGAAAAAAATGTTTAGCAAATCTTTTACTTGCAGTATACAACAAAGTAGGATTTTAATCATTACCTCCCGGTATGGAACTTCTTCAGACTCAAGCATCCTAACAACCTGGCCCATCTTAGGCCTCTTTTCAGAGTCAGGATCAACACACCTTAATGCAACCAAGAGAGCCCGCTTGATAGCCCTAACACTTGGTCTTACTTCTAGGATTGGATCAACCACTTCTTCTGCTCTCCGATTGGTCACCATGATTTTGAGCCACTCGACAAGATTGACCTAATACAAGAGTTTGAATTTCATCTGAATAAAAATATGTACTACTGTTTTGCAAACATAAATACATACTGGACTAAATGGAGTGCACAAGCATAATGTTGATAGCTAGTTAGCTGCTAATTCATACTTTCCAGAAGGGCTCAGTACTAAAATATCATGTTTAAATGGCATAAAACACTGGCACTAATCTTCAGAACACTTATTGTGTAACAGAAAACATGGAAGGAATATAATGAATACAAGAAATAGAAAGAAACAAAATCAGATTATATACCTCATTGGCAGAACGGCTGTAATCGACAGGTTCCCTTCCTGTCACAGTTTCCAACAACAGAACGCCAAAACTATAGACATCACTCTTTTCATTCAGCATCCCCGTGTTAGCATATTCCGGTGCAACATATCTAAATCAAGAAGAGTGGATGAGAAATATTAAACTCCTTTAAGCTTGGGAACAGAGGATGCAAAAGTGTACACATAATGGCTAAATAAGAGCACAGGAAACATACCCAAATGTTCCCATCACTCTAGTAGTAATGTGGCTTTTATCAGACCCCAAAAGCTTGGCCAATCCGAAGTCAGAGACCTTACCATTAAATTCATCATCAATCAAGATGTTGCTTGATTTTATATCTCGGTGCACAACTTTTGGTTCTATAGCTTCATGAAGGTAAGCAAGTCTGTGAACCATCATGATTAAAACCAGAAAAAAATCAAATAAATTCAGGCAAAAGAAACAATATGTATCTTATAGACTGAGAAACTGGTGAAACTTACGCTTTTGCAGTGCCGATAACAACCTTCATGCGATTTTCCCAGCTAAAAACACCACACTGACGCATAGCTCCATGAAGCCACTGCTCTAAGTTTCCATTGTTCACAAACTCATACACCAACATCCTATTAGAAAATCATTGTTATATTGTTGCTGTGATTTATATGTTAAGATAACACCACAAATTTATAAACAATGGATGTGAGCTTGCTGGTTCTGCCTCAAAAGACCAATGAATACAGATTTCATAAAAAGAAGAAATAATTCTCAGTAAACTGTCGACGATGAAAATATCCGGTACTAATATAGCACACTAACCCAACACTAAAGAACTCACGAAGGAGAGAGTGATGCACGGCAATTGGTGTGTGTATAGAAAGTTAGTCCACATGAAGGAGCAGACTAAGGAAAGTTGAAGAAGGTACAACTGAAAAACATAGAAGATACTTCAGGACAACTCCACTCCATGTCATCAAGAGAGCTATTTAGACCTAGTAGCATGTAGCCTGCACAATTTCACAGGTAATTTGGCTAGTTTACTAAAAGGCACGACCTTTTTCATCTACTAAACAAGAAAAATGAATAAATAAAATTGTAGTTCCTTCAGTCGTGCTGTTAAGTATCATTTAGATAGTCCATACAAATGTAACATCAAAATCAGATTAACCAAGCATGAAAAGTACATATATAAATCAGAAAAAACAATCATTGCCCTATATGTTACTAAACTGTACATGTTTCTGAAAAGAAACAACCAGTTGACCAAGTGATTCATGCCTTCCACTTGACATACCTATTCACTCCCTCGACACAGTAGCCCAACAGCCGAACCAAATTCTTATGCCGGACATGGCCAATAGCCTCAACCTCCACTCTGAATTCCTTCTCTGCCTGCCCCCTGCAAGCCCGTGAAAGTCGATACATGCAATGCAATTAAGTAATTCAGTTAGATTGGAAGAAACAGAGAAGATCATGGAAGTAGCATAGCGAGCAGCCAATTGCGAGCTTACATATTGTTAAAGATCTTCTTGATAGCAACTTCAGTTCCATTCACTAGACGGCCACGATACACGACTCCATACCCACCCTCTCCAAGCACATTCTCCCGAGAGAACCGGTTGGTAGCAAGCTCAAGGTCACGCAGAGTAAACCAATGGCCCCAGCCAAGATGAGAGAACTCAGGAAGGCCAACCAGTGGTGACGCTGACACGAACGCCGCAGGAGAGTACGGCTTCCTACCATGCCCCGTGCTGCCGTCTTCGCCAGAATGCACACTACCAGCACGGTCGGCGTTGCAAACCGAGCTCCCCTGGCTCATGTTGTCAGGATCCGAGGACTTGCGTAACGCCATATGCCCCAGCGTCTTCCCGGGCTCCTGGTTCGTGTGCTTGTCCTGTGGCGGAAAGCTAGGCTGCTCGCGTTCATGCATTGTTTGTGCAAGGCTGCGACCGCCAACCCTGTCGACTGGGATCTCCTTGGAGAAGATGGGGATCTGTGTCTGCCTCAAACTGTCCATTGTTCTCTTCGTCTTGCGACGGGAGGCCACCCAGATGCATATCATCAGCAGAATGGCCACTAGTAGAGCGACCACACCGATTGCAATCCACACCCACAATGTTAGGCCAAGAACCGCCCTTTCCATCTCAGAACTCAGATCACTGGAACCCATAGCGGCGCCTTGCTCAGTTATAGTCTAGATTGTGAAATTCAGTTGAACTGCATCAATGGAGACCCCTAATTGGCATCAGTAACAAATATGGATGAATTCTTCTCCCTGTAGAATGATTAGACACAACTAATTTGGCGAGGTTCTTGTATTGAAACAATGTAAAAAATGCCACTTGGACTACCCTTGCAAAGGAGACCCAGCTCACAATCACTGCTCCATACTACAAGAATTGCTCCCAAGAGAAACATACAACATTTTTGGGATGGTGAGATGCATCGATGGAAGCAGGAAATAAAATACAATTTGATAGCCAAAAGGAAAAAAGACGTGAGGATTCCCAAAATTCTCTTTTGATCCCAGTTTCATCACATGAGAAGAAAGCTAAAGCTTACCACTTTGGGCAACAAGACCTCCATCCACTCATCCCTCAAGCAAAGAACCTGAAACATCAAAAGGGGGAGAGAAGAAAAAAACAAAAACCAACAGAAGTTAGGACCAAATCCCACACTTCATCCTGCCAAGAACTTGAGATCACAAAATGCAGGCAAGAACAACGTCGTTTAGCAAAACGAAAACCAAGAATCCAACCTGAACCAGCAATGGCGACGGAGGTAACCCCCGCGAGAGAGGAGGGGATGGGAGTAAAAGAGAAGGTGGTGGATGTTGCAGGTGTAGCATTAAAGGCTGGCTCAGGGAGGAGGGAAGGAGAAATGAGTGGGATGGCAATTAAAGAAATGGCGTGGTAGATTGTTGAAAACGGTGAAAATGGACAGGGAGGGAGATTGCTGTTTGCTGGAGAGTGGAGACCAGTGGACCTGGACTGCTGGGGGAGAGCAGCAGCCGCAGGGAAGAAGAGAAATTGCCGGTTTGAACTCTGAACTCTAAAGGATAAGGTCAACTGTGAGAATAGAATAACTGCATGCATAAGCATGACACGGACGAGGCGCATGGATTTAGGCTGGCTTGAGAGGGGCAGCCTTTGCTTCTCCCACTACTCCTCGGTCCTCACCGAGCTCTCTGTTGTTTTGCGCATTCTTTAATCCACCGCGTCTGCGGCTTTGCTACTTCTTGGCGTATCCCGGCTCACAGCTGTACGTCGCTGCCCATGAAATTCTCCTCGACCTTCCGGCGATCCTCTGCGGCCGCCTCCTCTTGCTGACACAGTGACACGCCGACACGCCCCTCGCACACCCATGTGATTATGTGAGTGATCGCTGATCGACTGACATCGAAAGCTGCATCTAAGCTAGATACACTATACTCGAGTGTTACAGAGGAGCACGCACGACTTTCTAGGCCTCAACATTGACCGAGCCGTGCAGTCAGTCCCTCTCGATCTGAATCTGCGCCTAATAGTACTAATTTGCGAGAGTAGACCTGCGCCGCGATGAAACGAGGCAGACCTCGAACGGGCAAGTGCTGTACGGGCGAGCGGATCGTGAACAAACACATCGCAACAACCGCACAGTATGATGGCGGTGCTGCATGCTGCGGCATCATGAGACAGAGCGACGCAGACGATCGCGTACCACCCCGAAAGCAGGAGTGCAGGACCGAGCCGCAGGCGTACGCACCGGACCGGGACCGTGCCCAGTGCCATGTCCCCGGCCCCCGCGCGTAATAATGCGATGAGAACTGGAAAGGCGCCGCGGGGGCACAGGGGGACACCCGGACGACAGGGCCAGGCTTGCATGGACGCGACCCCCAGCCCAGCACATCGCGGTGGCGACACACCCGCAGCCGCGCACGCCGCGGTAGCCGGCGCACCACGAGCCCCTGTGCCGGCGTGCGCGTGTCTAACGGGAAGAGGAGGGGAAGGCGACGCGCGCGAGGCCGAGACGGCCGGGGGGGAGGAGCGCGCGAGCCCCGTCGCGAATGCCACCCACGGCCACGGGACGCAACACCGGCCGGCCGACCGCTCGCTGATCCGCCCGAATGAATCATTGGGCACTGGTCCAGGTGGTCCTGGTCCCCCCGCGTCGGCCGTGGCCGGGGACGACGACGTCCGCGCGCGCGGGGTTCGCTCGCATGATTAGATGACGACGCGCCGCGCGGCCGCTTAGGTTGGCACGGGGGGGTGTAGGTAGTTGGCTGGCCTGGGTGCGGCGTTTTGTTTCTCGGCCTCCGTAGGTACGAGACGTTGGTAGCGAGCAATAGTTCCGACTTTAAACTTGTGTCGACCGCTAATAGTGCTCTAGTACTGGCTTTTCCCCCTCTATCTTACTTATTGCTACGTTCAACCGTAATTAACCACTCAGTGCAGTATGGAGCATCGAATGGCTGTTTGATTGTTTGTTATCCTATCATGTTATATTGATTTCACGTGTTATTCTCACAAATATTAATAAGTATTAAATTATTGAATAGATTAGAGTTTCTACCAATATCAGGGAGCTATCTTGTTAGTGACAAAAAATACAGTGCTTGAGACACGTTGTATATCCTCCAAAGTCATCGCTCCATCTCTATACTAACTTAATATGTCTTAATGTTTTTCAAGTTGGATATTAATATCTTGCCGTATTAGATAATAATGTTGTTGGCGTAATCAGAAAATACGCAACAGGTTTTTAGTGTTAGAACCTCGAAGGGTTCGAAGTGTAGACAGAGGTTCAAACTCTGTCCGAGACCTCCGAAACGGATAATAATCTTCGTGCAAAAGTAGTATTGATTAGTACTACAAGTGTTCGATCCTCTCCTCCCTGTAAGGAGGAGGGTATTTATAGGCACAGTAACAACAGGGTTATACTAGTTTACACACTACGTACAACTGACTATAACAGTATTATACGGTGGATTACATAGGGCAATTTAGTAACACTTCGTATGAACATGGTAAGACTCACGTCTTGTCAGAGTGGATAGGGGAGCCTATGGTTTCGACGTCACCTTCGAGTGGTTTCGAGCCACGCAGTCTCTTCGACAAAATGGTCTTCGTATCAGCAAGGTGGTTCCATGTCTTTGGCCCTTCGGAGGGTCTCTCGACAACTACGGGCGAAGCTGCGGCTTGAGCATTCGGAGGGGGCTTCAAAGTTCTTATTATCATTGTCTTGTTAGGGCAAAAATATTTTTCTCCAATAGTAGCCTCTCACATGTAGCTCTTTGTTAGAAAGGATAAAATGAGCTTCGATGAATAACATACTTCGAGTAGTTCCGTTCGAAGCCATAGATTCTGGAGTCTAGCTTTTAACCTGCCGTAGTTCTTTGAGCATTTAATGAGCCATAGAGCCGATGGGACATTCTTAGAAGCCCAAATGACGCTTAATGCGGCCAAAAATCTAGAACCAAACCGTCACTTCGCTACGCGCCTTCTACTTTTTTACCTTGACCCCACTAATCATAGACCACGGAAGACGCCTGAAAGGTTAGTAAAAAAACGGCCCCGAGGAACGCGTCGGGCGTCTTTTACCGCCTATAAAAACCCCTTCAGCCACAGAACTCATTCCGCGCTCAAGCATATTTCTGCTCCTGCTCTCGCTTTCTATTAAGCTCCTAGCCACCAACCTCCGAAGCCCCTCCTTCGCCTCTTTTCGGAGTAGAGCCTTAGCTTCGGCAAGATGACGAAGAAGTCCTTCGCAGACAAGAGCCTCCAAGCCGCGGGAGGGCCTACTTTGGTGCAGGCCCAAGCAGTGGATGCAGCAGCGGCCGTAGCTCCAAAGAGTGCGTCGAAGCACTATGGGACGCACGACCTCCGACCTCCTATGGAGTTGTACAGGGAGTAGACCTTCGATCTAAAGAGGATGCACTCAACCTTAGACTCCGTGAATGACGCCTGCTCGGGAAAGGTCTACAAGTCGACCAAGGTCCAGATCCCAAAACACGAAGTGATCCCCGCTCCAAGAGACAACTAGATCGTGATCTTCGAAGCCTTCCTCGAGGCGGGGTTCAGAATCCTGGCGTCGAACCTATTGGGAGAGGTGCTTCGGCTATACAACCTCCAGCTCCTCCTTCTGTGCTCCGCAGCCCCTAAAGCGGTGTTAGCCATCGGGAGGCCTGCGATGTGCTCCGCAGCCCCTAAAGCTGTGTTCGCCGTTGGGAGGCCTGCGATGTGCTCCGTAGCCCATGAAGCGGTGCTTGCCGTCAGGAGGCCTACGATGTGCTCCGCAGCCCCTAAAGCGGTGTTCGCCGCCGGGAGGCCTGCTAGGTCCTCAAGGCCTTGTGCGCTAGCCTCGGCGAGAGGATGCTCCGAGCGCAACGAGGCCTTCAGAACTCAAGGGGACCTCCGAGGGGGAACTGCACTTTTGCCTTTCTTCGGAGGTATGACTCGAAAGGTTATGGTAGAGAGGCTAATTTAGAACTAGAGTCTCCACGGACGGCGCCAACTATTGACGTAATCAAAAAATACGTAACCGATTTTTAGTGTTAAAACCTCGAAGAGTTTAAAGTGTAGACAGTGGTTCGAACTCTGCTCGAGGCCTCCAAAATAGATAATAACTTTTATGCAGGAGTGGTATTGATTAGCACTACAAGTGTTCGATCCCCTTCCCTTGTAAGGAGGAGGGTATTTATTTTGGGTTATGGGGAGGCTACGCTAGCACTAAATTTAAAATTTTTACCCTGTTCGTCCAAGAACCATACATGTAATAGGATCATAGATCGTTACCTCTAGCCATGAGACGCGCTATGGATGATGAGGACATCGCCCATAATGACAGAGACATTCCTCACTATATAATTTCAGGACCAATCACTCGCTCACGTGCTCGAAAGCTTCATTATAAGTTGCATTCGTTTCTTACTATCCATACTGATATGAATAGGGATGGAATGCTATTTATGAGTGATATTTTAATCCTTATGAACCACGAAAATGATGACAAGGGACTATCGGCCGGAATGCTCGAACAGACCGACCAATCGGCCGATGAAGAGGAACGTGAAGCCAAGCCAACAGTGGACAAGGACCTATCGGCCGGGACGCTCGAGCAGATCGACCAATCGGCCGATCCCGACCACCAATCGGCCAATTCGGACCCCGACTCTGACTACGACATATCGGCCGGGACGCTCGAGCAGACCAACCAATCGGTCGATCCTGACCACAAAGCGGCCAATCCCGACCCCGACTCCGACTCCGACATCGACCTATCGGGCGACCCTGACTCCAACCCCGACACCGACCTATCGGCCGACCCCGACACCGGCCCTGACCAACAATCGGCCTACTCCTGACCATCTCTCGATAAGATACTCGAGCCTGTTCAGAATCAGAGTCCTGCTAGAGTACGACCTATATTCCTTGGGATCCGGGCCCATATTCCTTGAGATCCGACCCATGTCATAGAGGGCAACTACGCCGTGTGAACCCTATAAATAGGCACCCGCTGCCAATGTTAGGGTTGGGTTTTGCTTAGATTATTCTGCTGTGGCAGTTTCGCCGTGTATCGGTTTGTAGAACCCCAAACTTCGAATACCTCCACTATTATCTACAATTTTAGATTGCGTCTACCTCGTTCTTGCTTGTGTTCTCGATTCGCAGGCAGGGATAAGCCTTTTTGGCGAGGTCAATCGCGTTCGTGCGTGGTTGATAACCAGCGGAGCGGTGGTGTAGCGGTTGCTGGTTTCGGATCGGTGCTGATCTGAAGCCGGACCGTCAACGTCGAGATCTCCACAAATCGTGTTTACCCTCCTGACGGAAGATCGGGCATCCCCGTGCACATCAAGGGCAGCGGAAGTAGAGCTGATAAAGCACGTCCTCGATCGGCTCCGCTCAGCTTCGTCCGTTCGTCGGCAATGAAGACGACGTGGTTCGGCAATCTCCAAGGGAGAAAATCAGCACGCAGTAGCAGCGGTGCCTCTACGGTATCCACACATACAGGGACGGAATCACCTCAAACCGGTATGCTAGTACCGTGCGAGAGGTTAGGGGAGAGACGGCCACAATCGATGTAGCCAGGAGAGGTGGCGGCTAGGGTTAGATCAAAGCAACAACCAACAGCAGCAGCCAACCACGCGAACAGACAACAGCCTTTTTATGCTAGCCCCTCCTCTCCTTATATAGTGCTTTCTAATGGGCATTTAATCAGTATTAAAGCCTAACAGATCTAATCTGTTCGTTTGGACCCAGAATTTCCGGTCCAACCGGAACTTCCGAAAATAATATTCTGTATCGAATTTATTTCAATCCGAAACTTCCGGGACGTCCAGAATACACTTTGAGGTAGGCCCGGAACTTCCGATTTCTCCAGAAACCAAAACTGGGGCTGGCCCGGAACTTTCGGTCGAACCAGAACTTCCGGATGCTCTAGAACCCGGAACTTCCGATCTCAAGCTAGAACTTTCGCTTCCCCAGATTCTCTTGGGCATATTTTCATCAATTTATAGGCACGGTAACAATAGGTTTATACTAGTTTACCCCTTACGTACAACCGACCATAACAATATTACACGGTAGATTACATAGGGACAATTTAGTAACACTCCGTATGAACATAGCAAGGCTCATGTTTTGTCGGAGGGGATGAGGGAGCCCATGGTTTCGACGTCACCTCCAAGTGGTTTCGAGCCACGCAGCTCCTTTGGCGGAGTGGTCTTCGTATCAGCAAGCCGGTTTCATGTCTTCGGTTCTTTGGAGGGTCTCTTGACAACTACGGGCGAAGCTACGGCTTAAACATTCAGAGAAGCTTTGAAATTCTTGTTATTATTATCTTGTCAGAACAAAACATTTTTCCGGATAAATATCATAGTGTCACACTTCTGAACATTATTCCTCTCACGTACGTCCACCGTGCTGATACATTAAAAAATATTTTTCCATATTTAAGAGATATCTTATTTAGGACACGGGCGCTCTGGTCTCTGAGACGGGCAAACGAATCCGGCCTCCCCCAAATGCCCCGTTGCCTGCCGCGTCTGTGACTGCCCGAAGCACATGCGCTCGTGTCGCGATGGCGCGATGCTGGTGGATATTGCGGCACGACACGCCGCGATGCAGACGGCGGACGCCGCCTTCAGCATATAGCTGTAGCGGACTGTACCCGAGTCTCGCTTGCTGTGAATCTGTGATGTGAAATGCCGGTACGACTGCTGCCGTCTCAGCAGCTGCAGCCTGCAGGGCGGTTTGGTCTGAGCACGCACGTTATGTCTCGCCACGCATTATTGCCGTGTTGGACGGCGGTAAGCTAGCAGCTACCTAGCTGTTCTCTCGTCACAACTCACACAACCCCTCCTGTGGACTATGCGTGCTGGGTTGGCAGCATAGCGACACGCAAACCGCAGTATTCATCGATCGGAATCTGCATGCGAGTATGTTTTGCGATCGGGAATATGCGTACGTTACGCCTACGGCCGGCCGGCCAGCTCACGGATACGCAGCGTCGCTAGATGCCACGGGGAAAATACGCGTCCTGCTACACTTGTGATACGGACGGCTTGTTGGTATTTGTGGTTTTTTAATGGCTTTTTTATAGCGAGGCTTAAAAATCTCCAGCCGACGGAGCACGCACACGTATTGGTCCAGCGCTACAACACAGACACTTCTGGTAGAAGAGTTACTGCTGGCAGAAGTGTCAGCTCCTTACTAGTTACTCCTTACCTCTATGAAAAAACCTTGGAAGCTATCAAGTTCTATATTACTTCACACGACAGTCATAGGAGCACCTTGTCACAATCTCCAGATTCTTTTACAACCTCTAGGTAATCTGAAGCAAATCAAAGCAAAATTGCCTCATTAATTACACGCACTAGGCTGCAGGCTTGCAGCGCAGCCGGAGCTGTAGCCTGTAAGGCCACCGCATGGCGAGAGAAGCAGAGTCCGTAAGGATCTCCTAGATGGAGTAATCGATGGCGACATGGGTTGTACTTGTGCATCAACTTATAAGGCTTTCTTGGGCCAGATTTAGGCCTCCGTAATAATGGGCTTGAGCTTAAGCTTCTTCGACTAGTTGGGCTTTCTGCTAATAGTAGAACTTGACAGCAATTTTATTTTTATTTTTTTTCAAAAAATCCCATTTTCTAGAATTTTTTCTTTGTTGATTTGTCCATTTTGCCTTGTAATGACACGATTCAGCGTGATCAAAAGACGTCAATAATAAGGAAATAAATTTTCTCATAGAGATTTCTAAGTACAAGTGGAATCTGTAATATAAACATAACAATCTCCTGCTGCCGCTATAACTGGGACGGCACTAGAAGCGGCATCACCGTGCTTCCGAATTCGATTCTGACGACACTAAAAACAGATGGGGCACCTCAGCTTTGCCGAGCTAGCTAGCTAGTAGAGTTGCGTGCTGGCAGGGGAGGCTTTCGCGGCGAATCTTGCGTGCATATTTCGGCACCCAACGCAGCGCCACCTCTGAAACTCTCGAACTGCAAATTGCTGCCTTGAATTGTAGGACGCGTCGTCGTCGGCGATCACGTCGACATGCTCAGAGACATCGTCGCAATCAGGACGCACGCCAGCGCCAGCGCCGCCGCCCTGCCGTTGGCCGTCGCCGGAGCAGCGCCCACGTCGCTGTAGTCAGGAGGCGAGTTTGAGCCGTTGCCAGGAGGGGACATTGACCCGTAGTCGGGAGGAGTCGTTGATCCGTAGACTGGCGTTCCGATGTCCGGCGTGGTCGGCGTCGGGGTCATCGGGGTCGTCGGCGTCAGGGTGGTCGGGGCCGGCGGGGGCAGGGTGGTCGGCGCCGGCGGGGGCATCGTGTTCTGGCCTTGACCTCCACCGCTGCCGTTCCATTCCAGAATGAGAATTTCAGCCGTTGTTCGTAGAAAAAAACTTATTTTCTTCAAAATTTTGTTTGAAACTTTGAATTGGCACAAAATCTTACCTCGATGCTGGATACTGGCACGACCCTGAACCTGCGTGATTGAAAGATGAACAAGTTCGTCAGGAAGATGTAAAAACATAGATGCGTGTGCCGTGTGTTGCGATCGAGTCGGGATATTGATGAGCTTACTCGGATCGGTGTTGGTGATGGTGGCCGTACCGCCGAAGTCGCAGCTGGTGGGGACGGGGTTCTTCTGGTAGTAGCTGTTGAAGGCGTAGGAGGCGTGGTCGTGGACAGTGTCCGGGTTGAAGCAGCTCCCGCCTTGCTGGATCGTCGAGCAGTCGGCGCCGTAGCCGCAGGCGTAGTCCAGCGCGACCTGCAGCGCGGTCGGGCTCGCGCTCTGGCTCGCCACGCACCACGTCCCGCCACCAC
>KE372151.1:129807-139914 GCA_000418225.1 Zizania latifolia | reverse complement strand
ACATTTTAACTGTCGACAGGGAGCAAAAGGATACCAGATTTATAATTTCGAGAAAAATATTATTTTTAAAAACTATTTTAACATTAGTTGCATTTTGCATGTTGAGTCGAGATGTCCACGAAATCAATCTGAAATTTCCATATTAAAAATCTGAATTTGTGTAATTCAGAATACAAAAACTTTGAACAAAAATTGATTCAGACCACTTTATTCAACACTATCGTTCCTGTACAATGATCTGAAACAGAAAATGGATGCCCAAATATACAAGCCATGACATACAACGGCAGTTTATGCTCGCTATTTGTAACAGCTAACATAACATAAATGGCGAATCTTGATCCTATGCCTAATTTCCCAATAACGGGGTGCACCTCATGTATTGTAAACATAACCTAGCTTCAGTGACAGGCTCAGCAGAGGATAATTATGAATCTTCTCTTGATCTAATTCTGCTCAAGTGTACGGAGGAATGTCTTCGAGATTATTGGCCTAACGTCTTCCACACCAACAAGGGTCTCCAGGAATGGGAGTAACTCGACCAATTCTTGGTCTGAGGGGTCATCAAACCAGCTCTTTATTGGTATACCATTGTCCACTTGCAACTGGAAAACCTGAAAAAAACATAAGCTTTAATTGCTACATCTTTGGAAGCAAACAGCGATAAGAAATAATAAACTTATGCCCTATGTACATACTTGAAAAGTTAACGAGTTATAAAGCAACTGGATGCGTACAGATCACAGTTCTATATTTCTAGAAACTAGGTCAAGAACTGCAAAAAGGAAACATTTCCACCTGTTGAGATAAATCATATATTGTATTTTGGAGAAGGCATGCTACCTGTGGAGTATTGTCAACTATCACAACTTTTGCCAAGTCAACTCCAAGAATCGTCAGATCCTTTGTATAACAACCACCGGAGAATATACATGACTCACGATACATACGGTGTGAAATCAACCTCCCATCAGGATCAAGTCTATCTATTAGTTGCTCAGCATAAATTCTCTGGCTAGCTGTGAAAATGACAAGCTCAAACATCTGAGCTACCTTCTCAAGAAACATCTTCAGATAAGGCCTTTGCCTAACATAAACTGTATGATTTTTCATATTAAAGAAAACTTGAAGGGTGAAATCAGCATTTTCACAATGATCCAATGTTGAATGTACAAGAGTCTCTGCATATGAGAAACAGTTTATACTATGTTAGAAAATAGAATTATGGTATTAGGAATGCTGATAACAGCTGAATTTCATTATCCTGGAGGGCATCCTACTACAGTGCTAATTGCTAATGCATAAAAATAAATAGAAAAGTATGATGCCAACAGAAAAGAGCATAAGCCATAAACTTCAGGAAGCTTAACTATTTCATCCACAAAAATATGTACATGGTTTATAAAATAATCTCAGTCCAATTGCCACTTAAAACTTCAAATAAAGCAGGAACGTAGTATCCATTTAGTCTCAAATATTTATGAAACCATAACAAGACTGCTTTTAGACAAACGTTCATCATCAAAGAGCATAATCAAATCATTTTCCATGTGTTCCATTTTAATATTTATGGTAGCATACATAACTCAAAGGTTCATTGTAAAGAACATTAATTAAGATTGCATGAAGTGAAGATACTGCCGACTTACCATCCAAATCCAGAACAAGAGTGACTTGTTTTAATCTCGCTGGTTTTGATAAACAACTGGGTGAGTCAACATCCATTAAATCAGGCAGACATCTAGAAAGTGGCTTTTCATCAACATATTCCATTACTGCAATACCTCGAGAGGCAGAATTACTTTCAGTTTCTGAATCCCAGGGCTTCATTCGAAGGTACAATGATGTATCATCGGTGTCCACTGTAGTCTGATCAACTTTGGCCTCATCAGTAGTGTTATTTTGTTCCTCGGTATCATTGATGGACAGGAGCGCCACAGGCCGCTCTACCATGTCAACAAGATTCATATAATCATGATGGGAAGAACTAACATCATTTGTAAAACCCATTAAGCTATCAAACTGCACAGCTGAAAAGCTTTCTGAGAAGTAGAAGTCCAGAACATCCCAGACTTGAAATTCGTTTGCAGTATTGTATCCTTCATCATTGCCACTAAGAATCAGCTGAATGAACTCAGTGCTTTCATCCATTTCTGCAGTGATGAAAAGGAAAAAAGATAAGGGCATTCAGCTTTCTAAAACGAACAATATTAGCTATAAAAGAATTGGATAACATTATAAACATATAGGAAATCATATACTGTAGCAACATGTAGTCTCCACTCTCCAGTTATCCAATATTGAAAATATAAAAGCCTGGTTTCAAAATCCTAGAATGACAACAACTAAAATGATTGAAAGGTTGGAAGTGAAGCCAATATTACCTGTAGCATCGTGGTTCATCTCTTTGAACTGAAGATCGCTGTACATTGGGTCAGGTGAGAGGGCAGTCTCCAGACCAGATGATGATGGCACTGATATTGGGAGCTACAAAAATAAACAATAGTTTGAATAATCCATATGAATATACAACTTTTCAGAAATAGCAACGATTTTTATGCCAACGAGACATGTAACAGCACAATGAGATTGTTCTGTTACTAGATTTTACGGAGAAACACTAATGATTATCCAAGTCAGTTTTACTAAAATAACATATCTTGTATAAGCAGAGCGCTCACAATTCCAGGCACTGGCAGATTTAGTGACAGTGAGGAAGTTGACTTTAAGTTAAGCAATTACATTTGTGGGAAAATCACAATTGAGTATGGATTAGTAGTTTCCAATCCAAATGACAGAAATATAATAATTTGTAAATTTATAAAGGTAAAAGTAGTTAATACCATAGATCCAGGGCCACATGATAACAATGAAAGTGGCAGTACACTGGAGGTTGCTGTGTCAGATTCATCCTGCAACAAACTGACTTCCGCGATTCCAAAGTTTCCTCCTGATACTTTGGGAGTAGAGCAAACTGCAAAAGAATGATTCATCATTCATTAAAATTGAACCCACAATTGTTGCTGATTTTGAGAAAAAAATTAATGCTTGCGTCTACCAATTAATGATGGTATTAACATGATAAACTGTGTTTATGCTGACCATCACCATATATCCAAATGTATGTAATGGGACTGTTGTATCTTCTGTGCATATCCTAAAAGTGGAATTATAAACAAGGAACTGTAAAACCACCATGCAACCATGAATCCTTGATACACCATGCATTGCCTGTATCAAACTAATTTTTGATCTGCAGAGAGGGTGAAAAGAATCTACTACTGTGATTCCAATTTATGTGCTCAGTGGTCAGCACATAGCAATACCAACAGAACTTCTCATTCACAATTTCATTTACAGAAAGGTTTTGTTTGTACCTTGAAACTTGAAAGTAGTGTTAAGCAACCACAGCATAATAGTGTTAACATTCTTATTTATGAGTGCAAACCTGCATCTGAGAGAAAATACTACTAGCAGTGTATTAACTTAATTCAAATTACTGTGTTCAGATCAGCATTGACCCCCTGCATATAACAATTCACTACTTCTAAAGAATTGCAGCATAAGTTTCATTGCACATTTATAATTTATTTTTCTAATAAGAAAATGGTATATAAACCACAAAATCGAGTGAAACCACTTAATTGTCATCTGAATAGGAAATATCCCAGTTTTTAGTTGGGCGTTATCTTTGTCTCTTTCCTTTTGTGAGCACTGAGCTTACTGTGCAATGTAAAGACTAATGACACTAGTTCTGTTCATGTACAAAATACTGCTAAATTAGCATTGCCACACTTCCGGTTTTAGTAACATGGCCTACCATGGATTCATGGTATCAAGCATCCCAGGAAGTGTATGCATTCACAGAGTCACTGCCTAACTGCCTCTAAAAGCATAGAATTACAAACAAACTTTTGCAGTGCAGCTATGGTTCAGGTGTACTCTAAGCAGAAATTCTTGAAATCAGCAATAACAACACAAAAACCATGATGAGTATCAATACGGACTGTACCATTTTGATGACTTTGTAGTGCAGACCCCACCACTGTTCTATCGAATGCAATCTCTTGAGATTCTTCCAATATTTCGGTGGTCTTGCAAAATGAATGAAGCTCCTGCGTCCCTAAATAGTCGGTGCTTAACATTTTATTCATCCTTAATGCAGGCATTTGCAAAAAGCATGTTGAAAGTACTGCAGTTCCAGTAGGAAAAGGCCAACTGTTGAAACATTTGATATCACTAAATACATTAGTGCAGAAAAATGAAGCCAGTAAAATATCTACAGGCTAACGATCTGGTGGAGAGAACATGCTTTATTTTCCAAATCCACAGCTATAATCGATGAGTGATTTTACGGTTCTTGAGGAGTTACCATAGTTTTTAGTGTATCAAAAATTAACACTGAAAATTGTATACTGCTCGAGGAGGATGGTAAAATTTCTCATAATTGATAATTCTTTGGCTAAATATAATATCTAGGGAAAAGAAAAACTCAAATCCAGTAAATTCACCAGTCGAGCAGCCACTGACATTTCAAAATCTCTAAACCCTCGTAGCAAGCAACGACTTTAGCACCAACTAAATTCCCTCCCATTCCCCATATTTTCTTTGTTTTATACTTTCGAGAAAAAAAATCGTTCATCCATCTTGTCCGGACATAAATTCGTAGCAGAAACTAAGCTTGTCGGCACGAACGAGGCCTGCAGAATTCCCCACACCCATGTCGCATCTCAAAGGCTCGCTTATCCCCTTCCTCGCGTCGAGCTCGAGCTCACGAGGAGACGAAGTTCAGCGACCACCCGGTGAAGCCCCAAAAACCTTCACCCCACACATACCTACCGTTGTTCTTCAGCCCAATTCCGAGCTTCCAAAATATTTTTTTCACATAAGAGGCAGTTCAGAGAGTCACACCCCAACAACCTGCTGAAACTTTCCCAAGCTTACACTACTCTCGAGTCTAAACAAGCGAAGCGTCCCCCCAGCTCAATTACACAAAACCCACAAGAATCACACGCATACGAGCTAGAAACGGGCTGAGTCGAGCAAGAAATCGAGCGCGGCAAAATCCCCGACCAAAGCAGAGCTCGAGCAAGACGAGGAGAGGCACGTACCCGACCAGCACGAAACCCTCGCCGCCGAAGCCTTCTGGAGCACGATCCCCTCCCGCTTTTGCTTACCCTTGCTTACTCTCGCACACACACACACCGGAGAGGAGGAGGGGGAAGAGGAGGGGAGGGGAGCAAGCAAGCGCGCAAGAGGCAGGAAGGAGAGGAGAGCGCAGGTAAGGGACAGCTCGATCGATCGCTAATCCCGCCCACATATAATCTGCGCGACGTCCGCTGAGTCAAGGTCTCGCTCCTGACAGGACTATCACTGACGTATGGGCCCAAAAGTCCGACCCCGCGGAATGCGCAGGTGAGGGTAGCAGTTTACGTAGCTTTCACATTTTCGCGGCGCGTTGCGGCTCCTGCCTCTCGCCCACCATTGACCGCTCACTGACAGGTGAGCCCTATAGGTAAGGGGCCCCGGTCGTCAGTTGGATGAGCTGTACTATGGCACGGTGGGTGCAGGGTATCAAGGGCCGGGGTGTACACGTGGACGGTGAGGATGGGTAGCTCATCATGCCCAGCGGATTTCACCCGTTTAGTTTAGTGTAGCGCCTAGTCTCACTTTATCTAATCTCCAAACTGATCGTACCCGTCGTTTCGCTGCGTGACTGACAGCTTGGGCCCACAAAATTCCGGGCCCAACTGTAAGCGGCTTGGGATTGGTGAAGGCCTGGAGTGGCCTTGGGATTCATGGAGTTGGTGGGGTACACGTGGACGGCGCTTGATCTTTTTTCCCCTCCTCCTCCTTCCCGGCTGTGTCCAGTGGCAAATCGACGCGTGGGGCGCCCTCTCCGTCCGGGCCGGGGCGCGTGCGGCCGCCGCCGGCTCTGCGAGTCTGTCAGTCTGTGGCTTTGCGCGGAGAGAGGGGAGCAGCGGCGCAGCGCGCACGTGCTGCGGAGCGAGATCGCCGGCGATCCAGCGTGCTAGGACTGTCAACAGAGCCAGAGCTTAGAAGCCGCGCTCGAATAACTCACGAGCCTAACAATCTATTTGATTTCTCTTTATAAATACAATAAGATAGTTGATTAACTATATATATTATTACGCTTCCACAATAGTACCTAGATATATCTAATATATGTATTAAATCTTCTTTTCATTTACTATTATTATATATTATATAATAAAATATCTTAGCAGACATGCGTATTTTCTTAATGACATGCTTTATCGAGCTAAGTTAAGTGTGACCTATCTTTAATCGAGTTGAGCTTGAGTCTTTTTAGTAGATCATATGTTGAAATACACGTCTGCTTAGAAGATTGATGGTTAAGGTTCTCTTCTAGATGGTTTACCACTGTCTAAATCAAGTCTAAAGGGTAGTATAGTATTTAAGCTCGTTTATGATAGCACAGTGAGCTTTTCAGAGTTTTTTTTTACAATAAATTTTGCACTAATTTTTTTCATGTTTATATTTTTATGATGCCATATTGTTCCCTGATGAAAGGATGGGTGAAACAATAGAGGGTAAAACGGTCAAGAAACACAGGCCTTGGAGTGGGCTATTAACCAGGGCAATTAGTCAATTGGCATATTCACCAATTGACACGTGGTGTAACGACCCGCCCCGGATTTCCGGAGATTTCACCAAAACGGGACGAGCTATTACTTATCGAAGACGAACGAAATATCTTGGTTGATTTCGTTCCATTCGGCAGTAGTACATTGCAGAAAGAATATTATAATATTTAGCCATTACAAAAGCTGTAGGAGGCATACCTTGCAGCAACAGTCATTATAAAAACCCAGCGGAAGCATTACAACATTTAAACATGCACTACTGTCTAAAACTCCACTTGGGGACTAGGCCCGAAACCCTAATCTTCTGGATTCTCGACTGCAACGCCTTCTTCATCCTTTCTTCAAAGTTGCCCTCGCCTTTCGGTAGATTCGTGAACTCTGGGGTGGTGGTTGTAAAACAACAAGGGTGAGTACTCAAGAGTACTCAGCAAGTCTTGGAAAATTTTATAGATGCAAGGTTCAACGAGCGGCTAGGGTTATCAAAGGAATAATAATAAATTTTATAAAATCTCTAAGTGTTTATACCCTCGGATAGAGGCCCCAACCTCTAACCGTTTCCCATAATAAAGTAAGTATAGTTCCAAGTTCAACAAATTTCATATTCTCAACACCCAAGATTGCTTTGCAACAAATCCCAATCTTTTCCATCAATTCCACATACCACATCATTCCATCTCAACATTTTCATCAATCATAATCTTACCATTCATCATCATCACCGTACTAACTTGCCCATCCGTCGGGAAAGCTTTCCCCTTAACCATGACCTCATCACAATCACATTTTATCTCTCATCTAGTTTAAAATCTCACGGTCACTCCCTATGAAACCTTTCAGCTTCCTGCTCCACACAGGAACGTTCATAGCCACTCAGGCTAGCCGTATACCCACCAGTATACTCTGGTAACATTCCATCCCAACCATTTTGTCGAAACAAAACAAACACTACGCAGGGGAAGACACATGAAGTCACTTGCCTATATCCGTGGGCACGGCTGTTCGAACAGATTAAAAACTTCAGCTAAAGGTGTACACTTTACCCTTGTGACACGAACTTACTCCACTACCCGCGAAGTAGAGGAGGTTCGGGACAAGGACTTTCCAGAGCAGACCTAGGATACCCCGCTGCCACCTAGATAGATTCACGGTCAAGGATCAGGAATCACTTTTCCTTCGTCTCCCCTGGACATCCCGCGGGTGCTCCATATCACAATTCCTCACTCACAACCTCATCTCTCGTGCCCGTTAGGGACTTTGCAAGTAAAACCACGAGCCACCCCGGTGATTTCATATCTTTCGGCAGTCGGGCCATCCCAGACCCGCTAAGTACTAGCCTAGGGGCAGAGCCATTATACCCACAAGGTTGCACGTAGGTTGTGCTCATGCTTTTCCAAGGAATCGGTCCTTATCATTCAATCAAGGTTTTCAAATAATTTCACACAACACATTTCAAATCACACATTTGCCCAATCTATCTCTAGTCGACATGTTTTGAGTATGAGTATGTGTGTGTATGTGTAGTGCACCCATATTTCAAGGAATGAGCTAAAAGCAATAAAAGAATAAAGTAAATATAATGTATATAAATGTAAACCTTAAGCGACAAGGGTAAACAGGGTATTCGACATCAAGGAGGCTAGTTTGCAAGTTCTTAGGATTTAGTTGTCATATTACGCAAGCAATAAACTAATATATTAGTGTACGTGAATGCACAACCTAATCATGCATATATATAAGTTTTTAAATTATTACAATCAATGCAATAGGTTCAATAATGTTCAAAGGAAGACTTGCCTTGCTTCGATAATGAAATATGAGTCTTTAACGAAGTAGTCTTGAGAGTCCTCAGTGTCGGCGGCTAGACAACATTCACACATACAATGAAGAAAAAGCAATCAAGAAAAACTATAAAATTTGTTTAAATGGTGCCAAAATAAACTTGGGATTATTAGAGCAATTTAGGTTCTGGAATTGAGTCAATCGGAGTTGAAATGGGTCTTCTACGAATTTCTAAAGATTTAACTAATTCTGAAATTAGGAATAGAACTGTAGCATTATTGATTTGGGCCGGATCAGTATTTATTTTAGAAATCAGGAAGTGCACTATTCATCTAGGCCAATTGTTTGAGTGGGCTAACCTGCTATTTTATTTCAGGAAAAATGGGAAAGCCACTATGCTTGCTGGGATGGCAGAGTTGGCCCATTCGGCCAGGCTGTACACACGTGCGTGCGCATGTACGCTTGAAGGCGTGCGGTTACCGGCGCTTTCGGCTGGCGAGTGGGTCCCGTAGGGGCGGGCGCACCCACGCACGCTTGAGTGCGCGCAGACGCTCTGGCCAGCGAGCCCAGGCTGTGCATTAGGCGTTGCGGGGTACATGCGTAGGGGCACTGGGCGTGGTTCACCAGTTCGCAGCCACGTGCCGGTCGGGTGGGGCCCGGCGTACCGCAGTTGGGTGTGGCGTGGAATGCAACTGCCCTACTGACGTGTGGGGCCCAATGACCAAAGGCAAAAAGAGAGAAAACCCACCGGCTAGAGGTAGAAGATGACTATGAACGGCCCAAATTTCTTTGACACCTAACTTCCCTGATACAAACTCGATGGCCATGAAAATTTAACAGCAGGTAGAGGAGGCTTCGATTAACACATCCTACGGTCGGATTCTTGATCTGGGCTATGGTTTTGACAGAATCAAAAAGGGACAGTATGACCCGAGACCATCGCATAGGATGATCGGATCACTTCGGCGATGAGCGGGGGCACTTTTCACCAGATTAGATGTGTCCTGAGGACCCTGGTTTGGTTGGATCTGGCTAAACCTCACGGGAGTGGCCTGGCGACGACGACACCAACATGGTGCATACGGGCGCTCGTCGCCGGCGAACTCCAAGGGCGTCCAGACATGGGAAACTAGGGGAACACGATCATCTGCCTAGGTACAAGCTAAACATGTAGAGAATCGCATGGAAAACGATACCTTGGTTGAACGGAATGGATGAGAGGCAGGGACGGCGGTGAAAAGAGTGTTTTGACGAGTGGCCGCGAGTTGACGTCCAATCTGCGAAAATGGAACTAGAGTAACTTGTTGATCACATTCTTGGGCTTGGAAACGAAAGGAGGTCACCGGAGAAAGGGAGGTGCTTACCGAACAGTTGTGCCCAGGAGAAACAAGCTCTCCGGCGGAGCTCCGACGAGCTCCACGGACGGAGGCCAGAGTGGTTTCGAGATCCTGGCAGCGCTAGGGTTTAGGGAGTGGGAGTGGGGTGCGGAACGAGTGAGGTGGTCGCGGCATTTATAGAGGGCAGAGAAGCTTTGGGAAGGGCTACGGGTCCGACGACCGGCCTTGTCGGGGCGTGGCGTGCTGCTGCGGCCGGCGGCCGGTGCAGCAGTTTGACCACACAGAGCTTTGGCCAGATGCGAGGACTGGCGGCCAGAGGGGTCACGCGCATGGCAGGACGGCCTAGCGTGGTGGCGTGGTCC
>KE372151.1:93143-115138 GCA_000418225.1 Zizania latifolia | reverse complement strand
TTTTAGGTTTTACGGTAAATCTATTTTTCATGGTATGTCACGTCATATAATTTTCACTATGTCATCATTGCTCTTCATTCAATGCTTCAATGTACACTAAGACCATCGGCTTGATAGCCGATAGGCATTACTACTTATATTTTTTGTTTATCTTATCAGTTGCAGGATTAAACTGATTGGTACGTCACGAACCACAAATTTAGGACCTGCACTAGAGCTAAGCAGATCTCTCAGGCCACGCGTGTGACCAAAAACTTCACCAACAGGTCCCGAAAGTTTCGATCTAACCAGAACTTTCGGTTCCTCCAGAATTTGTCTCTAGGGCATATTACCGTCACCCCTCCCCTTAGCTAGGGTAGCTTCTCTTTCATCGATACCGGATGATAGGAGATTGGTGAGTAAGTGGGTAGGTAAGTCAATTTTTTTAACTATAGATTTATTGGGTTTACGCTCTTAGCTAGGGCCACAACCTTGCATCGTGCGCGGCGGTGTTCCTCTTGAGCTAGCACGGTCCTAATAAATGGTGGGATAAAAAATATATATCATAGCTGAACTAAATATTTTTAATTATCTATTTAAATTTTTTAAAATAAATTATATAATTTTAAAGTAATAAAAAGTTAGCGTGAAGCTTAAGCTCTAACCGCCCGTAACTAACCTAAAACTATTCTCGTGATTTTCCTTTCCTTTTATTAATTTTCAATTTTAACATGATTTTCTCTTTTTTCCTAATGATAGTATTTTTTTGTTAATTTTTATTTTTTAAATATTTTGTTTATTTCCTGGTTTCTTTTTTCTCTCGTAGCCGTCACTGTCTTTATTTTTTTTTTCAAATATGGTTTCGTCAGATATTAACCTTTTTGTACATATTTTTTATTCTTGTTTTCCGGTTTAAGCGCATAACCGACCTGCGGTAGTTGGAGAGGGCCATCGATCCTCAGTGCAATATTAGGGGCTCCGGCGGGCAAAAAAATGGGCGGCGGTCCGACGAAGAGAAAAAAACGTCGAAAATATGAAACGGAGCACGCGCGGCGCGGCGGCGGCACGCCCCTTCGACCGGCCGATCGAGGCGCTGAGCTGTGGTCGATGTAGGCGACCGCACGGCCGGTCGACCATTTGACCGGCAACGCGCGCGCGGTCTGATCTAGCAGCTAGTCTAGACGGAAAACGCGCAAGACAGCACACGAGTACACGACGACGACCACCGGTAGCAGGTCGTATCCAAACCAAGCTATGCCATCTCTATCTCCAAGTTTCTGTCCGGATGTGTCATGTGACCGCGATCTTGCCAACGGTCGATCGATCAAGCAGGAGAATAATCCCAGATTTATTTTCTCCGTGTTGAACAGAGCTAGCTTGCGCCGGAAACGTATAGTAAGACCGCCAGGACGCACGTACGCGATGAGGTAGGACGCGGACGTATTCACGTACGTACGGTACGTGGCTAGGTGGTAGCTAGGTGTGGCAACCAGGCAGGCAGGTCAGGTCTAGGGGCCGGCAACGCGATTGGCGCGGAGCAGATGAGACCCATAGAGCAAAGCATGTAGTAGATGGTCATGAGGACCGACACAATAGAAACTCACGAAAACATTTTTAAAAAAATAGTCTTATGAATTATGAGGCCGATTCGATGAACCTATAGATTAAAAAAACTCAACCGTCCTTATTCGGTGGTCGGGTTAACTGGCATCCCTGTACCGAGTGGTTACGCGATGGACCAAAAGCACACTTTCTGCACGGCGCCCAGCCTGGCCGGAGCGATAGAGTTGGTCAGCTTCAGCTAGCTAGCCCCCTCGTTGCAAACGAAAAAGGAAATGAAAACGCTGGTGCTCGTGTAATCGCAAGGAAAAAAAAGACTACACGTGCGTGCGTGCCCGTGGCAGCCTGCCGTCCCGCCGTTGTGCCGGTCGCGTGCCTAATATAATCCTCCTGACCTCGATCCCCCCTCTCGCCTTTGTCTTTCGCAAGTGCGTGACAGCGCCATTTGCTGCTGTTGGTGAGGAGCCTGCACGCAACATGGGTCAGACTGCCATGTGGTGTGGGGGTAGTGGCCACAATTTTTATTCCAATCTTTGAGCATCCTTCTGTCGATCGAGCTTGCTTTACTTTGGCTCAGGCCCAGAGGCCAGAGCCAACCACGACGGGCCGGCAGGCGTGTGCAACTAGCAGGTTTGTACAACCAGCAATCGGTTTACCGGTCAAACGACGGTTTCTAAACCAGACAAGTCGTTTGACCGGTAAGTTATTCAGTTAAAAAATCATATAAGTTATTACTAACCATAAACCATTAGCTAATGAGATATATCAAAATGACAAGGTTATTATGGTTTTACAAACACTGTCAAACAGAGAAACCATTTGGGAAAGCGTGCCTCGGGTGCAAGGAGAACACGTGCCATTCGCCTCTCCCACCAGGTTAGGAGTTAGAACACGTTGGCTCGGTGCAAACGCGCCACGAGCACACAGTCCGGTTCAAGTGTTTGAATATTGTTAGTTGGAAAAACTAGACGGCTCGACTTGATCAATCTCCGTTTGGGTATTATCTCTAGCCTAGCCAGTTCGCAAGAACTTGGTTACTGTATTTCTGTCCCGATGATATATTAACCACGGCTCTATAAAACATAAAGTATTTTTAAATACACCTTATAGCATTTAATTTAATTTAATTTATATAAAAAATTCATAAATTTTATATGTTTGTTACAAGCACTTATGTCGAGTAATGTTGTTTTGATTTTTTAAAGATTTTTTAAGCTGATCAAATCTAACTCTAATAAATTATGTATCTAGAGACGTAGATGTATTGAATGTATTTAGTTCAATAATTTGATTTTATTTTTATTAGAAATAAAAGTTTAAACTACTTTTATTTTACCGTACAAACTCTAGGTCACGAATCTTAGAGCTAAAGTTATACCAAACATTACCTTAATTCATTTCGTGAATTATGCGATAACCTTGGGAAAAGGAGTTTGGCAATTTACTTTGGAACGGACTAGGTTGCTTAACCTTTTATATGGTTATCTAGATACATGCAAAGAAAAACAACCACTAACCCAGAGGTGTTTGGCAGGATAATAATTAGCCCCATTGTTGCATGCAATGAATTAATTAACGAGCCTGAACGTACAGAAATGATTCGAGGACAATATTTTATATGACACGTGCACGTACGACGGTGCACGCCTCATGCGACGTTATGATGACACCAGGTGCTAAACTTGTTCAAGCCTCTCTAGTCTCTATATCGATTATCGATCGAATGGTCAAATGCAAAATTTATCTCCTTGGAGTCAATAAAGTTATGTGGCTCGACAACATGTTTGCTTACACGAAGTAGATTACCTCTAATATCAATTCTGATTAGCAGTTGCCGAACTCGTGCGTAGACCTCTCGTTATTAATAATATAAATATTAAAATTTTAATTTTACGTCAAAAACGTAAGCTATTATAGATTGGTTGGAATATAATCTTAATTATATTTTTAATGAGTTAATAACTCCAAAATTAATAATTAATAAATATTAAGTTGTACTCGTAAGTGCTAGATATATATTTTCATTAATTGAGTTATACTCGGTTTTGATTCTAAATTATAATTTTTTATCATTTAATAATTATGAAATATCAAGTTGTACTTTATCGGAGGTAGAATAATACAATATATGTGCTTTAAAAATAGCCCATAAGGTCAAAGAAACTGGGATATAAAATGAGCACAAAAAAGTTAAGGACAATTTGATCCGCCGTGTAAACGAACCGTATGATGTATGTACTCATATAATCAATGACTAAATTTTTCTAGTTAAAGTGGAAGCTCGCTTATAATGCGCAATTAGTATAACGATAAATTTAACGTCCGATATCATTACTCTTAAGAATTTAGGGAGATATCAATCTTTGTGCCACGTACTGTAGTGTCTGCGACTACGCATGTACGCTTCTATATAAAAAAATTTACATGTATACCAATGCTCATTAAATAATTATTGTAGAACAAACACAAAGGTATACCCATTCACGCAAACGTCGCTACAAACTTTTTATCTAGTATATTAGATTTTAATAGGATATTGAGCAAAGGTATACCCATTCAAAGAAACATCGCTACAATCTTTTTTAAGTTTATCTAGTATATTAAGATTTTAATAAGATATTGAGATCACTAAATTAGAGAAAAATATTTAGATCAACTGAAAAGTCATTGCTATCAGCTCACACTGAAACCATACTTTATTAGCTAGCCATTTGGTCTATCATGATAGTTTCTTTAACAGAAAAAGAAGATGAAGATGCTCTATTTTCATTCAGGTTACTAAGAATAAGGCCCACAAACAGGGATGCGTATCCATAGGCTGATGATGAGGTTGACGCTTTGATACTGCACGTAGGGTTGTGCTACAGTGAGCCAGGAATAAGACTACCAAGGAAAAGCAATAAGAATATATATATGATAGATGTGCTCTCTGATCTGAACCGTCCGTTGCAACCGAAAAGAATTCATGTCCACTCTCCATAATGTTCGAATCATGCCATGATCATGGTGGACATGGCCGTCCTAGCTATGTCTATATGCAGGTGCAGATTTTAAGAAATGCGCACAATTAACTTGTGGAGAACATATCCACTAGTAGAGACTCTACGTATATATCATCATTAGAACATATTCAGTGGAGAACATATCCACTGTATCATTATTAATTAATGCACATGTACTACGGAGAACTTGTTTTTAAAATAAAATTGATAAATCAATGGTAAAAATACAAAACTAAAGTGTATTTTATTAATAAAAAAGTATTACCGTGAGATGATAGATAAGAGATAGTATTGAAGGAATAAATTTTTTAATTTATGAACAAAGAGTGTGTGTAAGGAGATATAAATTAACTCTTTTTTAGATAAATTTGAAGAGATGGAAGAAAAATCTTTTTGGGACAGAGGAAATAACATTGATCGTAGTAAGGGGGTCTTTACGGTACCCCATTATCTCTTTAAAAGATAATACTTTAAATTAATCTGAACCCTTAATTAATTAGGATTAAAATAATTAAATAAAAATATTTTTTGGTTTAACTGGCTAGCTCCAGTCATTTTTTCCTATTGCCCGCCCGTAATTTTTGTCTTGCTCCTGGACTCCACGCCTTGATTATGCAGCCAGCAGATTCTCTATTGATTGCTTTGCTTACGGGATCATCGGTCTACAAGTAAACTTCTACTGCATGTGCGGGCAGAACAACGATCTGCATGCAGTGTGCACGGCAAGTTCTTAACTTCTGCTGGATGTGCGGGCTCTGCATGAAGATTGGTTGTTGAATATGCGCACGGTAAGATAATTAAACTTTTGCATGCATGCGTACATAATTTAATTAAGTTGTTATATTATTCTCTTCATGTCTGCATGTATGAAAGGATTTTAATTGGCAGTTATTTCCTGCATGCGCATGTACCGTATAAAGGAAGGAGATAGAGATAATAGATCATCATATTCAAATTTCAACCGTTAGATCATATAGAATAAACGGTTCACATTGATTTGGGGTTCTGTAAAATAATCCTCATAGTAATCTATTATGATGTAAGCCACTTGAGCGGGTAGGATGAAAAAAAGTCAAATCTCATCAAGTAATTACATAAATGCACGTGCTCAATTATAGTTTGCCAAACCAAACTTAAAGAGCGGCGAACATGAAGAGAACTTAGAGAAGTACAATTAATTATGTGATCAGTGGGTGAAGAAAGTCTTGGATGCTTTGTTCCATATTCGCTGAGATTGTGGACAAAATGTCTACACGATCGATCGAGGGACTCCTTTTTTAAGGCCAATATCCTAATGTTGGGAGAGCATATACGATGCAGCGATGGAGCTAGCTCCCGATCCAGATGAATGGCTGCCATGAACTTGACAACGGCGTGCGCAAAGATTCCCAATTGAAAATCGAAAATGCTCGTGAGAAGAGGAGAGGACATCAATTTTACATATTTAAACAATATATGCATCTCCACCTGATGGACCAAAGAAACAAACACATGCAGGTCAACTGAATTGAATTATTAGGTGAGGTCATTTATTATCTTGCACGTTTTTTTCTTTTTAAAACAGATCACTTCCTAATGCTTGTGATTTATTTATACTTAAGAATCTTGGGTTGTACCAATAATAAAGTATTTCAACCTCGAGCATGGCTGGAGATAAAGTGTACCACATCGCTAAATCTGGTTAGGCCTAAATAGATAATACTAAATTCAAATGGGTCTAACCTTTCATACGAGCTCTAGCTAGCTGCTTTGGGTGTCCTTATAATTTAAGAAAATCTTATCAAGTCTACTTTGTAATGATTTTGGTTTCACATGCAAAATCCAAATAGAGTTGTATGTTATTGTCATTATAAGTTGCTGTTCAACTTGTCTATAGTCCTCAGCCGTTTAGTTGGCTACCATTAATTTCAAAACCCCTATATATAATTATTGTGTAGATTTTCTACGTCGATTAGATCTATCACTTTAATCTTAACATACACACGGTGTTCTTAATTCTTAATGGCAGTATTTTGATCGCATCTTACCTCGTTCATGCAATGTTCTCTGGTTTGCATTGTAGGAATAAATCAACTACGATCACGGTTGTTAGACTGGCTCTGGGCATCTAAAAATTAATCACATTAAGCCGTCGATACGCATGCTGATTTGATCCATGTTCTACCGAGACGTGATCAAACTTTCTACCACACATGCCCGGCCGGCCCAGCAAGTAATCTCCCTACGCAACCTTCGTCCCAAATTGTGCACATGTACTTGCCTTGCTTTATTCTTTGAACGTTATGTGCCATAATGCGGAACGATATCAAAAGCATGCATGCATGACCGCGTCGTTATCAAAAGCATTGTGCACATGCCGTTGACACCTCAGCGAAATTGCCACGACTTAGGACACGCATGCAGCAGAGTTTCAGGTCTACCAGACAAAAAATAATCGAGCATTCATTCTGTAGCGATGATAGTTTGATTTATTCTTCCATATAAAATTTGGCACCGTTGTGGCATTCATCCGTCTGTCTTTGTGCTGCGCCTTTCATCTCTGTCTTTGTTACGATCATTGTTATTACCGTTTTTCACTTAACGAGCGTATTTTTCATGCAATTTTTGCGCCGAGCTAGATTTGGAATCGGATTCAAATTACAAGATACGATTATATTTTGTATACCACTAAAATAATTAATCTCCACCATTGTAACCTATATCTACCAATTATTGGGCGGTTCCAGTGCTAGAGATGATATTAAGTGGATAGTCTTAGTCATGCTCGCTGAACTTTTAAACGGTATAATTTTTGTCTAAAATTTTTATTTGTTATCATTTCTTATATTTATGAAATTTTCTATTATTTATAATATTTAATTCATTCATTTCTTTCCATTCAACACTCCACCCTGTTTTCAACGGTTAGCCTGCAATGTAGAATCAGGGGATGACTAAGACTCGGTCCGACAGTTTAGTCTTGAAAACCAAACATTCCATTTGCTATTTGGGCACATATTTCCAGTAATATTCGAAAAACATGGTTTAGGATGGATTGCAACTTGCAAGTTACTCCAAGGCAATAGTTTTTTTACAGTTTCAAAACAAACGAGTGAGAGGAGAGATATACGCGGGGGCCATTGGTTTAGAAAAGTTTAGTAATTTCATCAAAGAACCGTCTTTAGTGAGGTGCGTGCTTAACCTAGAAAAAAACGTCCCTGATAATATTATTGTTATCGGTAACATAAAGTGTCAGATGTGATGTATATTTTAATTGTTTGGTCCGAGTAGGTCGAATTTTTGTTCCCGTTTCCAAGGTGCATGCATCATGCACGTGCACGTGCCGAAGTGATACGAGCATACAATTTGCTCAGAATAAGAGTACTCCGTCCGATTTGATTTCAAAAAGCAGTCTTTCCCGTGTGATTTGAGGTATCAAGAAATAATTAATTAATATATATTTTTCTTATTTACTCATATTAAATATAGTATATAAGTAAAGACAGTGTATGAGACGAGAAGGATTAGTACACCATTGGAAGTACAGATGTGTAATATGCGCAACAAAATACAAAACGATTTGTTTTAGATAATTTTAGATACAAATCTAAAACGATTTGCTTTGTAGAACCGGAGGAAGTAGTAAATTGCAGGTCTCACGAGTCTCATGTTAACATTTGACTAGGTTTATAAGTCAGAATTTTAACACAAAAGCAGGCTTCCACGATTTACATATGGTGCAAGTTATCTCTTGAGTGTAACAATTAGATTTTTATTCTACAACAGCAGCCATGCACTGCAGTAGAGCCATGCGTTCATCATTTTAAATAAGGTCCTCGTGTAAATTATTTTATACTACCAGTTAACACAGCTGTTTTGAAAATTTTCGGAATTCTATGTCAAACTCTAAATAGCATCAAAGACATGATATCTCACATGGACATAAGAACATCTCAATCGTGACGACGATTAAAAAACAAAGCATAAGAATCTTAACATAACCGAACAAGTAGATTGTAAAACTATATAAGAATCGAAAGGGGCCGTGGGATTTGGGGACCTGTGCTTCAAGGGTGGCCCTGATTATTATTACAAGTGTAAACGTTTTTATTTTCACTTTTGCATAGAAATATGATCCTCCCTGTACGAACGGGGGTAGCGTCCAGTTGGGCCCATTGGATGGCCTGGCAAGGTTCATGGTCAAAACTCAAAAGCCAACAAATCTGCACAATGCTTGGGTTAACATGAAAGCCCAAAGGCCTTGGACTTCTATTCCCAAGATCCATATGTAAAGAGAAAGCCTTATTACACACGCAACACGACGACGGACTGGTGAAAAATCTCACGAGAAAAGATAGAAAATGCGTTACGGTGTTTACAAGATCAGATCGCCCTGAGCCTGACCTGCGCGCCGTGCATGGGATGCAGCGTCATGACGGTGTGCGGCGCGTGCGTGTAGGACGGCGACAGCTCGAGCTCAAACCGTCCAAGGATCATGCACATCGCCATCTTGGCCTCGAGCAGGGCGAAATTCTGGCCGATGCAGACGCGCGGTCCCCAGCCAAACGGCAGGAACGCGCCGTGGTCGCCGGACGCCCTGGAGACGCCCTCGGCGAACCTCTCCGGCCTGAACTCGTGCACGTCGCTTCCCCAGATATCAGGATCGTGGTGAATGAACAGCACCGGCAGCTCCAGGATCACGCCGGCGGGGTACACGATGCCGCCGATCTCCATCTCCTTGTACGTCTTCCGGCTGAACACGACCGCCGGCGGGTACAGCCGGAGAACCTCGTAGAGGATCATGGTGACCTGAAAAATCCGAAGACATATTTTTTTCGGTTTTTGAGAGGTATATATATATATATATATATATATGTATGTAAGTTTCACCGAGTGCTTACGGTCTTGAGTCGATTGAGGCCATCGTACTCGGGTTTGTTCCTCCCAAACAGGCCAAGAACCTCCTCCCTTGCACGGTCTTGCCACTCGGGGTGCATGCTTAGAACAACCATGGTCCAGGTGAGCAGCACTGACGTCGTTTCCATTCCTGCGAAGTAGAACAGCTTGCACTCCTCGATGACATCTTCAGTTGTCATTCCTGGGCTGGATTTGCCACTCTCGTCTGCGCGCCTCATGTTGGACTCGAGCAGTAGACCCAGCAGATCATCGTTGGTGCTTTCACCTTCTGCGATGGCCTGCATTCTTTTTCCGATTATTCCTCGAAGGATGGATTCGACCTCGCTGTTGATTTTGCGCATCCTTCTGTTCTTTCTGGTAGGCAAGTACCTGCAGTCAACACGCCATGCAAGTATAATACAACATGGCATTAATTAACGAGTTTAATCGTAGAAGAAGAGATTTGTCATGGACCAAATCATATCTGCAGTCGTAACAGATTTGAACAGAGTATCTGAGTATGCACAAGGACTGTAGAATTTACTGACATGTAACCCGGAATGGCAATCTTCTGAATGGCGCCGATGAAGAGCTCAGATTGCTCAGTCTGCAGCTGGAAGATCCTCCTTCCTTCAAGGTAGCTGCTGCCGAATGCGGTGCGAGAAATGACATCTCCGGTGAGGCTCTGCATCTCCGGCCAAACATCCAGCTCGCCAGAACCGTCAGCACCAAGGGACTCCGTCCATCTCCCGACAAGCTCCTCACAACACGTAGAGAACGCCGGCAGCATGAGCTGCAAATTAAATCAAGCCACACACAATCGTAAGATCAACTCGATCAAGCAGAAGCAGTACGGTGTGCGTGAAACGATTTCACATTACGTACCTTGAGCTTCTCGAGATGGAAAGCAGGGTTCATGATCCTCCTGTGCTTGACCCATTTCACGCCGTCGTGGCTCGTGAGGCCGTCGGCGAGCAGCTTGGTGAGCGCCGGGAACTTGGGCTTCTCGAAGTGGCCGAGCTTGTTGGACAGCACGTCCCTGACCAGCGCGGGGTCGGTGACGGTGACGATGGGGATGGGCCCGAACCAGGAGAAGCAGCACGGCTTGCCGTTCTGCCGCACGTTGCGGTGGATAAACGGCGTGACTCGGGGCACGATGTCGTGGCAGCCGAGCGGCAGCGGCGTCGCCCACGCCTCCTCGTTGAGCCGGCCGAACTCCTTGAGGTCGCCGAGGAGGAACCGGTACGTCGTGCCGCGGAGCCCCTGCGCGCGCAACGCCCGCTCCAGCCGCCGCGGCCGCCACCACAGCCGGTCGAGCAGGCGCCCGGCCTGCCACAGGAGCACCGGCCCGACGACGCCGTACGCCAGGAGGCTCCATGGTGGCAGTGAGGCTCGAGTGATCAACGCTCCGAGAACCATTGCTCTGATGAAATCCGAATGGAAAGAAGGCGCGAGTGGACTTTGACCGGAGAAGCGGAGATGGATAAGGTACGGCATTTGCACCAAGGTTATTTATAGTGGCGTCACTGGGTTGTGTTAGTCTTCTCGTGCTCATTTGTTTAAGGTTTCTTGGAGTGCAATCAAGACTGATGGACATTTCGTCCATGCTCCAGCTACGCGACGGTTCATTTCTCAATAGAAATTAACTTGAAGGAGAAGAAATTTCGACGGGAGAAAGATCGGTCGCACAGGGAAGAACAGAACAGTGGCCGAGGCATTGCACAACAATTGCTGGATTGGAGACATCAGGAATGACCTGAACCTAGTTCTGGTGACCGAATTCTTCCAGGTATTCGAAAAGCTACAGCAAGTAGCCAACAGCACTGATCTACTTGTCAGCTCAATTTATGGGCACAATACCATCGGAATCAACAAAATTAACATGGAGAAGCGGGGCACAAGGATTGCCCAGTGACCAAAACCATTTGGGATGCGTTAGCATCAAGGGTGCACTGTCCAGTGTGTCAGTGTCCACAGTTAAGCACACACCAATGGAAACCAAATGATCAGTTGTTGGATTGGTGGAGAAATGGAGCATCAACAACCGATACATGTGAAAACGGGTTGTGAGCACAGGCACCGGATCCCATAAAAATTCCAGTTAAACACTTGAACGTGCTGGAATGAGAGCAGTAATAGAATAGGTGACCTCCTATTTCAAACAAAATTAGGACCGTGTGGCCTTCTTCCAAAAAAACAACCGATACATCAAGTAGAAAAGGAGTACACCCACTGTTCATCCTGTAGAAAAGGAGTACACTCACTGTTCATCCTGATTTGTTGGGAGATTTGGAACGAGAGGAATCGAAGAATATTCAGAAATGAGGAACTCACTACAACATCAATCATCGAGAGAATGAATCACCGATGAACTCGACCAATGGGCGGCGGCAGGAGTGCAAGGACTGGCACGGCTAACTTGACGATATCCTGCGAGGGCGGTTTTAGATCACCGAGATGTTTATTCTCTGGTTCCTTTTCTGCTTCGTGTTATTTCCCTTTTCTGCTCTAGTAGGAGCTTGTAGTTGTAAAATCCCCCTTCACTTGTAATATAAGAATAATTTTACTTTGCATTCTACTAAATCATTTCATTTCATATAAGGTTTAAAAATATTTTCTTTATTATCTTAATTAGTGAAAGTAAAAATTAGAATGTGTAAATTTGTCCCAAAATAGGTGACGTGGATGAATAAAATTAGAATTTATATAACATGCATGCTGAAAGAAAAATGGCGTGCCGGTGACATAAAGGGGATATGGCAAAAAGAGATGAATTTGTTATGAACATGTGCTATCGAGTATGTGCTATCGAGCGTAGTCTAGAGTTTTAAAAAATAAACAATCACACAAGAACAATGTAGACATCAGAGCCATATATTAGCAGGTACAAAATGTGTAACTGTTTAAGCTTCTAAATTCTCATAAAGTTACATGCCGTTCATATCTCTCCACCCATTTTTCTCTCTCTCACCCTCCGGGCTCACATGTCATTCAGATCTCTCTTCACCCTTAACCACGCTTGGCGTCCTCTTAGTGGACGTCTTATTTAGCTGTCATAAATTCTGGCCTATTCCACGTAGATTTTGGGAGATTTAAAATCTATTATTAAAATTTTTGTACTATTTAATTATTTATCACTTATGTGGATAATATGCAAGATTATTTAAATTATAGACCAAAACAATAAATAATCAAAATTAATTTTTAGAAACTAAATATCAAGTATTCTGTAACAAGCGTATGCATGCATGTCGAGGCCTGTGGTCTGACCTGACCGACAGGCTAGCCATGCGCCCATGCCTTCTTTTTCCCCTCCGTCTGGATGGATCGCGCATGCGTTTCGTGCAGCTGGCAGCGATTTCCCCTGTCGCGCTCGTGCCCGCGACGAACGAAAAGCCCGGCCGGCGAGGGGACAGGAGGAGGAGGAGGCGGTTCAGCTCGATCACCGGAGTAGTCAAACACCGGATCTGCAAAGGAAATACGAGTAAGATTGGTGCCACGTCGCTCTCGTCGAGGAAACGCTTGCCTACTGGAAACAGGTGCGCCTTGCACGCGTGCGTGCCACTCCCCGGCCTGTTTTAAAAAGGGCTTGGACTGTGGCACTGTGCACGTATGAGCATGCATGATTCTTCGGAGAAATTCTACCAAATTAGGTCGCATCGCGTAGTCGCCGATAAGTGCATAAACAGCGGGATACATACGGGTGCGTGTTAGTAGTGATCGAGTGTGTTATTACCAGAGGACTTCCTCTGAGTCAATCTCAACTTTAGAGAGAATGCATGGTTGCGATATAAAAATATACTGTACTAGCATACATAAAAATAATCCCAGAGTTTTACCCCAAGTCCCAAGTAGTAATTGTTGGATTTAATTGGACTGGACCCATTAAATCTAAATTTTGTATACCCATAATTAAATATATGTGATTAAAGGTGGTTAATATTACATGTATAGTTAAGAAAGACTTTAATCAACTATGGATAGACTATGTGTTTATCTATTGACACGTTAGAGAAAAGAAAAGAAGTGTCACACGTACGATTGCTTACTCGTGAGCGAGTTGTGGCTACGTACGCTAGATTTGTTCCTTATTTATACTCACATGTCATACGATTATAATATCTAGATTAAAATATGTAAATTATTTGTACGATTTGCACGAGAGAAAGAGGCAAAGCTACAAAAGCAATAGCACTCGAATGCTAGAGGAGAAAGGTAAACAACCACGATCCACCTAGTGCTTAGCCCCGATCAGCAGCTGCACTGCTGCCGGCCAGAAGCAGCAGGTGCTGGGCGGCAGCACTACACAAACGCACATCCCGTGTACTGATGTACTACTAGTGCTGTGCCCTTTTGTTCCTACTGTCTTCTCTCCAGTCTCCGCCCCCAAATCCTCTCCTTTTCTTGCGGCCGCTGCACGAAGCCCCGAAACTTCCACCTCGGGATCGTCTCCAAGATCCGAATTTGATCGCTCCGCCGACGAATTCAGGCTCTCCTCGTCGAGAACCACCTCGCATATCAACCTCCCGTGCTCGATTTGTTTTTAGTCTTCCGATTCTGGTACTTGGCTTCGTGAACCTATCTTGATCTTGTTATGAATCTTATAACGGTTTTATTCTGAGCTTTCAGTTGTAGATCGTATTAGGGCAGTGAAAGTTTGGGGTTTTCCACGGTTAGTGTCTGCCTACCAAGATTTTCTTGTCAGGATGCTAAGATCGATGTTTTCTATCCTTTTCTGAACTCGATGCAATCCAAACAGTTTAACTAATAACGATCCACTTGTCCAATCTCTTATAGAACTCTGCTCCTCAGCCCCGGGAAATCAATGATCCTTTAATTTTCTCCCGAGAATAGAAGATCGACTTATAGTTGAAAGGTAGCACGCATGAACTGGGTGTATTGGTACCACCAAGGAAATTACATGATTCAGGGGTGTTCTTTTTATCATATATTACCATGAATTCGTGAAGTTGTATACCAGTTAGTAGTTAGCACTATCTCTTCTCTATCCTGTTATTGCTATTTTTAAGTGATAACATATTCACAATCAGCAGGGTTGCAGGAATATAACAAAATTAAAGCACTGCGCAGTAGGCAGCAGTATGCCGTGGACTCCCTTGTACTCGATTTATTACAGGAACCGAAAGTCTGTCCACCTTGTGTTTTTCCGTGTGATTGTGTATGCAACTTTTTTCTCCTGAAACTCTTTTCATGTTCATAATCAGAAAATCTCGTGATGCACTCTGAATTTTTCATTTGGCATGCATTGCAGGTGAGGCGGTCACATTTATAGGAGAATCTTTTTCGTTAGTGGCTCTTTGTTCTTGGCTACATTGCGTGTGTAAAGATTGAGAATGTATGTTAAGATTGAACTTAAGAGATTCCGCATTGTGAAGGAAGTGGGAACCATAGTAATGAATGTTAGGATCTTTGATTATTATCAGTTGATGCAAGTGTGTCAGGTGAGCTATTTATTTGTTGTTCTATATAATCCTGTTTCCAAAAGAGATTTTTTTATTAGAAGAGCTGGATGCCATTTTGAAAACAGAATTATAATTGTTGCTAAAAGAATAAATTGAGTCAGGTGTCATTTTTCATGGCCAAGTTTATGGTAATATGTTTGGGACTTTCACAATAATCTTAATGCAGTAGTAAAATGTACCATCCATCAATTTTCTATACCATTGGAATTCTTGGAAATCTTCCAATTATGGAATAGCTAATTTACTTGGATTTTGGAATGTGTATTGTATATAATGATCTTCCAGTCATGTTCTCGTCGTTAAGCTGTTATGCTGGATTGAGTAGTGCTTTTATAGATGAATTTTAAAAGGTTATACTAATAAATTAATCATGAGGGGGTGCCAGCCCCTTCCCTTCCCCTTGTATACCTGCAAATTCAGTTTATGTTTTTTAATCATATACATATTCAGTTATTTCACACATCTTTACACCTTTTATCGTGTCATTTGTATTTAACAACTTCGTCTAAATTGCAGGCTGAGTACTTCCGTCAATTGCTTAAGCCTGTCACGTAGTCTAAACACAGGAGTCGATATTAGTCATTTTATCTGCTATTTATCTTTCATATGGTATAAAGTCACAACAACAAAAGCAGTGCATTCATGATGGCTACCTTGTGGTAGGGATATATTTAGCCTCTTGTTGTTGCGAGCTGCAAACATATTGTAGAATTCTCATTGTTTTTGGGTAGTGTAGCTACATCAGATCAGGTAGAGGTCCATCTTAAGTGCATTCTGTCCAGTATCAGCCATCGACCCATGCAGAGGGATCCAACAGCTTTCACTGGTAACCCTTCCTTTGCTTATGGACATGAAGCAGATGGTTGTGTCGCAAATGGACCCTTGGGTGGTCAATGCAACTACAAGGTTCCTGTTTCACCTGCTTTTGGTACCCCTGCAGGCATGATCAGTCCTCAATTCCGAACCTCAGTCGGCGGATTTGAGTTTCAACCTTCCAAGGTATGCCCCAGAAACTTCATCATCTTTGATCAAACCGATGACAAAGGGCGCATCATGTGTCATCCTGCCTTGGTTAGCAAGCTAAACCCCACAGACGCCAATGCTTCCCCTTCCTATCCTGAGGCAGTTTTCAGAAGTTTTGGCCAAGACAATGGAAACCTGGAAGACGATTCATCATCTTTCAAGGAGGATACAAGAGATATTGATGCACTGTTAAGCTCTTATGAAGAAAGTGACGAAGATGATGTCAAGAGTACTGGGCGTACTCCTGATCGCTCTGAGAGTGGTCGCTTTGATTCATCTTCACCACCCAGGTCTAACAAAATGCATCATTCTTCTGGCAACAGCTCAGTCTTCCATGGATCCCTGGACAATGTTACTCATGAGAGGATGAGAAACATGGTCACAGTTCTTAGAGGAATAATACCTGGTGGAGATCAATTGGATACACCTTCTGTCCTAGAGGAAGCTGTTAGATACCTGAAGTTTATCAAGATGGAAGCAAAGAAACTTGGCGTGGAGGTATCGGATAATTAGAACAGGCCACTGATATGGTGGCGACAGTAAAGCCCGCACGTCAATAAAATCTGAAGGCACAATGCATACATTGTCTTTGGTAAGGCCCTTATCATCATTGCTACTTGATTGATCTTGTAGGGATCGACGTGGAAGGCAAGGAAGGCATCCAGCTTTTGCTTCTTTCTGCAGGCCTCAAAAGAGGCTGTGTTTGTGGGATTCTGATGCTTTATTTCTGGTAGTGGTGCAATTTGATCGTCAGACGAATCCATGGATGATATTGTCAAACTTAACTTCGCCTTTTGTGACTTAAGCATGGTAGCTCAACCTTTTTTTATGTCAAGCACACCCAGATCAGTAAGATCACTGTACTTTGCTCTTCAAGCTATTCTTATATTTGTTGCACTTCTTAAGTTATGTACAAGTCTGGTTTGTAAGTTGTCGTCGTGTACTGAACAAGATCATGTCATTGTAAACTACCACATATATATATGAAATGATGCACTTTGGCTTGTCACATGTGTCAAGAGGAATCTGGCTCATTTTATTTGCTTTGGAGATGATGATGTTTCTCACCTTCGGTTAAGCAAAGAGAGAAGATTGTGATGATGGTGTCCAAGAGATGCACGATATTTGTGCATTCATTTATTCCCTGTGCTTTTTTTTCCTTCTGAAAGGTACGAGAGCGAGTCGGCCATTGGCACAAACGCGCAATCTTGTGCCAAGGCCAATTCTGCTGGACTAAAGACTGGTGTTCCCCCATGCCTTCGCCTTGCCGTCTGCTTGGCTATCGAGATGGAAGAGCTTTTGTTCAACAATACCATGCAGAAATATTTTTATTATCTATTTCCATGGAGCTATATCTTTGCTTCGTTTTATTTTTACATGAATGTACTTCTGTTTTGAATGTTGTTTCGGGCTTACTTTTGTTGAGTAAGTTTGCATCATATTATTTTTTGCCTTAAAAAAAGGAGGTTTGCTTTTGGTTAAACTTGGTTCGAGATACTGTCTCACAAGGCTGCAGCACGCTGCAAACTGCTGAGCTGATGAATGATGATGACATTTGCAAATTTTCAGTTGTAATCAGGACCACCAAACTTGCTCTTCACCTTCTTTGAGTGTTCTTCACGACGAGCAAGCCCATCAGGCATCAGCTTAAGTCGCTTAACGGCTTCAAAGCCGACTCTAACCCGTCATGTCAATGGCCCATTTTGTCACACAAATCAAGTTCTGAAAGGGTCTGGTCCAATTTGAAAAGCCCTTTTTGAATGTTATCATAGTTGAAGAGTATAAAATAAACTTATTATAGAGTAAAAAGTATAATTTAGGGCATGTTTGTTTCAGCTTGGGATTATAATAATCTAGCTTATTTCTATAAGCTAAAACAAACATGCCAGCTTATTATAATCTACAGTACATATTATAACATTCTAATTTGGTCCATGTAAAATCTGTTTCCTTGAATAAATTCAAAAACATATTTGAAACTAAACCTAAGTTAGAATCTTGAAATCTTGGTTTAAACCATAGTGCCAAAGTAAATTTTATTCCAAAGTAGAGTAATTACTATTCACCCAACCGACAAAAACCATTCCAAGCCTTAAAATTTCCTCTCCTCCAAATCAATTCCGACGCAAATTCTAAATAAGTCCTAAGTTGAAAACACTGTTCCGAATACGAAAACACTATTTACCATCCAACAACTTGTTCTTTCTAATCCAATCATCTAATCCCAATTCTGAAATTTCGAATACTTCAACCTCAAATATTCATCGTCAAACGGCAAATTCAAATTTACCTTAAATCAAACCATATATGTATATACGTATACGTATATATACCTCAAACGCCATACAGTGTACCTTGTTTTCCATTCTCAAGAACTTTCCATCTGAAAACACCCATAAAAATCTGAACCATATTCTTCTTTTCAAATCAAAAGCAGATTCAAATTTTGAATGCCAAAGCTACACAACCTTTTGCTTTTTTCCTCCCTGTCACTGCGCACCGGGCCCAAGCCTACTGTGCGCTAGCGCTGTGCCCATGCGCTGCCCGGCTGCGTGCTAGCACGCCACGCCGCCAGCCACGCTGGCACTGTCGTGCGTCAGGCCAGCGCTACGCGCGCGTGCGCGCCGCACCAGGCTGCACCGCTCGCACCGAGGGGCCACACACGCCGTGTGCCCGCCTGCATCGACCATGCCGGACCTATGCCCCACCGTGCCGCCCTCACCGAACCGTGTGCCACGACGAACTCCCTGCACCGTGCTGCCGTTCGCGCCATGGCACATACACCGGGACCACGCCGCTGCGCCGTCCACCCTCTTTTCGTGCCAGATTTCCCGCGAGCCCTCACGCCATGCGCGTGACCCCGCCAGTTGCCACGCCCCACCAAGCCCGAGCAGTCAAGCTCGTCTGAGCTAGCCAACCACCCCCGACATCACCATGTCGCCGCGCCGTGCCAAGCGTTGCCGCTAGTCCCCTACCTTCCCGAACGTTCGTCCGCCCCTTTTTTCCGGCTATAAATGTCGCCATCGCCATCCTTGTTCCGCACCTGGCCACATCTGCTAAACCCTAGCGCTGTCAGGGAAGCAAAGCATCTCCGCCACCGTCGGTGAGCTCTTGTCCCTCTCTATTTCCTCTTGTTTTCCTGTTTGTGCATGCACTGACCATGTTTCGGTGGAACACCGACCTCCGTTTCTACAACCCTTCACCGGAGATCGCTTCATCGCCATCGTCCACCCTTTTTACCCGATCTCATCAAGGTATAACCAATTGTCAAACCCTTGCACCAGTAGCTTCCTAGGACACCCTAGATCATGTTCCATATGGTAGTTAGGTCCGAACGTTGTCGTAGCTCGCCGGCGCCGTTCCGCCCGGAGTATGGCTCAGGTTTGCCGTCGCTAGCATGATGCGGATCCCCATAGCTCGATCAGAGGCTACAACTAGGTCTCTAGTAGTGTTAATCCCATGAAAAGTGCCGCTATTGGTCGCTGGAACCTCACTTGTGCCTCCCGCGCCGGCCATCTAGGCAATCGCCCCCTTTTGATTTCCGGAAAGCCCATGTACTGTATCATCAATCCAACCATAGGATATGTTCGTCTTAGTCTATTGCATCTACTGTTAAAATTTCATGGCCATCGGAGTTAAGCCGGAGGAGATCTTTGCCGGAGAAACTACAGCCATCATCTTCTTCAACATCCAGCCGGAGTTTTTTTCTCTGATCTGTGTCCATGACTGGTGGGACCCTTATGTCGGCTGGGCTGTGCGCCACGCCTGGTCTTTATGCGGTGGGCCCCGCTCGTCCGCCATGTGCCACGCAAGCCTGCGGTATGCCGACGCG
Organism: Zizania latifolia; assembly: GCA_000418225.1. Taxonomy (NCBI): domain Eukaryota; kingdom Viridiplantae; phylum Streptophyta; class Magnoliopsida; order Poales; family Poaceae; genus Zizania; species Zizania latifolia. The sequence continues at coordinate 95,384 of KE372151.1, read as the reverse complement.
CGGCGCCTGCTGGCCAGCACTTGCGCGTGAGCCATCCGCACCGCACGCCTATGCCGCTGCCATGGCTGGATCCACCTGCTAGCCTTCGCTCGCTCGCACTTAACCGTGCGCACCCCCTCTACCGTGGCAGGCCCGTTGGCAGCCGTGCCACGTGCGTAGCGCGCTCATGTGCACGTAGGGATGAAAACGGATCGAATACGGACGGATATTTGTGATATCATATCTTTTTTCATATTTTATTTGGATTCGGATTCGGATTCGGATACTCCTGATACAGATATGGAACTGGATATCATCGAATACGAATACAGAGCGGATATGAATACGGTTACGGATATTTATCGGATATCATCAGTAATATAATTCTTGATTCATAATCAAAACACATAAGTGACAAGTAATAGTTGAAAGGATTATCTTGAAGTAAATTTTAAAGTAAATCAATGGTAATGAATAACTTGGCAAATCCAAAAGAGCCTATGTGATATTTGCAATTTGGTTTGAGCTTGACAATTTTTCTACGATCAAAATATAACATAGATTATCTTATATAAAAATTTGGTATTTTTCTAGATCAGTTTACTATTTTTAATTCATTAAGTGTGTTTCTAGGATTTATATTGAAATATGTCAAATTTGAACTGCAAGTACATGAAATAATGAACCAAAATTTGTAGAAAAATCATATTCATATTTTTTAGTCTATGTTTAGGCCGTACCCACCAAATGGAAAGAAATTTTGAAAAATCTAGGTTGCGACACTTGATTGGCAACGTGGAGCTTAATGGTTTTTTAATTGTAAAAAAATCAAATGAAGTCTAAAAAATACGAGATCTGTCATAGTGTTATGATATGATATGTAGATGCTATGAAAAAAAATTGAAAATATTTCAAGAAATTTGTCACGTAGGATGTTAAGAAAGCCGGAGATTCTCCAAGAACGAATTAGGATTTAAAGAAGGAATTGGTTGGGTTTGAAAGAAAATCATCGGTTAAATCCTCGTTTAAAATTGAAACTTTTTCTTCAATAAAAATACAGTGTATCTTATCCCATGAAAAAATTTGGCATTTTTCTAAGTCAGTTAGCTATTTTTAGTTAATTAAGTGTGTTTCTAGGATTTATATTGAAATATGTCAAATTTGAACTGCAAGTACATGAAATAATGAACTAAAATTTGTAGAAAAATTATATTCATATTTTTGAGTCCATTTTTAGGCCGTACCCACTAAATGGAAAGAAAATTTTGAAAAATCTAGATTGCGACACTCCATTGGCAACATGGAGCTTAATGGTTTTTTAATTATAAAAAAACCAAATGAAGTCTGAAAAATACGAGCTATGTCATAGTGTTATAATTTGATATGTAGATACTATAAAAAAATTAAAAGTATTTTAAGAAAGTTATCACGTAGGATATTAAGAAAACCAGAGATTCTCCGAGAACGAATTAGGATTTAAAGAATGAATATGTTGGGTTTGAAAGCAAATCATCGATTAAATCCTCGTTTAAACTTGAAACTTTTTATACAATAAAAATACAGCGTATCTTATCTCATCAAAAAATTTGGCATTTTTCTAAGTCAGTTAGTTATTTTTAGTTAATTAAGTATGTTTCTAGGATTTATATTAAAATAGGTCAAATTTGAACTGCAAGTGCATAAAATAATGAACCAAAATTTATTAAAAAATAATATTCATATTTTTTAGTCCATTTGTAGGCAGTACCCACTAAATAGAAAGAAATTTTAAAAAATCTAGGTTGTGACACTCGATTGACAACGTGGAGCTTAATGGTTTTTTAATTCTAAAAAAATCAAATAAAGTCTAAAAAACAAGAGTTCTGTCATAGTGTTATGATATAATATGTAGATGCTATGAAACAAATTTAAAAATATTTTGAGAAAGTTGTCACGTAGGATGTTAAGAAAGCTTGAGATTCTCCGAGAACGAATTAGGATTTAAAGAAGGAAAATGTTGGATTTGAAAGCAAATCATCGATTAAATCCTCGTTTGAAATTAAACCGTTTTCTACAATAAAAAAACAGCGTATCTTATTCCATGAAAAAATTTGGTATTTTTTAAAGTCAGTTAGCTATTTTTAGTTAATTAATAGTATTTTTAGGATTTAAATTGAAACAAGTCAAATTTAAACTGCAAGCCCATGAATTAATAAACTCATTAAGGAAAATAAAAAAATAGATTGTATGCTACAGACCGAGTAATCTTAGAAAATCTCTAAA
>KE372151.1:79668-92363 GCA_000418225.1 Zizania latifolia | reverse complement strand
ATCCGAATCCGTTTTTCCGGATTCGGTCGGAAACTATCCGAATCACTTTCACCCCTGTGCGCACGGCTATCTGTGCCCGTCGTCTTGGCTGGGCCACTGCGCCAACCCACTATCGCCGCACCCGCGGTTGGCCAGCAGGCCAATCGGCCAGATGGGCTAGCCCACTCCACATAGTGCCATTTAATCTTTTTTGAATATTTTCTGAACCGGCCCAGTTGCACAGTGCTCGTTTCTGTTTTCTAAAGTTAAAATAAACTTTAAAAAATCATAGAAAATCCATTCTAGCTCCCGACACTTTAAAAAATAGTGCCAAAATAAAATAAACTTTATTTTGGCACTATTTAAAATAAACTTGTAAGTTTTCATATTTGCTTTTATTTATTGTGTGCTTATCGCGGTACAGCTACCGACGTTGACGCTTCTCAAGACCACCTAGCTGAAGATTCGGACCTTGACCCGTCCCAAGGCAAGTCTTGCTTTGAACATACTTGCTCCTATGAAATGCTTGAAATGTTTTAAACTTATATTTACATGATTAGGTTGCGCACTCAACTACATTAATAGTCTATTGCTTGAACAATTATGATAAATAAAACCTAAAATTGACAACTTAGCCTCCTTGCTGTTGAATACATTGTATTCCTTTGTCGATTTAAGATTTACTATTACATCTATTGTTTTACTTTATTCTTTTAATTGCTTTTAGTACATTCCTTGCAATCTGGGTACACTACACACACTTACACTCTCATACTAAAACATGACGACTAGATGTAGATAGGATATGGCGTTGATTTTGCAAATGTGTTGTGTTGAAATGAGATTGTTTATTTCACAAGTTGTTAAGTGCGGTTATCGCTTTAGGGTACGATTGCGCTTAATGTTTAAGGATCGATTCCTTAGGAAATAGCATGAGCACATCTTCGTGCAACCTTATAGGTACGTGAGAGGTGCCCCTGGACTAGTACTTAGCGGGTTTAGGATATTCCGACTGCTGATAGATATGGAATCACTAGTCTGGCTCGAGGTTTCACTTGCAAAGTCCCTAACGGGCATGATTCCATATCTAGTGATTCCATATCTATTGGCAGTCGAACACCTGATGGTATTACTCTCAGCAAGAGTCAGTGTCCTTCGACACCTGATGAGCTGGAGAAGATGAGTGTGATCCCGTATGCCTCCGTGATCAAATCCATCATGTATGCCATGCTTTGTACACGGCCAGATATTTCTTATGCTCTAAGTGTTACGAGCAGATACCAATCAAACTCGGGTAAAAGTCACTGAGCGATAGTAAAGAGTATCCTTAAGTACTTAAGAAGAACTGAGGATATGTTTCTAGTCTATGGAGGTGAGGAGTAGCTCGTTGTAAATGGTTACACCGATGCAAGCTTCCAAACCAATAAGGACGATTCGCGATCACAGTCTGGATTTGTGTTTTGCCTCAATGGAGGCGCAGTGAGTTGGAAGAGTTCTAAGCAAGAAACGGTTGCAGATTCAACAATGGAGGCCGAGTACATTACAGCTTCTGATGCTACGGAGGAGGCTGTTTGGATCAGAAAATTTGTTTCTGAGCTAGGTGTTATCCCTAGTGTAGTCCAGTGGACCTCTATTGTGATAATAGTGGTGCCATTGCGCAAGCCAAGGAGCCTAGGTCGCACCAGAAGTTCAAGCACATACTGCGACGCTATCACCTCATCTAAGAGATTATAGATAGAGGTAATGTAAAGATATGCAAGGTGCAAACGGATTTAAACGTTGTCGATCCGTTAATGAAACCTCTCTCGTAGCCCAGGCATGAGGCGCACTTGAGCTCTATGGGTATTAGATACTTGTGTGATAGAGTCTAGTGTATATGAGAGGAGTCTTGTCTATGCTAATGTACTTTAGATAATTGGTTATCTTGTTCCTTGAATAAATATCTTTTACATTGATCAGCGAGTATGTGACTTGTTTGTAAAACTCTTTGTATTATCACGATGTTATTCTAAATGATCCTTAATCTCATATCATCGTGTGGTAAAGGGATTGGTGCGTGAGTATATCAAGATTCAGAAAATATGATTTTGATTTTATATGCTTTTGGGGGTCAATATGTGCTGCTAGGTACCGCTATTGATCAGCGTTCCGAAAAAGGTTTTCGGGTAGCGGCCGTTTGCATATGAACATATCGGGTAACACGCTTAAGGAGATGTGATTTAAAGCTTATAAAAATTGACTCTTGTGCAAGTGGGAGATTGATAGAAATATGCCCAAGAGAATTCTATGGGAACTGGAAGTTCTGGCCTGAGGCCGAAAGTTTTAGATTCTGGAGCATCCGGAAGTTCTGGTTAGACCGGAAGTTCTAGGCCAGCCCTAGTTTCGGTTTCTGGAGGATCCGAAAGTTCTGGTCGGACCAAAAATTCTGGGCCTGCCTGAAAAGTGTATTCTAGACGACCCAGAAGTTTCGGGTCGAAATAAATTCGATACAGAATGTTATTTTCGGAAGTTCCGGTTGGACCGGAAGTTTCGGGTCTGGAAGTTCTGGTTGGACCGGAAGTTCCGGACAGAAATAAATTCGTACAGAAGGTTATTTTCGAAAGTTCCGGACCTGGACCAGAACTTCTGGGCCAAACGAACAGATTAGATCTATTGGGCTTTAATACTGATTAAAGACCCATGAGAGGACATTATATAAGGAGAGGAGGTGCTAGGACAAAAAGGCTGCTGTTGCTTGTTGCTTCGACCTAACCCTAGCCGCCACCTCTTCTGGCTACACCAGTTATGGCTATCTCTCCCCTAACTTCCCGCGTGGTACTAGCATACCGGTGTGAGGTAATCTCGTCCCTGTATGTGTGGATACCGTAGAGGCGCCACTGCTACTGCGGTGCTGATCTTCTCGTGGAGGTCGCCGGACTACGTCATCTTCATCCCCGACGAATGGACGGAGCTTAGCGAAGCCGATCGAGGACGCGCTTCATCAACTCTACTTTCGCTGCCCTAGCGCGTCTCGTGGCTAGAGGTAACGATTTATGATTCCATTGCACACATGGTTTCTAGATGAACAGGATAAAATTTTTGAAATTAACGCTAGCGTAGCCTCCCCATAACCCAACAGCACCGTGAGCTGCTGTTGCATCTGCTGAAACAAAGCCGGCACCTGGACCTTGGCTTGCACCTGCGGCATGGCAGTCATGGTGGTGGCTGGCGTAGGCACCGATAGAACTGAATGCATGGCACATTTCTCGAGGGCGATGATCCGGGAAGACATCTGGGACATCTGCATCTCTATGTCGCCAATCTTCGCTTGCAGATCGATCAGGATTGTCATCATAGTATCCATTGTGACGTTGCTGGAGCGGCTTCAGAACCTAGCGTCTCTGATACCAAATTGGTAGAAGCAGGAAGAAAGAATATTTATTCCTTCTGCTTATTTAATCTAATACAATAGCCTAGTATTTATAGGGCTAATCCCCTTATTTATTCCTAACATAGAATCCTATCTTATTGCTAACTATTTAATCCTAACTAATCTTATCTTAACCTGGCTAATCCTATCTCATCTCTAATTACAGAATCATAACAACATATCCGATTCTGCTTTATCTCTAATAACAAAATAGCTGCACATAACAGAAACAAACAGAGCCATCTTTTGGACTTTTTGGTAGCCTTATGCAGTTCCACTACATTTCTATGGAAATTTCTGCCAAGTTCAGGAAAATTCACCAAAGCTGCATTGTACTATAAATTCTTTGCCGTATCAGCCGTTCAATTCTAAAAGATTTCTTGCCGCTGCCAAGAAAATTCATCACAGCTGCCATATACCGTAAATTATCCGTTTCATTGTCCATCCAATTGGATCAGGAACACGCAATTCGAGATATAATTGCTGCAGAAATTATTCAGCAAAGGTGGTAATTAAGCTCCATTGTTTTCACAGTACCTTGAGTCCTTGACGAATCTTGCGCACATCCTTTCTCTGAATTACAAATCTTTTCAGCACTGCAATGCAGAGGACAAGCAAGCCCCAGTAAATCAGCAGAGAAAACATTAATCTTCTTCTACAAATCTCCAAAACTCACAACTGCTAACGTCCAAAAGCGAAATATATGCCGAATCCCTGAAAGGGAGGTGCCACCTATACATGTTGAAACCGTTGATCTCAGAATAGGAAATGCACAGGACTGTAAGCCTGTAACAATCAGTGGTCGCATTCTCAAGCCGCAGTCCAGCAGATTTTTTTTTAAGCCAACTGGCATGGTGTATTAATCAGAGAGGAAACAGAGTTACAAGTTACATGAGCTAAAAAAAACAGGGCAACCAGGGTTGCCTGAGGAAAAAGAGAGAAAACCAAAAAGGAAACAGGAAAGACAGAGATAGGAGAAGAGAAACACTACAAAGAAAACCAACAAAGACATCAACACAGAGCTACGCCAAAAAACTCGTGAGATGTTTCGCTCCTCATACATGCCACATTCGTAATTCATCCGTAATATCGTCAACTAGAGCCGCTGGTGTGGATTCAATACCCTGGAATGTGCGTCTCTTTCTCTTTTTCCATAGTTCCCAAGCAATTAAGATAAATGCTGTTTTTGCTTCTTTCTTGACCTCACCATGGAACATATTAATGTCGATACTCCACCAATGAAGGACGGATGTCCCCATGTTTCTATGATTCCTTCCTAAGGGAGGCCAGGTGAAGCGGTTCCTTAGCCTAGACCAAACCTCAGATGTGAAAGGATATTCCATAAAGAGATGGTGTGTTGTTTCTAAATTCCGAAGGCAAAGCTGACAGAAATAGCTGTTAGTCCATCCACGAAGCTAAAGACGATCTGAAGTCCAAAATCTATCTTGTAGCAAGAGCCAAGTGAAAAACTTGTATTTTGAGGGAGCCCAGGCTTTCCATATCAGATCCACTGATTCGGATATTGTAGAACCTACAAATTGGGCAGCATATGCAGAGTTCGCACTGTAGTCTCCCGAGGCCGTCCATTTTCATTCAATCATATCTTCAGCGCTATCAGCTAGGATGATGTTTGACTCCCTGATTTGGCTAAATATGACGATAAATTCTTGGATTAGACCAACCGTAAGATCATTGTTTATGTCAGCGATCCACTTTTGGTCCACTAGAGCATTTCTTACTGATCTGTTCTTCCTTCTAAAGTGCTTATAGAGGTTTGGTGCAATATATTTTAGGGCTGTTGGGCCTGCCCATGCACAATCCCAGAAGCTTGCCTTCGTGCCATTTCCAATTGTTACTTTGGTTGAAGCTGCAAAGAGCCTGCCCATGCACAATCCCAGAAGCTTGCTATCATGCCATTTCCAGCAGATTGATGTTTGGTAACTGGCCACATGTGCTTAAATGTGTTCATTCATGCAGCTTCCAAGAAACATCACGTCCGACCACGTTATCCTGAAAAGTTATGTCCGCGAGATCTTTCTTACCTTCCTTTTTCGTTCCGTGATCCCGAAAAACAGCAAGAAAGTCTTCCTAATCAGGACCCGATGAAAATTTCATCCAAACGTTCTAGATCATAGCGTTAGATTGTGAAACTCAATATCTACATAATCTGCAAATGAATTACAATTCAAAAGCTAAAAACATCGATTTTTTTCATATTCTCACTAGCTAGATACTCGCCAGCTGTTTCTCGTAATCAGAAGCTAAAGAACAAATCTTATCTTTTGCTTATGTTAAGCTCAAACTAATGCATGCAGTGAAAAGCTTAAGCTATTGAGGCACATTGACAACTTTCAACTTTGTATCCTATAACCAAAGATCACAAAATTTCGCCGGCCCACTAAAACCAAAACCGCTTCCACAAATCACGAGCACAGTGATTTCTCCCATACAGTGGGCCACCATGTCTGCAATTTAGCCTAGCTTTTTACTGCTCTCTCTTCTCGCATTTCAGGAGTGCACAGTGGCCTCACCAAGAGCTAGACTAGCAAGCGCCTAAAATTGCATGGCTACATATCTCCTCGCCCTTTTGTTTGGTTCTAGGAACGTCCTTCTCGATCGGTGCATGCGTGACAACAAATTGATGGATTGATTGTAAGACGGCCACTTGTGGTTGGTAGGCTAACATCCCCTTTTCACGGTCGGCTAAGTTCTAGTGGGCAAAGTCGGCAAGTGATAAGATCGATCCACAATATTTGGGCGATGAGATAGGTCATATGATCATATCCCAGCTTCAGCTAGCGCTAATGTTCACTTGAGTTTTGTTGCTCATGCTGAATATACACGACCTGAGTCAAAATTGACTCTGGCTCAAGTAGCTCATGAGCTTTCAAAATTGACTCTGGCTCAATTGACTCTGAATATGCAGCAACTTCCACATCATATTACTACAATAGTTCCACACAAAGTTGAATTTTTTTATGCCCCTGGACAATAGTATCGATGGTCAGGAAAAATAAACTGATTTTCACCATATATATATATATGCATAGCTTGCACGAGGGAAAAGAGAGTTTGGTCAAAAATATATAACGGCAGAGGGAATAAAAATGACGGCACTTGACTGGAAAAACTAGGGAATTCACAGCCGCATCAAGAGGTAGCCGAGACAATCTCGTGTTGCAATCTGTTTAAAAGGTGCAAAATTTGCCGTGGCAAGCCGCAAGCGTATAAAATGCATGTGCCGAACGAAAAAAAATGGCTGGCTTTTTATCATTCCATGCATGCGTACGTACAAGAATATATGTGAAAAGAATATATGTGAAGAAATAACAGGTGTAACAGTAGTACAGTTAAAAAATTACTGCAGGATAAAAGGTGTGAGAATAGATGATTGGAGGGGCGCTGTGAGATCGGATGGGGAGCTAAACATTGTGCTATACGTGCTGTAGAATGTATGTACACGTGTGTATTAGTGTATATATATTGTCTCTGTTTCATAATATAAGTTTAAATAGAAATATATTAATATTGATAATATCAAATAATTAAATATACTATTAAAACATATTTAATTATTGATTTAATAAAACTAATTTGATATTGTAATTGTTAATATATTTTTTTGTAAAATTAGTTAAAGCTAAAGAAAATTTTAAAAAAAAGTAAAACGACGGTGGGAGTATATATGCCTACTGGTGGCTATAGCTGGTGCATGTACTCCTGTACATGTGTAGAAATTTATTTTGAATAAAGATTTGTGCTTACGTACCGGCTTCCTACAGGACATGCGCTCAGGTATTCATTTGAAGGAGAAGAAAAATACACAGAAAAAACTAACTTGTACTCTGGCACTGCTGCAATATTACGCTCGGCTTTTCCTTGTACACACCGATATGATCTAGGAATGTGCGAGAGTTGTAATTAAATTATTTGGGTGATCTGGCTCGGTAGAAATGAGTTGATCTTTAAGAACACGATTCACCCCAATGTCCTTCATATTGCTTATAAAACTGTTTCTTTCTTATCTTAGTGGCAGCTGCGGGTCCCATCACATACAAAAGAAAAAGCTCAAAGTTACCTGTCATCGCTCCATGCCAAGCTACGGGAGCTTGAAGCTGATGCTGTGTCAAACTGATGGTGGCGCCCAGGACCCTCTGTGTCAAAGCTTCTGTGCCTTCAAGTGATTAGCTGTGAATAGCTTTTGTGTGGGAATGCTTCTATGTTTAGCATGACTTGTTTCCTGTCTTAGCTGTGGTGTTGTTTTTTTGGTGGTATGCTGTTGTTTGCTGGGAACTTAAAAGTGTTAGCTTTGTGTTTAGCCTAGTACTATTCTGTTATCTTTTTTTAAGGTTTTTCTGGCTCAGTGTTAGTCGCTGTTCTGGGGTTTGAATGTTTCCCTCCTCGCCGGATAGTTTTTTTACTGTCCTCTGTAAAACTAGTATCCCGAGTAGCTACCTTTCTGCTTTTAATATAAAGCAGGGAGAAATACCTTTTTCTAAAAAAAAAAGCTAGCATATAGAGGTCAGATATATATATAAAACCATCAGGTTTAACACATGCTTTGATTAAATAATTAAATTATATTGGAATTTAACGAAAACGTATAAGTTTTATCAAATGAAATAACATAGATGAGCAATCTCCAATTAACACAAAACCGGTGGTACACCTAGCTAGTTGAGATTGGAACACCATTATTTACTTATTATATAAGCTCACTCCCACAATTTCAGTGCATCAACGTCGTCCAAAGGAATCAAAACTCATTTTTTGCATCGTCATTAATTAATTGTGTATTCCAGTTTCACATGTGCACACAAAACAAAAAAGTACGCGCACCTGTCATTCGTGTTCAATCTAATTAATAACAACCAAATTAAAGCGGGTCCGACCATAAGATGGAATTAATCTTGTCTTGTTTATTGCTCAAAGAAATTAACAACGGTAAATGAAATATTTCCTCTCTCTCCAAAATGAGTCAATGAGGTACTACACATGATATACACTAGTACATGTACAATAAGTCTAGAGATGTAGAGTAGTAAATGGCCGAAGAATTAAGTTGCAGCCGTTCTAGCTAGTTATAAAGTTACAGTTTCCATATACTCCGTTCAATTTGTAACCAGGGAATTGTTGACAAATGGAAGAGAAAAAGGCAATGCGCACGCAGAAGTTGAAGATGAAAGTCTGCAGCAAATCAATTAATACCATTTATATATTCTCACCATTACCAAGCTCAAGCTCAAGTATACCCCTGGTGATCACATTTGGCGCATGTATGATGCATCTCCAGTGTTTGAAAAGCATCTTCAGTTCTCTCTTCCGGTGCTAGTTAAAATAAATTAAGCATTTGTATATTTGTAGAAGTTTGTGGTCATGGGTTGCTGGGCATTGTGGAAGGGAAAAGGTCTTGCAAGATGGCGTAGTCAGTGAAGTGGTGGTGCTGCTGAAGAGGAGGAGGAGCTGACATTGCAGATGCAGGAGGGGGAGGAGGAGGATGAGCTACACTTGGCGGCAGGTACATGCTAGGGTTTGCGGCACCGCCGCCCATGGGGTGGTGGTGCATCAGGCCCCTCAGCTCCGGGTGGAACCCCGCCGGCATGAAGTGCGGCAGCGGCAACCCGTGCAAGCCGGGCATGTAGAAGTGGTGGCCGCCGCCGCCGCCGCGGAGGCTAGCCGGGCTGTGGTGCGTGTGCTGCCCTTCGTACGTCGTGATCACCGTCGAGGGGTCCTGGTACGACCGCTCCACCCTCTTCTTCACCCCGCACTTTGGCGTCGTGCACCGGTAGTAGCTCCTGCATTTGATCGAGTAACTCTCAAAATTCATATTAGTCACGCGATATTCATATGTGTTCGCAACGTGCGTTGTGCTTGTACGTGCAAGATTACTAGTCTAAGGTAATGCACTTGACACCATGCATCATGCAGCTGGCATACAATTATGTAAGAATATAGTAACATGGTACTATACGTATGCTGCAATTGGTGAAATTAAGGTATATGTGTGTGTGCACGTACCTTGGGTATGGGCTGTTCTTGACGGCCTTCTGGCCGTACTTGCGCCACCGGTAGCCGTCCTCGAGGTGATCGACGTCGCTCTTGGTGAGGAAGGCGACGCGTGGTTGCCGCTGCCTCTTCTCTGCAGCTTTCTTCTTGGCCGGCTTGTTCCTGTACATGGTAACAAAACAATGTCAGGTCGATCAGCTATACGCAGGAGATATATAGCTAGGAACAGGGATGATCAGGAGTATGATCGATCAAATCCTGCATATACTGACAGGCTAGCTCAATCAGGCCTAGTAGTTTGGATTTTTTTCATCAGAGCGCTAACAAGCAAAAACTCTAGCAATTGCTAGCTACATGCTATGGGAATATATATAGCTAGCTATTTCATGTTAGATTAGCACCGATTTTGCTAGAAAGAGTTGTTATTTTGTTCTATATTAATTAGCTTTAGGGGTTAACAAGTTAGCTAGCTAGATATCTGTGGATCACAAGTTGTGTGACAAGATCAGCGTAAATTTTGCATAAAAGTGCATGTCATAGAACTTTGGTAGCTTTAGGTGCTTGGTAATATGAAAATATATCTAGTTTGAATCTTTTTTGAAAGGGGAAATCTTTGATATAATCTTCAGAGACCAAGCTAGCTAGCTAGCCGGTCAAAATTGAAGCTGTACTACAAATATGATCAATCGATTCATTCTAAGCAAGATCGATCACTTCTGCAGACTGGAGGACACGTCGTCCATGTATAAAGTCGTCTCGGAAATGGGGCCGAGAAGAAATCAGAAGAAAAGGGGAACTAAAAGACAGTAGATCTTAGGTTGGGGATATATAGACGGATCTTAGTTGTCGATGAAATTCCTAGCAAACCCTAATGTTCACACCGTCGTCCATGCAGTGGAGAAGTCATCAACAAAAAGAAATTTTGAGTTCAATTATGCAACACCGCAACAGTATGACCAGGCCAGCCAGATCTATATAACACGATGAAAAACTGAAAAGGTTCTCCCATCTCAAGGCATGCATGCATCCACCGATCCACGAGGAATCAAGCAAGAAATCAAGACGATATCACATAGGCTAGAGTCAAATTGGTGAACACACATACGGTTTCTTGGAGTTCGCCCCGTCCTCCTCATCGTCCTCCCCCTCCGCCTTAACCTGCAGGCCCTTCTTGCAACGGCGAGACTTGCCCTCAGCCTCGCCGTCGCTGGACGAGAAAGACGCCGACGGGTTCTGCGTGGCCAGCAGCGGCGCCACGCCTTCTCCGGTGGCGCCCTGGCTGTCGTGGCTCGTCACATCGACCGACAGCTCCTGCTTGACTACCGGCGCCGTAGCCTGATCCGGGCACGGCACGTCGAATCGGGCAAGCCCGGAGGGGTCCAAGAACCCCTGCAGGTAGTCCGTGATGCTGGAGTACGGCATGATCTCGTCGGCACCTCCATCGGCGCCCCCGGGATGACTGAAGAAGAAGCTCTCCATGTCGTTATTGTTGCTGTACACGTAGTCGGCGCCGCCGTCGCCGCGGCCGAGGTGCTGGCCGTGGCCGTGATGGTGGTAGAGGCCATGATGATTTCCTCCACCACCTCCTCCTCCGGACGACATGGGAGCTAGCTAGAAAGGGAGGAGAAGGCGTGGAAGTGAGAAGGGTTTGAGCTTTCGACGAGTCTAGCTTGCCTCCCCTTTTCTTAGGTGCAAAAGGATAGGCGCAAGATACGACTTCTTGGAATGGAGTAAGCTAATTAATTTGCTTCAGTGCGGGGAATGGTGATATTCGTTATATATAAAAAACCACTCCATAATTCCAACAATTATATATACACACACAATAAATTACGCTCCTGAATATTTGTCAGTTTTAATTTCGTAAATATTTGCCCATTTTAATTTCGATGATCTTTGACTAACAGTATTTTTATATAATTAAATTAAAAGTTCTATAATTAAATTTGAAATCTAAAATATTGTACTAGCATCCTACATCAAATGGGTTATTTATTTTAATCTTATTTTAAAATTAATTGTCAAAATGTATTATTGTCGGTCAAAACTGATGAGCATTCGGGAATGGACGAAGTATTTATATATAATATCTACTAGTCAATTCTTAATTATAGGGACATTTAATTATTAATGAAATCAGTGTCCTTAAGATTCTTTTCGCGTGTGTCGTCGAGGAATTAGGTATAAAACCGGCCGGTAGGTCTGTACTATGATTAGTTGAGTCAATATTCCATACTGTGCAGATTACTGTTTAATTATGATATGATATTACTTCCCAGTTGGTGTTGCATCGTGCATATGTACATGTTTTTTTAATTAGTGCCCTTAAATCATTCAGAAGTATAACTCACTCAAATTAACGGATACATCTACGGTCATGGTAGGATCCGGCAAACAGTTTGGCACTCTGGATGGGAGTTCGATTCAAATCAAATGACGTGTACGCTCAAATCAAATAATCCAAATGCTTCTGTTATGATCATGCATCGAAGCTAGTGGGATTTTAAATGATTTGTGTAGTACACACTACAACTCTTTCTTTACATACACGTGCCATACAAGTACAGTTTTGAAGGATCACATTCTATATTCGTACGTATATACAGCTGTACACATTTATGGTTGGAGATTGGACGGCCTCGATGTTTTCTACGTAGTCTTATATACTAAACATTAATTAATTAATATGTATATTTTCTGTTTTGTTCGTAACAAATATTATCATGTTAAACTTATAGTTAATAAGTTTGTATGTATATAAGATGTTAAAAAACAACAGCTACACGACCAAACTAATCTTGTCAAGGAGTAAGGACAACTCTTTGATGTGGTTAAACATTTCAGAAGAATGTCCGTTGCAATCTTGCCTTCTGCTCAACCGAGCAAGCATTGACCTCATGGTTCAATTAATGAAGTTGGCAGAAACGTAAGCGTGTATAGTTTGAGACATCGATCTCTACATCGAACATGTGTCTAATATGCTTTTAATTAACTTAACTTTTGATGATTTCGTAGAGTTGACTTAACTGATATATTTCTGGTGTAATTATCACCTTTTCGCCGAACAGAATCGTCGATATAGAGAAGTTTATATGATTGAACACTATATATAATTGTTGTGTACAAGTAATTTGTACTACCTCCATTTTAACGATTTGTACATTGCGTGGTGTGTGTATATATACAATTAAAAATATAAGAGAACATTTATGGTGCCACATATACCTTCTATAAAGGTAAGAGGTAAAATTAATCTCCACTATCAGATTGAGCATAATTAAATTAATTAAAAAAATAAAAT
>KE372151.1:64654-79383 GCA_000418225.1 Zizania latifolia | reverse complement strand
TTGGTGGAGAAGCAGCACAACGTCATCTCTTACCTCGCAATAACCTTTGATTAAATCTAAGTCATTGGATAAATAAAATGGACGGTTTAAATGCACCGTAAAATTTTCCAAATATAATTATGTGAGAGTATTTTTATAATAAATCTAGTAATATTGTTTTTATATATCAAATTATAATATTTTAAATTTATTATTCACTTGGATGTGGGTGCATAGTCCATGCTCAATCTGATAGCCACTATATGCTGCAGTCCCGCAAGCTTGATTGGAGGTATGGGGATTTGCAACTGCTGATTTCAGTGCATTGATGGACTGGTGGTTAGCACTCCGGATCCTCCACAAAGACTAAAACGAACTATATTTTGAGCGCGCTAATTCAAGCTGGAATGTCCGGAAAGAAAGAAATAGGCAGATTTTCCGAGGAGGAAGTCGAAGTGAATAGCAAGTGGCGTGCCTAATAATCCAGGATAGATCAAAGAGATTTGACGATGGGAAAGGAGTCCCTTTTCCGTTACTTTTCAGTCGGGTTTCTTAATTCGGCTTCTTTTTTCTAGCTGTAGTGTTGTTGTTGCTTGTTTCTTGTTTGTAATCTGCCCGTCGTGGCGTACGTGGAGGCACCGTCGTGTACAGCGACGCTGCCGGGCATCGCGGCTGGGTTGATCCGCCGTCGTGCGTGACAGTCTGAACGGGCGGCGCTTTGGGGGCGCCGCGACGGTACGATGGGTGATTGGGTGGTGGCAGTGAGCGGGGACGGGGTGGATGCCGGATGCGACGCCCCACGTCCCGCTTCTCCTCGGCCGTCGGCAGGTCAGGCCGAGCGCGCCGGAACTCATGCGTTCGCGCGGCGCGGGTGGACACGCGACGCAGGTCACGTGGCGGCGCGCGGTTTCGCTCCTTCCGCGTGTGCGCGCTTAGGCTTGAGGCCCTTTTTGGTGATTTCGTTTAGATGCGTGCTCCCGACGTGTCGATGGGGACATGGGGTGTTGGTTCTACCGGTCACAGCGGAGCCCGGGCGTGACTCGGACGGGTTTGGATTTTCTTTCGGGGGACGCTGGTGGCACGGTACGTAACGTCAACGTCGTACGTGCTTGCTCGTTCGTTCCAAAGGTGAAATATAACGTGCGCGTCTCTAAAGCTACTCCTTGTGTGCCATAATACAAGAAATCCAAATATTTAAATCTTGTTGTAAAATATAAAGAATTTTTATAGTGCTAATTATCACATCAACCCTCTCTAGTTCAATTTTGTTCTGATCTTACCTTACTATCTTCTCTTATTAAATAAGAGCTCTTGTTATATAAGGATGTAAATTTTTTCTTCGTCCTAGAAAAACTTAGAACCTTTTTCCATGGGATTGGATGGAAAGAGTACTACTTCTTCTACAACATAGACGGAGTTGAAGGAGTACTACTACGCTAGCAGTAAATAGTAATTTGGGCGTGTGTGGCTTCAAGGTTCTAGTAGCTAGGTTCAGGCTCATGCGAGTGATCAGGTCAGCATCGATCGACACCGTACGGATTGTTACTTTTTTCTCGGGCTGAGATTATAGACACATGTGTTATTGTGTTAATGGCACGGTAAGAGCTGTGTGAAAAATGAATTCGTGACAGAGATGGTGCAAAGTCCATATGGTATTGGCGTATCGACGACCAACCGGTGACAGAGACATTCTTGCTGGTCAGCTTATACCCTTTCTGGGTGACCATTAGGCATTAAAGTAATTTTACAGTATTTAAGGAGTTACTAACACATGATTTTTAATGTTAGTTTTAGTACTCTTAATATCTCATGTATTAAGAGATACGAAAATTAACGCTAAAACTTATAATACTCTTGATAGCTCCTAAGATACCTTAAAATTTCTCCGGTCATTAACCTGTCCCATGCAGAATGCAGGCGTACAATTTGTCAACGGAACAATTGGGCCGTCATATGTCTAACACCAAATCCTTCAAAAAAATCCAGCCCAGATTCAAATTACGAGGCGAAGTGGCCCATGAACAAGCCAATATTACCCCCAAACCACGGAACCGGAGATCAAAACCCAGGAGGACAGATTGCCACCGCGCTAGGGTTTTCGGTCGAGCGACCCGAATCGAATCCGGAGATCAAGAAAGGGCGTGCCTGCCATGGCGTCGCGGCCGTCGCTGAAGCCGAAGCCCAAGGGCAAGGGCGGGAGAAAGGGCCCGCAGGCAGCCGGCGAGGAGCAGTCCACGGCGGCGGCGGCGGCGCGGTTCGTGAAGGAGTGGACCACGTGGACGATGAAGAAGACGAAGGTGGCGGTGCACTACGGCTTCATCCCGCTCATCATCGTCATCGGCATGAACTCCGACCCCAAGCCCACCCTCGCCCAGCTCCTCACCCCCGTCTGATCTGCGATCGCCTACAACTCTACAAGGCCTTGTCGCCATGATGCGGTCGATCTATCCCCATTCAGTGGTAAACTAGTAGTAGTTCTTTGTTGGATCGGGCGGGCCCTCCTGAGTTGTTGATGCTTCTGTGGGGATTTAGAGGCTTTTGCTATGTGATTCAAATAATGTTATATGGGCGGATGCCTCTTTGGACCAACTCTTGGTATTAATCTGCGGCTCCATAGATCTGCTATTGATATTGTGATATCGAGAATTTTCTGTGTTGTTTGTGTAAAATTTATGTTTTTTTGTGGCCTGTTGCTTGTTCTGACTGAACGAACTAGTAAGCATGTTCTTTCATGGCAATTGCTGCGGCGTTGTGTGATCAGGCCGGTTTCAGTATCTGCCTGGAACAAATACATTGGAACTTTCGTGTTTGTGTGTGTGTGTATACTGATCCAAAGCTGGAATAGCTAATGTGAAATTGTGGATCGAGGATGATTTGTCTGCAAATCTGCATGCCCGTGGTGATCCGAGGTAGTAGAGAAATCAGAAGTTAGACGAGCATCAAAGTTTCTCGCTGTGGATGGAGACCCCCAGTCATGTATTTGCACTGGACAATGGGATACGTTTCATACAATACATCCTGTTTTTCTACCGATTTTTACTAGTAAACTTATCGTAAGCATTGCAAACAAAGATTCATTTACATCAATCAGTCGAATGGCTTCATGTATATATCTCTTCACAATGTGAAAGGTAGAAATGAACAAGCTTTATTGCTCTGTGGAAGTGACAAATAACATACAGAATCGGTGTGTATCTTGTGTCTACATCGACAAAAAGAAGAGGTGATATTCACCTCCAGTAACGTGAAGCCACACGCCATCAAAACTGCTAGAAGCCTTGACAAATCACTTTCTTCTCCAGTTGAAATATTCAGTGCTTCGTACCTTCACCGAGTCAGCATAAAATCCTTACAGAACTCCAGTGTCCTCTCCCTACTGGATATGCTGTTGAAGCTGAACAGCAAACTTCATCTCATGCTTCAACAGTCCGATTGAAAATGCACAGAAGCTCTACTTAGTCCAAGGATATACTACAACAGGCAGAGAAACAGGGGACAGGTGCATATCACGAATACAAATTACTCAGGATCAAGAAAGACCAAAATTGGACAAAGCTGATTGAAACAACGCTGAAAATGCCTCCGCAGCAGTCCCATCATCGGCCTTAATTTTGACCTGTGCCTTCGCTGATGCTGTGTTGACGATACATTCTACAAGGAAGAAAGCAGTAGCCCCATCTTTCTGAGCATAGAAAAAGAACTTGTAGTTTGGCGGCTGGCCACCTGAAGCAATACACTGAATGTAGTTGCTTTGCATATGACGAATGAGAGATTGAGGATTCATCAATGATGCTGCTCCTTGTGGACTTAAAGAACATTCCTGATAAACATGAGCAAGCACACAATAAGAGTACTTAAATTGTAAAAAGATCATGAGGCAAAACCATCTCAGAACATATAACTAGAATTTCAGACATCTAGATTGACAATGAATTTCGATAGAACATGCATTAGAATCAAGGATTGTTGTTTTTATGCAGTTCACAGCATTTTTAGCCAGGCAAAACCATTAGTTCATTACACAGAAAATAGAACTAACTTCAGCCTACTCATCCAAGATAACTTTCATGGGAAGACAAGTATTAAATTTAGACCATAACACCCTACAATTTCATGCAGTATGCCACTTTGCTGAAATAGTTGGAACTTGAATGAGCAATTAGAAAAAAGAGTACATGAATATTTGCCCTACAAATAACCAGATAATGCACGGACAAAAACTCAAAAGCAACATACCTGAGACAAGGATAAGGCCAGCTGACCCCATTTCTTCTGGAAAGTACCAGGATCCAGCACAGGTTTTGAGTTGAGGGTCAGTGCTGGAGCTGGTGGGGCAGCAGGAGCTTCTGGAACACCGAGACCAAGAAGGTCATCAAGACTGAAGTTAGATTGTGAGGAATATGTAGGTCCACCAGGATTTATTAGTGAAGTTTCAGATGGTGTTTGTGAACTTAGCAATGAAGGACCAATCAAGTCTGAAGGAGCATTGTAAGTAGAGGCAGAACCATTGCTGGCTGCTGTTCCAATGTCCTCTTTATCTGAAGTACTTAGCAAAAGATCATTATCATTTTCTTGATATCTTTGGGCAGATATGACCTTTTCTGAGGTTTCTGCGCCAACAGTCAAATTCGAAAGATCCTCTGAGTACTCAAATGGTCCACGATGCTCCTTATCAGTAAACATATAAGAGGGCTGCCAAATGCAAGTGGAAGATTTTGATATTCATATGTATGTATTCAATAGTAGCATAGATAATTAGAGAGTAGCAGACTCACCGACAAAATTATACAATAGACTCAAACAGATTTAGTAAAAACTTATATTATAAATTTGATAAAAAATATTCAGCAAATGGATGATAACAGTATTTTTTAATCAGCTGAATTATAAGAAAAATCTTAACCTTCTGATATACAACCGACAGACTGTTGAATTCATCAAATATCCGATCTTTGATTTCACTGCTCTGTGTATCTGCAAATACAGAGACAGCTTGCTTGGGAGGGTTTACAACACGTTCAGCTACAGCAGGATCATATTGCAAAAGCCTATAGTAGAAAAGCGCTCGGTCATGAACATCCTGCAACCAATCCTTGGCAGTTCAGGTAGAGCTCATAGAGTAGAAATGACACAGCAATCAAAGACGATCAATCTTGACCTGGTGAGTGTCAGATAGACCAGCAGCTAAGGTAGCTCCTAATGCCATTTGTGTCTCTGGTGGTCTCTTGAAGAAACATTTCATCACCGCAGTCAGAAGATGCAAGCGAACCTGCAAAGTACGACGTAGAAAAAAACAGCTACAGGCACATGATAACATTAAGAAAAGTCATAGAATTTTACTATAATGTCCAATGGCATACTAGGTATAAGATGGCAATTCAAAAGAATAAAATGATAAGAGAGTTGCCCTTAGTTCAAGGGAGCAATAATATGGAGATTTCACTCTGAAGCCTTTATTCTGATACCCTTCATTCCACTGACCAGTAGACACTTAGACACTTCAGCTAATCAGCTGCAGTTTCTACTCTTCACATATGGGAATCAGCATACATCAAACCCTGCAATAGTTAGTATTTATGCCAGTTCTGACTGATTCACTACTTTAGCCTGTATCTTAAATATGTACTACACCACCAGACATATGAAAAAAATCATGAGACTGTCAAATGCTTGGCATACATATAGAACTTACAGCAGCACACACTTTTCTCAGAAGATAATTTCAGTTGGTTAATATGTTAAGGAACTCAAGAAAGAAAATGCATACTAAAAAAGGCTAAGTAAAAAAGAAACATTGCTAGTACCTCAGGAGAGTGTTCTTCCTCCCAGTTTTCAACAAGACTCTCAAGAATGTATGGAGCATCATGCATGTCTTGCGAATATTCTCCCAACATCCATATAAGAGCTGCTTTGCCTTTTGGCTCCTGAATATTTTTGCTACTGATGTTTCCAACAACTGCTATACAGTCATGGCTCCACTGAGGATATTTCCTCAGAAGATCTTTCACCAAGACCTGTATTTGAGCTTGTACTCAGCAACATAGACATCCAGAATTCCAGAGTTGAATGTACTCCTTCATCCTTGGTGAAGGATGAATTGTATCACTATCATTAAGAAAACTTACAAGAGTTTCAGCAGTCACATAATCCCTATCCATTTCAAGAAATTGTAGAAGCCTGTCAACAATAGCATTCACATCATACTGCTGCAGAGCTATTTTCCCAACTGCTCGGATAGACTCTCGTGCGATTGGTACATCAACATTTCCAGCATATTCACACAACTCGGTTACTGGAAAGAAAAGGAATATCACAAATATTTTGCAAACATTATGGAAATCAAGGAGTAAAAATATATCACATATGTTGCGGGGTATGACAATATATAATCAGTAGAACTTGGATATATGCTGTACCAATTTCATAGGTGTTGCTCTCATTTGCTATAGCAGTCAGCATTTCAAGTTTAAGCTTCTTGACATATGAAGGATCACTAAACTGGCAGTAGAATCTTTTATAGTCGGACGAAAATAGCATTGGAGCACGCATCACCAAAAGATGCAGATGGCATAGAACAGAGTATGATTGTTCAGGACTCCCAGCTCCTACTAGAGTAAGCAGTGGTGCTTTTATACGCTCATAAACCTACAATGCAGGATGCAAACAGAAATTAGAAAGATCAGTTACGGTCTCTTCTTTAGTTCTTTATTAGGAATTCTGCAATACTAACATTGCAAATGGAATCCATACAGTACAAAAAGCATAAGAAATCCAAAGAATCGAAGTGTCGAAGTGTCCTCAGATCAGACAGAGCAAATTCTCAGACCGTATAAATTTATGTGTGGCTATTGATTATGAGAAGTTGTTCAGCATATATGAATGCATAATACTGAGATAGTAGTGATAAACTTCCATTTGTGTAAGTAGCAAAACTATGTTGCAAGAGTAAGGTTGTATCACTGGAAATATAATGGGTGTAACAAACTGTGCACCTGTTGGTGGACATCAGTCATTGACATTGTCAAGTGGAGAAAAACTTTGATTGTTGCCAAAACAACAGCTCCATTTGCATGCTGAAGTCTGTCCTCGAGAAGGTTCATGATGTCAAAAATTTCGTTGTTATCAGATGGTAGGAACTTTGATGCTAACTCTAGAACAAGGCACTGTGCCCACTCACTGAACTCTTTGATCCTGCAATTGCAAATCAAACAATTTAAGTAAATGCACAAATAATGTGTAGCTAACAAATAAAATGATATAGGTGGTGAATTACTTGTTTAGAAGGTAAAATACTACTGGCTTGCTATACAGTGTCTCAATCTCCCTTGCTGCTGCCTCTGAATTGGCTGCTTCTAGGGTCCAGATCTCCTGCAATGCATTCAGGCAATTGGCAACCACCTGCAAATTCACCAGTGACCAGTGTAATCAGACCACCCCAGAAAAGAATCAAATTTCCTCATTGTTGTATACTAGTCAGTTCAACCTCAGACAAGTAAAAAATGTATCTCCAATCAAACAGGTCAGATTGAAGTTAAACATTTTTCGCAAGACAACCTGTAACATTACACTTCCCTACCAATCAAGCAAGTCAATTAAGCTTTTCCAAGAAATAACTAACGAGTATTCAGTAAACTCAGTGATGAAAATCAAACTCAAGTATTATGTGGATATCTTCTGTTGTAAACACTAAAAGGTGGGGGAACTGGTGAATTTCTGCTCCCTTTTTTATGAGATTTCTTTTTAAATATGTCATAAATTTCCTGTGAAACTAGTCAATCACATAATTGAAATGAGACAAAGTCTACACTAGATAAAAATTAAAACATCTGGTCTTCATATCCAGCAGGTCTTAACCACAATTCATCCACATTCTGAGTCCACCGTATATATCTTTACTGTTTATAAAGGAAGGAGTTGGTGGTGGAATTGGTGTACTCTACAGTCTACACCTTCACTTCTAGACTGGATCTTTGGTAGGAGCTAAATAAATAAATAAAGATAGTGTGCTATTTTTAGAAACATTTGGTAATGTATTAATCTGAATTAGGCATATAATTCTTTAAATTTTAGTTTAATTACCTTTTATGAATGTAAGGCTAGAACTTACAGAATCTTTATTCGAGAATCAATGCAACACATGGGCAAATATGCTACTATAACAAGAGAGACTGGAAACTATGCTACTATACCAAGAAAAACAGGCTGCCCTGGCTACTACCTGACTAGCATTCTGTAACATGAGATTACTCCACTCTTAGAACCGCCAATCCAAATAAGGAAGCAACTGGGCGGTTCAAAACCTAATTTGGTTTCAATAACTATGTATGGATCGCCAATACCACTAAAGGAACAAAAAATTACAAGAAGTTCTAGTGACAAGTGGAAAAAAGTCTAACATTAAATATAACTAGAAATACTATGACATAGTTTCTTGGGTAGTACTATCTCTCCAGTAACTCTAGTTTACATAATGCACACTATGTAAACCGAGTTATAATATACTATTGAGGGCAGGGCATTGTGAGAAAACATGGAGAACAGAGGGAACAAGCCAATTGTTGCCCAAACCAGAGTAATTGGGCAAACTGCAGTGCTTTACTTCCTTCTCTCTATGCAAGCTACTTCCAGAATGTATAGCCTTTACTGTTTGTCATGTTGTCAGAAAATCCATAGCCAATTGTGCATTGGAGACTGTTAACCATAAAAAGGATAAGTTATATTTTTGGGCAGAGGGTATTTCTTCGATATAAACCAGGTGAGGCTAATCCCAGGGCAAATACAATCATTCAAGACTTAAAGTGTGTGGTAAGTTTCTTAAGTCGTAAGCATTTGCACGACATTGTTTTGTGTAACCTTATTCAAAAGGAGTGTATAGAAGAACAGGAACAAACTAGGAATGCAATCTGATTAAGTATGACCAGATATTGGTCTTTTCACATCTTATTCAAAGTTTGGGACTTGCCAATGAATTTGTATATTATCTAATACAAATTATGAAAAAAATATCTACTATGGATATGTCTATGAATATACAGTTGGATATTATGCATGAACATCTGAAAAGGTTAAGCCTCCGAATGGTGTGTGGTAACATTCATCAGAAAGCATATATACATCCACAATACTGTAGGGATTTCAATTGGTAAAAACCAAAAGGATTGTTCCAAAATTCGTCAATCATTATATATGTAAAGTGCATCATATGAACAGCATATCAGAAGTACACTTCAACACAATGTCTACTGGTGCAATGGCAGGGTGAGGCAGGGACACTTAAGATGGCAGCAGACTTCAACAAGGATAATAAGAGCGGAAGAGTAAATGTGGATAGAGTGGTAGAAACATCACCAACAAAGGCAGCCAAGGTATGTTTCTCCTCTTAATACCTTTTTTACTTGTGTTCAGATTCTTACAAGGTTTTATTAGAGTCTGACTCTAGTGGTACCCATTTTTCCGGAAAATCCAGTCTGAGGCCCTGTTGCTTGGGCTATTTTGCTCACTTATAAGCCAAAATTTCTAACCCAAACAAACAGACAGCTTTTCGAAAGCTAGAAGTTACACTCAAACTAATAAGCCAGAAGCCAGATTTGACTGACTTTTGTGGATTAAAGTAATGACTTTGCCCTTGATATTGCAGCTTAATAGCCAGCACTTATAACCTATATAAGCCCAAAAACCAGCTTAAAAGTATAAGCTCAAAGAAGCGTACCTAATAAAAAACTATCTGAATTAGCCTCCAGATCTTTTCCAGAACTCAAACATACATGGAAGTCATGTTATTTTCCATCACAAAATCTTTTGGACCAAGTTAACTAACAATCTATATGATCAAATAAGATCAAAATCAAGCTATCCTCAATGAAGGGTAAAATCACTAGCATGCAGATTCATTAAACATTGCCACCCAATGCTTCTATTTAGATTGGCTGCAAAACAGATCATAGCTGCACACTGAACCAATTTTCAAGCTATAGCTCGGATTGGGATGCAGAAAAAGTATTTAATCCTTACTGATTCTACTAGTTTTCCAAGTTTAATCAACACTATAGATGTCGCAGACTTTAGGTGGCAGTTAAACAGTAATGTACTTAATATAGCTGATGAATCATTGCAATAGATAGTAACATGATAGCTGCAAAACAATTTCATCGTTGTTTGTGGAGTGGAAACTCACCTGCGCATCAGGATCAGAAAGCATAAGTGCTTTGAGCGCAGCAGGCAATTCAGCATCAAGGCAGGAGGTGGCAGCTATGTGATACAGCTTCGCGGCACCAACAGCGGCGATCATCCGGACGTAAGCACTGGGATCCTTGAGCCCAGTGGCAAGCGGCGCGACCAGGTACTCGACTAGGTTGGGAACGCGGAGAGAGCAGAGGCTGCGGAGCGCGAGGCCGCGGATGGTGGGGTCCTGGTCGCGGCAGTCGCGCTGGAGGAAGTTGATGGTAAGGAGTGCGAGGTCCGGGTGGTTGCGCGCGTGGACGCCGACGTAGAGGTAGCACATCTTCTTCAGCACGACGTCGGAGGTGGCGGAGCAGAGCACCATCTCCCCGAACGCCGCCGACACGTCGATGCCGGCCGTCATGCAGGATATCACCCGCTTGAAGACATCCCTGCGCTGGTCATCGGCGTCGGGCGCGCGGCTCCCCGCCAGATGCCGCAGCTGTTGCTTCAGATCCGTCACCTCGCTCTTCCTGCACATTCAACTCAAAGTCCCCAATTGGTCGGTTAGGGTTCAGGCTGGATCGGCTAGAGAGAACTTGGGAGTTGGGGAGTACGACGAAGGCGCACCCAGAGGGCTGGGACGGAGAGGCAGACTTCGCCGGCGATGGCACCGTGGGAGCCATGGCGGATGCGGCCGCGGCGGTGGACGCTTGGATCTGGTTGCGCCGTGCTCGTGAAGCTTTGGATCGTGGGGACTAGGATCTGGGCTGGGACGGTAAGGGGGTCACGAGACACTGACATGTGGGCCATGCTACAGAATACTCCTTCCTATTCATCGAGGCGGGGCAACCGCGAAACAAGAAAATCAGCCCACCTCACCACCCCGGCCCCCCGCCCTTGGCGACGGACGGGGCGGCGCGCCGGCGGTCCGCCGGAGGCAGATGCTGGGCGACCTCTCGCCGAGGATGCGAGTAGGCGATCTCTTCCTGCTCCTCACCTCCGTTTTCTGCCTCGCATTCTTTGTCACTGGTAATTCACCCCTCTTCAGGAACTAATCTGATTCTGTGAATCTACTTTAGTGCTATATCTGCTCTCCAACTGGGGAATTGTGTTGGTATTACGGAGTATTACACTGTACGACGATTACATTTAAAGTAACCTTCGGTTGTTAATGATTTCTAAGGTGGAAATTGGGAATATGTTCTATTATATTGTGTGGTTTGTCGAATGACATTTTTAGATAATGCTATTTCATCTCTCATCTTTGTACTGTGGGACGATACGGGTAGCAATCTGCATGAGTATCGCATCTCCTATTCATGGGTTGGTGATGCATTATGTAGTGGTGCGGTAGCAGGTAATCAGCAAAATCTGTCTTGAACTGTATTCTGAGTATATTTTAAAAATCATCTCACTCTGTGGCATGCCATTGCCAGTTTTGAATTACCTTGAAATGTGATCATAAGTATAATCACTAGCAATTGCTATGCATAGTCTTGTAACTGCACCGAACTTCCCATGCCACCTGATTGAACAACAGTCTCAATTTTTTAGACTAGATAAATACCTACGCAACACAATTTTCCTGAGTCTTTTTGTGGCATGTCAGATTATAGGAACAAAAGCTTAAAGATATGAAAAGGTTTTGGAAGAGTGTGGTTTTGGAAGATGACAAAGTTCTGGTCCGGTCCTTTTTTGTGGTTGCTCTCATTCTCTTCTCTAATTTGGATTTGTACCATCTCCATTTTAGAATGTTTAATCTGTATTTGTACCATCTCCATCTTAGAATGTTTCTCTGGGACACATGTGTCCTACTTTACAACCAAATTTGTTAAGTAGTTCATAGAGCCTAAAATCTGGTCTCTAGAAATTGTTTTGAAATGTTAACTCAAAGGTTGGTGTATTTGTATTGCTATTGTCCTGATACATTTTGGGTGTTAATCAATTTCCAGCTAGTTAACATGGAAAATAAAAATGAGAATGATGCATATTTCCAATTTCAGGGCAAGTATGAGTACTTAGGAGTATTTCCATAAGGGGTCCTGTTTATGTACAGATAATGGTCTCACACACAATGCCATTGACTTCACTAGGGAAGATGGTATGAGGAAATGGAACACATAACAGTACTGGAATGTGTGAAGAATTTGTATGTCTTTGTGAAGACAGTAAGTGAATGTCAGCAGAATAAGTACTCATTTTCAATAAGCTAAGAAAAATTCTTAGAAGCTGCTGTCATAGAAGCATATTATTTTTCTAAAAGCATTTCAATTCTCAGAAGTTTATAGATAATAAGTACTCCTGGCAATGCAGATCCAAAATATTTTTACAAGCTTGCAGTATTAAGTGTTATAACCTAACTTCCCTCTTGATTTTGGCGTTTCTCCTAGTTTTCCTGACTTGTATATGATATGACGAATTGACGAATGCAGTTGCTTTGATTTGAACATTAAGTATTAACCCTTTTTAAGAAAGTTAACTAATTATAGATTTATATAGTGAACAGTTTGGTTGATGTAATTTTATTGTGTCCAAGGTGGAGGCTGGATCAGGAAAGTTAATTGGGCTCCAGCTTCTAGACCTAATGTGATAAAGTATTATCATATGCCCAAGTGCAACTTCTATGGTTTACATTCTCTTAATCTGAAAATGTATTTCAAAACATCAGTCTTTATTTTAGCTGCCAAGCATAGCGGTTAGCTGAGCAGATATTACAATTATCAATTGAAGACATTCTTGTGCTGGCTGGTTGGCTTGTTGAGAATATTAAGTTAAAAAATGGGTGGTGATTGCTTCTAAGTTTAGCCTGATGAACAATTTAGCTAGCAGATATCCGGACCAAGATAAACATCATGAACAGCTGGCAGCTGACCCTTTTTTTTCTTAAAAAGATCCTGTTTGAAGTTCAATGTTAGAATTGTGCTGCCTGTCAAGAAGAACATTGCATTTTCCATATGTATTGATGAAGATAAAAATTGATTTCCAGCATCAACTGTTTGAATGAGATCATGCCAAAACATGCTGTTTTGTTTTCTATATTTTCACAATGTACATATTTTCTGAACTCATTAGTCATTAATTTGCATGACAAGCACATCCTCTGATCAAATGACATATCTTCTAATTCTCGTAGCAATGGCATGACTGTCCATTTAGTTGAAAAAGAACAGCTCAAAGATTCTTCTGTAAAACTGTACTTGAATCAATAACATGTGAAATTTATTCTTGGTCTTCTTTTTGATCAATCATTGTTATTTTCTGTGCCACTTGCTTTTTTCGTTCCTGATCACTTTCCAGCAAAGATGTCCTGCAGTAGCAAGAAGGTTGATGCAGCTCACTTTCTTGATCAACTTTTCTGCTTACTTCCTGTTTCTCGCAGTTCTGCTTCTGCAATATCAAATCTGGAGGTTCAATGGTATACGATAGATGGTTCTCTGTGTAATTACCTTTAAATATAATTGGTGAGTTTGTCAGATATGAACCCCATTTTTATGTATGATTTCGTCAAGGATCTGTGGAAATATAGATTGCTGCTTTTAGAGAGGGAGAGGGGATTCAGAGTGAAAAAACTGAAATAGAGCGCTTCCTGGTATTGTAGATTTCACCGTAGTTTCATAGGTCTTTTCTTTTTCTGTATGTACTCCTAGGGATGCAAGTTTGTCGGGTTATGCAAACTCATTGGCATATCCTAGTTGTTTTGCTTACTACTATCACAACACAAGATCAATGTATACAAAGTGAAGTAGTGAACCACCAAATTTGTGGGGTTGTGATCTATCTGGTAAGTGGATCGGCCCACTTACATCGCACACCCTACTGTAATGCCAGTGTGTGACGGTGTGGATACATGAAACTTTATCCAATGGATGCTTGTTTTTTCTTCCTTTTCAGATTTCGCAATCTTGATTTAGGGGCTTATTGAGCATTGCCTGGGTGTGTTGACATAATCATGTTTATTGTATTTTCTGTGTTGCATATTTATGCTTAGTGTCTGATTAGCCCCCTTGCTTGGTCCAGTTTGTGTGATCTCCCTTTGTGATACTGCTATAATTTTAGGTTATATCGATTTTGTAATATAAATAAAGCCTTCCGTAGCTCATCATGCTGCAATTTGCATCATCTTATTTGGCAAGTATTTGGAGAAATAGTACAAGTCTCATCGAACGTTTGTGCCCTTTCTCAGGACAGGCTAGCAGAGAGGCTACCAAAAGATGGATTACTGTCATCAACCATGCCTCCCCTGTTTATTCAAGAGGCACTGCTTATTCTTCTTCTAAGTATATTATCTATTAGAATATCTGGTACATCAGTACATGACTACATGTGATGTTGTCGCTGTGTGGAACTTTTTCTTTTAGGTGCTGCCATGATGATCATTGCGTGTAGCACTTATTATATGCGAGTCCATCCATAACCAAAATTTCATCACGATTTAGTTAGATTGACACTTGACACCAATCGACATAGATTGTCTCATATACGACTTGTATTGCCATTACATGCTTGGATGCAGACATGCAGTAGGGACTACTTAAAAGTGCTACGCTATTGAAATAGGAAGATGCTGGGATGTTTCGAAGCCAACGACG
>KE372151.1:35223-57298 GCA_000418225.1 Zizania latifolia | reverse complement strand
CAGCACCACCCGGCCATCCTCGCCGCCTTCGAGGACGTCTGGGAGGCCGTCTTCGGCGAGTTGTAGGGACAGTGACCAAGCCGACCAATGGCCTGTTTACTTAGCCAAGCTGTCACTTGTTCGTTGTAAGGTCTGTAGAGCAGATGTGTAGTAGTCAATGTGACAGAATGTGTTATCCTGGTTCGCATGCGAGTTCGTCCTAGTTTGTATTTACATGTCAAATTCAGAATTGGCAACTCGATCATGCCATCATCAAATCCAGGTGTGTTCATGTTATGAAATCCACCGTATGCTACTTGAGCACTTCTTTGTTTTTGTGAAGGTTTGGAGTTAACTGTGTTAGAGCATATCCGTAGGCTTGTTATCTAACTCGCTGCTCTATTTTTTCTACCAAAGAGTCTTTGCAAAAAAAAAAAAAGCTTCAACTATTGTACTCACCAACCTATCACGCTCATCTGGAGAATTTTAAGATATAATTAAATTATTCTGAGTCATTCATTATGGTTGATCCAATGGCTTTTACAAATAAGATGGTCTATTTTTTTTTTCTTTTTCTTTCTTCTCTCATTTCTCTCTATTCCCTTGCCCATCTTCTTCCTCTCCCTTTCTTCTTCCTCTCTCTCCATTTCTCTTGGCTCTCGCGTCAAGCAGCAAGGCGGGGTGGGGCGCGAGGCAGCCAGTAGACGGGCGACGGTCGAGAGTCTGAACTGGTGGCGGCGCTCGAGGGATGTAGTGACGACGTGGAGAGAGTCAATGTCGTTGCGTAAGAACAATAATATTCTATGAGGTTACCCACGGATGAGATTTATGTAGGTGTATGGGAAAATTTATGGTCGCGATTCAATGGTTATCTCACAAACAGTATGAGACAGGGGTTTTTAGACAGGTTCGGGCCTCCCAGAGGATAATAACCCTAGTCCTGTGAGCACGTATGTGTATATGAAAGGCGAATGCAAACAGTATTGCTGTCAGCCTTTTCGCCTCTTTCAGGATCATTCTCCTGTAAGACGTACCCTTGATCCCTTTATATACTATAGGGATTGGGGGTTACCGTTTAGGCTTAATTAGCCCCATTAATCCCCTTTAAAACGGTTTAAATCACCTAGGATCATGGGCTGATAATTACAGCATTATTCGCTACATTAATTTGACTGTTACACCCTGGAGTTATTGTCATTGATGAGGTAGACCGCCTGCTGGATAGACCTCCCGAGTCCCAGCGGTCGGGGCCAGCAGTCGGGGCCAGCGGTCGGGACATCTTCCCGAGTCCTAGCGGTCGGGAAGGCTCTCCTTGGCCGACTGCTTCTAAGATGCGTGTTGATCTGACTCCTTTCAGGTCATAATTAATGCTCTGTCTTTCTAACCCCGTCTTCTGTTTAATCATCATAAATGCACTCGGAGAGTACCCCGAGGTCATATCCTCAACAGGAGCCCTTGAGCTCTTTGCAGCAGAAAGACAATAATTGTCAGGATGGAGTCGAGAAGCTGTAAGGAGCGCTAACTTTGATGAATTTTTCTCTTATCTGCTGGGTAGGGGCACCGGTTAGGTGCACCTGCCGAGTGTAGCCCCCGAGCTTGAAGGTTTATTTGAAAAACAAGCTTCAAGGTCTAAAATCTTGTCTAGCTGTTTATCAGGGAAGGAAAAATCCGAGTCTCCGGGCGTCTTAGTGATCGGGTGCTCGTTGGAGTCAAGAGATGTTTTAAATCTCAAGTGTTTTGGCGAGAAGGCGTCCATTGGAGCCGATTGGCGTGATGGAGTATATGAGCCCTTCAGGCGATTCGACGAACAAGGCGTCAGTCGGAGTAGATAGGAACAGAGGAGTAAGTGGGCCCCACGGTGATTTGATGAACAAAGCGTCGGTCGGAGTAATCGGGGGCAGAGGAGTATATGGGCCCCGTGGCGATTTGACAAAAAGGCCTCAGTTGAAGCGAACTAGCAACTGTCGGCGTACGTGGGGCCCACGGTGATTTTGGCAAAAAAAAAGCGTCAGACTGACGGCTGTTGGAGTAATGGAGTGCGTGGGGTCCACGGTGATTTTCGCGAAGAGGTGTCTGGTGGAGAGGACTGGCGTCTGTTGAATTCGACTGACGTGAAAAGACAGGCGAGTTCCCAGGCGCTTCGGTAGGCGGATATCGGTTGGAGTGGTGGGCGTCGGTTCGGTTCCCTCGCGCAGTCATCCGATTCGCTTTGAGCGGCTAGATGGAGTAGTCGTAGCAGTTTGACCGACGGGATAATGACGCGGTTTCGCTTTCCAAACTTGTCTTGAGGTGATTGCGGCGGAGTGGGAGCCTAAACCGTCGCGCGGTCGGCTATAAATTGCCCCTTTTGCGCTTCGGCCACCGCACGCTCTCGCTCTCGCTATTCATCTTCTTCTTTGCACCCAATCCCTTCACGCTGGCACCTCGCCGCCCCGGTCGCCATTGCCAGTGCGTGGTGTTCTTTCGCAAGGCCCGCCGCCTTTTCAACCTGAAACCCCTCGCTCCGCCGTGCACCGTTCCAATGGCGACCATCGACTCCAGTGCCGACGTCGACTGCTCGAAGGAGTTCGTGAAGTCTAGCACTTCGGAGCGGCGGCTTGAGCTTCTGGAGAAGACTAGAGTTCTCCCTGCGAGGGCGCTGTCCTTGTGATGTCCGATGGCAGGTGAGAGTTTTCTGACTCTGAACACCAACGAGTTGGTGGTGTTCGAGTCTTTTCTTCAACGCGGGCTCGGCTTGCCGGCCTATCCTTTTCTTCGAGGTCTTCTCCACCACTATGATATATCTCTTTGTAATCTTAACCCAAACTCTATTCTTCATATTTCTATTTTCATCCACCTCTGTGAAGTCTATCTAGGCATTGATCCCCACTTCAATCTTTTTCACCATTACTTCTCTCCGTGAGCTCTCAACAAGAAAGTCATCGGTGGGGCTGGACTTTAGCTTCGCAATGGCAAGGCGGCCGAGTACATCGCCGTCCCCCTCCCAACGTCTAACAAGGGTTGGCACTCTTAGTGGTTCTACGTCGGGAACCATGAGCCGGCCCTTTCTCCGGAGACCGACCGTGTGCCGACCCCAGCGCTGACCTGGTCGGATCGTTGTGGGTCGAAGGACCAAGACCAAGTGAACGAGCTTGTCCGAGAGATCGGTGAGCTTCATAAGCAGAAGCTGTCAGGGGTCCATGTGGTCCTAAACTTCATGCTCCACCGCGTTCAACCCTGTAAGAGCCGAGCGCGGGCGGGGTATGAGTACGCGGGGCGATCGGATCCCTTTCGGGAGTCCCTGGAGCCCCTGACCGTGGAAGAAGGCACAAAACGAGTGCGGGACCTCCTCACCCCCAAGACGGTGATCGGCAACGAAGATGGGCCGCGCTCTTACAAGTTGATCAATCCTCGACCGACGGTTAGACCTTGTTATTATCCTGTCTTTTGTTTTTGCGTTAATGCTTGATAATATTACCTATCGGGTGCTCATTGTGTCCACATTGCAGGGGTGAGAAGCATACTGCTCTCTGGCTCCTTTGCCCGAGCAGCCCCGTGCGGTCAGGCAAAAGGACATTGATCGGTCGATCGGACCGATCGAAACAAAGAAGAGGAAGGACAAAGATGTTTGTCCTCCTGCGGCGAAGAAGCTACGCACGACGGTGGCATCTCAGAGGAAACCCAAGGTGCCATCGTCGTTTCCTAGAGAGCCTGGTGCCGACTTGGAGACGTCCGATGCTGGGCCAGCTGGTGGGGCGGCAGTAATGGCGTCATCGTCGTCATAGCCCTCACCTCCACCTTTGCCTCCTCCTCCTCCACCATCGGGAGGCCCATCAGGTAAATATCCCCGGGTGAAGAGGAGTGCGTTCCGGAAGTCCTCCTGATAAGGTTATGTTTTAATAACTTTGATAAAAACCATGTATGTTATGAGTTTAACCTTTGCTTATTTGTCAGTACGCTGGCAACGTTACCTGATGACGACGACGTTACAAGCAAGCCAGCGACCAGTGGCTCCAGAGCGATCGGCGGCGATGGTGACGCGGCAGCAGCTGCACTGGTCGGGATAGCGGCTGCGGCGATGGGGGTGGTGGCCACTGACATAGTGGTCTTCATGGCCGCTGCCGGGCTGACTGCAACTGCTCAAGTCACCGAGGCCCGACTGGTGGAGGCCTCGACCATGGGGGTGCCGACCACGGCCGCACCGAGCACTGATGCTCCTACCGATGCCGGAGCCGTGCCGACCGTGGCTAGTCCGACCGGTGACGTGGCGGCTGAGGAGTAGCCGACTGCCAACCCCTGAGTGGAGGAGTAGCCGAGCATCGACCCTGGTATGAGGGAGGCAGAGAATGTGGCGCCGCCAGCAGCGGAGGCTATGGGGTCGAAAGGTGGACCGGCCCCGGTTGCTAATGAAGTGCAGCGGGAGGTGGCAGAGTGTTATGACGCTCTAAGCCGTGTTGGCCGCGCGACCAGCATAAGTCATGCCAACGTTGATATTTATTTTTAATCCGCTACTTGTAGCTGACCGTGCACTTGTTGTAGCTTGTGCTTAACTGTCTGGTCGGGAATACGGGTGTACCGTGCTCCGGCCATAGCCTGGACTTGGGAGCCCTCAATGCCCAAGTTTAGTGATTAACAGAGCAGTTGGCGAGGAGGGATGCCTCCTAGAGGATGGCGGAGACGGACAATGAGATCCTCCGCACCCAGTTGGACATCCGATCCTCCGGTAAGTACCTGGCCACTTCATAAGTTGTTGGCGGTATTTATATTGTATCAGTCTAATCATTGTGACTAATAGACTGGGTGGCCCTGGAGACTCAGTTGGAGACAGCGACTGTCATAGCGGAGCGCTCGGTCACTTCGACGGAATTGGCCGTGGCCGAGCGTGATGAAGCCAAGGAAAGGACGGCGAAAGCTGAGGCCGAGGCTACAGCGCTAAAGAAGAAGATCACCGCAGCCGAGGCCGCTGCCACAGTCGCATAGAAGAAGGCATATGAAGCAGTCGGTGAGTATAAAAGTATGGTCGTCCAATATTGTCTTCAATAAGCTTTAATTGAAATATTATCTGACGCTTGTGTTGATGTTTTGCAGAATTGCATCGGCGGGTGAACGCTCAGTTTGCTGACCTGGAGTTGCGTTTGAGCAGTACTCAAGCGCAGCTCGACCACTGCCGAGCAGGGGCCGAGGTACTCGTCAAGATGATTGACGGTGAACCTACCAACGCTGAGTGGACAATGGAGCATTTTTTGGAGCAACTCCAAGGGTCGGCGGCACGTCTGCGGGACCAAGTCTGGGACTTCATGCGGTCGGTGGCCACACATGCGCTCGGGATAGTTTAAGCGCTATACCCGACTGCTCGGATGGATCACATCCAGACGGGGTGCCAACGAACGTAGAGGAGTCCGACGTGGAGCAGATTTACGCGAAGGTAGAGGATACGGCGACCATTCTTGTCTAAGATTTAGAACCGTATCCCGAGAAACCTGCCGAATAGATTAAACATGTAGAAAGAAACACAATATATATATATATAGTTTAACTTTCAATGAAATGATATTTTAGAGTTTAAATTATTCTATGTCCGATCACCGTTATCTGATTTTTGAGTGATTGGTATAGCTGTACGTCGCAGCGTAGGGAAACTGAGTCGCGTGCACGCGTATTAAACGTTCAGCTTCACAAGTAGTCGAAAATAACAAAATAAGGCGGTCGGGCAAACAGCATGGTGAACGGCGAGCCCCCGAGTGGGCAACAAATGTCAACAATAACTCACCAAAGCTAGAGCGGGTCATAGACTTTGGGTTAGAGTGATGAGAAGGCAAGCACTCGGGGTCGGGCGGGTGAAAAAATGATAGTAAAGAAAAGATTAAAAGAACATATTTATTAACCTAAGATAAGAATACGTAGCTTGTAACATCATGGGTAAAAGCAGCAAATATGCTTGATATTCCAGGAGTTAAGGACACATTGGCCGTCTTCACGCATCTGTCAATAAGAGCCTGGTCGGGTTACTTCTGCTATAATGAATGGACCCTCCCATGAAGTAGAGAGCTTGTGAACATCGACTGCAGACTGTACGCGGCACAGGATCAAGTCGCCTACTTGAAATGACCAATCATGTACGTTATGGTCATGATATCGTCGTAGAACTTGCTGGTATCGATTAGACTGAATGGCTGTAGCCAAGCGAGCTTCTTCGAGACTGTCGATGTCCTCTGGTTATCTTAGCTTGGGGACGTCCGTCCACTGGTCATCCCGGCTAAAGGTGATCAAGATTTTTGACCTACACAGGCATTCTATCGCCCTGTCGCTGATGGTGTTAACACGACGGGCAAGCAGCTTTTGCTGGCACTTGGACTCTGTCACGACCGCTCCGCCAAAGATCATGGAGACCGTTCGAGCGGGCTCCTAGAAGTCATTTTTGGCCGGGGGGTTGACATCCTTGTCCTCTCGGCGAGTCTTCTTTTTATCGTCTCGGCGACGCTTGTCTTACCAGGGATTTTATTCCGCCTCTTTGACCATTTGGTTCTGCAGCTGGTAGCACCGGTGGGTGGTGTGACTGCTATTGGGATGAAAAATACATGGCTTGTCTAGCATCTCTTGCATCGCCGAGTTCCCCCGAACTTGGGATCGGGGTTTCTCCTCGGTAACCATGACGTGCTCAGATTTTCACTTTCGATCTTTCGATCGGGAGGTCTCTGGTTTGTCGCGGTCGTCACGCCGCGGCGATCGGCAACGGTCCTCCGAGCGCTTCTTGTCTTTGTGGAACTCCCGAGTGGTCGGGTGCATCTGCTCCCGCTCGGCGTCCTCAGCGTTAGCGAATTGCTCGACGGTGGTGATCATCTCGTCCGGCGTTGCTGGCTCATTCATCACCAGTTCGCGAAATAACTCCGACGGCTTTCTCAGTCCATCCTGAAAGATAGACATAACGTCTGCGTCGGTGATGCTAGCCACGATGTTCCGTCGCTCGAAAAAGCGGCGAATGTAATCCCGGAGGGACTCATCGCTCTTCTGACGTATCTAGCGCTGGTCGTGCCGTGAGCCAGCCTTTGCCAGGTGCCTTGATAGTTGGCGATGAAGACATCGCACAGCTGATCCCAGGAGTTGATGGAGTTCTCCTGGAGCCTTGCCAGTTAGCTGATGACGGCTGGTGAGAGCATAACGAGGAAGTAGTTTATCATGACGTCGTGGTCCCCACCCGCTACTCAGATGGCCGTGTAATAGAGCCGCAGCCATTGGGAGGGATCGGTCTTGCCGTCATAGGGCTCGATCCCCGATGGATGAAAACCTCTTGGCCATACCACCCGGTGAAGTCACTCGGTGAAGGCTAGGAAGCCATTGTGGCGAGAGTCGACGCCCTCATGCCGGCTGACTCCTGGTGTCACGTGGCTCCGATCAAAGTGCTCCCGACGACGGAGCTTGCTGCGCTCACACCGTCCACGACGGCGAGAGATGATGTTGCGCGCATCGTGCGCTTGGTTGATGATTTCACGAGCATCACCCGAGAAAGAGCTCTCCTAGCGATTGCTCGGTTGGGAGCTTTGCGACCGACTGGACGGTCGAGGAGTAGTATTACGGTCGGAAGATCGTGACTGCACAGACGACGCCACCTCGGTGAGTTAGGCGGCAGCAGCCCGTGTCATCACCCGAGCCCTCTAGAGCTCGGGTGTATCCGAGAGGACGGAGAGTGCCCTCTCGATGGTGACTAGGTTCACCGTGGGAGTACGATATACAGCGTGACCTTCAAAGTCCACCGTATAGGCTTCTTGCGTGTCGTGCCGTGAGGTTCCGGTAGCTTGAGCTCTCCCTCGATGAAGTGAGCGGGAGGCATTACACCTCCGGTGCTCCCGCCGGTGATTGCTAGACTCGACGGAGTTGGTGGTATGCTCGTCGTCGGAGACGGCGGCCGTCATCATCATGACAGCCTTTGTAGGAGGAAGCATCGGGGCAACTGTCGTGCCCTGCCTCCTGGTTTGCATCGAGGCGACCTCCGTGAATTGGCGTCGCCGAACCGTGTGTCCACCTGAATTGACGAAGATGACGAAGTCAACGGGGGAGTCGTTGGAGACAGATCGACGCATAATCGATGGAGCTGCACACTTGGGTGCTGAAGCCACTTTGGCATGGTGGCACGCCGCGCTCCTAGCGGCAGGGCGCACAGGGAGTGTGCGCGAAGTCCTCGCTTGGCTGATAAAGGCGTTGGAGAGGACAGGTTGGCGCATGAAATCGCCAACAAATGTGAGGCTCTCGAGGGTGATGATAGCACCAACAGGAACCTTGGTGTTTACCTTACAAATAACAACCATTGAATCCGATTAAAAAAGAATTACACAAAATCTTCCCCTACCTAGCGTGCCAACTGTCGTTGCGTAAGAACAACAGTATCCTATGGGGTTACCCACGAATGAAATTTGTGTAGGTGTATGGCAAAGTTTGTGGTCTTGATTCAATGGTTATCTTACAAACAGTATGAGACAGGGGTTTTTATACAGGTTCGGGTCTCCCGGAGGATAATAACCCTAGTCCTGTGAGCACGTATGTGTATATGAAAGATGAATGTAAACAGTCTTGCTGTCAGCCTTTTTCGCCTCTTTTAGGATCATTCTCCTGTAAGACGTACCCCTGATCCCTTTATATACTGTAGGGATTGGGGGTTACCGTTTAGGCTTAATTAGCCCCATTAATCCTTTTTAAAACGGTTTAAATTGCCTGGGATCATAGGCTGATAATTACAGTATTATTCGCTACATTAATTTGACTGTTATGTCCTGGAGTTATTATCATTGATGAGGTGGACCGCCTGCTGGATAGACCTCCCGAGTCCCAGCGGTCGGGGCCAGCAGTCGAGGCCAGCGGTCAGGAAGGCTCTCCTTGGCCGACTGCTTCCAAGATGCGTGTTGGTCCGACCCCTTCTAGATCGTAATTAATGCTCTGTCTTTTCGACCTTGTCTTCTGTTTGATCATCATGAATGCACTCGGAGAGTACCTCGGGATCATATCCCCGACAGTTAACAGGCTATAGCAGGTTACAAGAAAATCAATTTTATTTAATTATTTTAATCGTAATTAATCAAGAGTTCATATTAATTCGAAGTATTACCTTAGGTACATGGGGCACCGTAAAGACTCCCCACTCATCCTCTTGGATACACTTGTCACTAGTAGCGAGTCTTCATTGTTCATTATTAGCTTCTAGTTGCCAACTGTAGTCGTCTGTGCAGCGCTCATGTGCCTATGGATAATTGTGCTAACTCTAGTCTACTGGTGCTAACATTGATCCTTGATTCACCGTGTCATCACCGTACTTGATCCACCGCCGTCGATGTCTTTGATAGATAGGTTTCGCAACCTTGACCTCATCTTCGCACCATTTAAGTTAATTTCTTAATTCTTGTGCTGAGATAGAGTATGAGATGTACGGTGAAGGTAAATGTTCTAAAAACTGTTCTTCCATTTCGTTGTCAAGGATCACACAGAGTTCCTTGTCAGGAGCAAGCTGCTGGGGTGCATCTTCAATTTGGGCGTTTAAATCCGTTTGGAATATTTGGTTGCAAAGGTGAATATGGTTGCTACAATTGTATACACAGCATTCAACCTCTGCAAGAGAACCCGTGGTTTGGATCCATAGTGCCAAAGGACACCAGCACGGCTGCACCGCGAGACTGTAGCATCACATCAATGTTTCAACGATCTCTTTCATGAGAGAAAAAAAAACAGTGCTGGTCAAGCACTATCCTGACTAAGATCTGGGTGATCTAGATGCCGTTATTTCCATGGCCAATGATGATCAAACAAGCCCGGTGCGTACAGTATATAATACGCGCCATAGCTTTATTCTGATTGATCGCGTAGGCATCTTGCAGAATTTGAAGTTTGAAGTTTGAACCCGGGGTTGGTTCTGAAATGGATGGCCGCTCACATCACATCCTCGTCTACACGTCAGATGAGACGTTGTACTCATATGACTATATGAGTAGTAAGAGTAGCGCCAACTCTTATGACCGGTGGCTGCAGAATACATACTCATTGCCTTTGGTCGGAGGATCAGCCTAAATAGTATCATTCCATCTAGTTTTTAGAATGAATAGAAATTGTTTAGTTTATAGATAAGTTGGATTGGATCATCAACTTTAGAAAATATTTCCACTCGATGTTAAATGAATTCATCCATAATTTTGATTGTATGGAATCATCCACTTATCATATCTAACCAAATAAAATTAAAAACATCCCATCTAACTAAAAACTAGACATGATCATTCCATCTATAATATCCTCTAACCAAACACTATCGAAATGAGAGAGCATGTTTGCTCTTCGTCTTAAGCACAAAACAAACAGGTGGAGATGACTAGTCCCTAATCCCCACCCACGAAAGAAGATTTGCCATAACGACTCGAGAGCGGACCCACGTGCCAGTGTGACGGTCGAAGTTTCCTAGCCGTGGTCGATAAAATTCGGCGAGTAATCCTAGCCTCGCCGCCGTGCATGCGGGAACAAGCATAACGCGCCGCCCCGCTTGTCCGCACGCGGGCTTCAGATTCGCGCCCCACGAACGCCGCGACGACGGTCTCCCCGGCTGCGAGCTGCTGCGCTGGTCTAGTGGGTGGTCTGGGTGGGAATTTCCTACGGCCTCGGGTTCGGCTCGGTTGCCCGCCGTGCGCGTTCGTGCGCGCGCATGTGCGGAGGTGTGTGCGCCCGCGCGCCACCGCCGCTGTACTTCCCGATGGCTCCGCGCGCGGCTTGCGCGGCCCGTTGCTACGGCTCACAGACGTCGACGCGTGGTACTTCAATGGGTATCTAATATAACGAGTACCAAGAGATATCCGTACTCATGATAAAAAATAGAAAATGTCAATCTTTATCAGGTAAAACGTTTACGCTACGAAAAAGTAATATTCATACTCGTTTGATCAATACTTGAATATTTTACATATTAACATTATTCCTCAACGAGTATTTATTTTTTTTCGCCGGCGTGGAGTTCGGCGATTCCACCGGTGGTCTCGTGGCTCCCGGCTTGCTGATTTCGTAGAAGGCATACGTGGGGAGTAGAGTGCTTCTCTCGTCAAGCTCGGACGTGTAGCTGAAAACTGGAAAGGAGAAGGAAATCCAAGGCCTTTTAAGTTTTAACGGGCTGAATTTAAGCGGCCCAAGTGAGGCCTAACGTTCTAGTCGGAGGCGGGGCCTTGGAGCAAGATCCATATTACACACAGAGGTGTGTGATCTTTAATTTTTAGTATACTCCTACTTTACTTCGCACCTCTTATCGTTTTTTTGTTCCAAGGTAATACAGTTAAACAGATTGGGAGAACCCGACTAGAGAGTCAGGGATACCAGGAACAACCCTAGTGCGGATATGCGTATCTGAATAGCAACAATTTGATCTAGCCTAGATAACATATATTTGGTCCCTGCAGTGATAGAATAACTGATCGCCCACAAGCCATAATATGAGTCAGTGTGCCGCCATGCGGCATGGCAGAGCACGATCTGGCTGCATGCTACAATGGCAACTACCTACTATCTCACAAATTTTGGGTGATATATAGAGAGAGACACCCACGCTAGTACTCAGTATCGGTTTGTTTTAAATTGTTCGACTAGTTCTCGTGTAAAAAACTAAAAACTAAACCAAATAAGTATTTGCATGAACTCAGATTTTTCTACTGCAGTAGATTTCATCAATATAAACTAAAAATTGCTAATCTCCAGATTTTATAACTCCATAGTTTGCGATGCTCTGCTTCCTGCCACTATTATCCCCACGTGTTGTCATCCATGTCTGTGACTGTCACCCCTGGCCCTTCCCCTCCCATGGCCTAAATCTACAACTACAACTACTTAAACTAAATAATTTTTCCATTTTTTATTCTACAACAGTTTTTCCATTGCTCATAGTAGTTTTTCAAATTCCATCAACCGAACCCACATAGTAACTGTATTTGCACCTTTAAGACAGCGTGATCTATCAATAAATATCAAGTATTTGGTTGAAGATATAATATAATGTATGAGCTTTAGAAAAACCCACAAAGCTTTAAGATTGAATAATCAATAAACAACTTTCTGGTTAACGTAAAATCTCTACCAGTGCATCTGACTAGAATAGATATTCAATTAGTATAGGGATAGATAGATACTCCAAAACCATCATACATCAGACAAAGAAAGTGTATTTGTTGAGCAACAAATAGCAGGGAAATCCTGTGACGACAGTTTACAATGATTTACACATAGATGGAACACAATGGCACACAACCGGCGCAACTCGGGTACAAATAGCTTACGAAGTCGGCCACCGCAAAGTGCAGCAAACTAGCAGTTTAGTTCTGCGTTTGTCTGCATCTATGAAAGAACTGCAGCTGTATTTCGCCAGGCAAGGCCGCATCTGTGCAGACCTCGCAGGCAAACCGTATGGCACAGCCCACTTTTCTCATTAGCCTCGCAGTAGCGACGAACAGGCAACTCCTGTAGACAAGGGGCACTGGGCATACAGTAAGCACGTTATACTCACGATGAATAAGCAGCTCTTGCGATCAAGGGCACTGGGAATATAGCAGCACATTATTCTCGTTTAAGCGCCTCTGGAACTGCGTGAGACGTGTTTGTAAGTCCACAATTCTAGCAGCTTTCTGAGAGAGTATGCCGTTCAATCTTGTGATGTAGTCGTCTAGTTGGTTGCCAGGATGATCTGCTTCAACTAAAAGGTTCATCTCCTGATCAAGACAATAGATTCATGGGTTATGGAAAGATGATATGGCAGTTGCAAGACAATTTACCATTTCAGGAATCTAACCTCTCTGATGATGTCCAGGGTCTCTTCCACCTGCTTCCTATGAGCACTCACCAAATCTTCCTCTTCCTGAAACAATCATCCAGATTCAGGAAGTAATGTATCCACGAAAAAAACAAAAAAGAGGCAATTCATACCATCTTGTATAAAGAAAATTCTTCAGAATCCTCACAGAAGGAAAGTGGGACAAAATACCACAGAAGAAATAACATCATACCTGAAGGAGGTCATTCAGATGGTCATCTTTGTCTGTCACAATACTTTTAATTGGATACGCAATAGAATTGCCTGAAGCTAAATCTCTACATTTCCTTTCTTGTTGCCTTGCCTGCTGGTACATTGTATCAGGCACTTCAGCTATGCCCATTGCCACAATACCCTTTGTTCTTTGTTCCTTGAAGTAACCACCATTCAACGGACTAAATTCAGTATCTTCCTTCACCTTGGGCATTCTATCCACAAATGTTGGTGCTTGCTGATCTTTGACATATTGTTGCTTCGGCCAACCAAAGTTACTCCTTCCAGTGATATCATTCATCACCTCGGCTGCTGAGAAAGAGGGTACAACTGAAGCCAGTGGGGAAGGACTTGACTGTCTTAAAGGCACAGGAGCTAAAGGCAAATATTTCTTTGTATTGTTCCCTTTTGACAGACTCTTCACCCTGAAGAGAAGAATAAGCTGCTTATGTTATACACATGGACATAAGCTAATAAGCAGTTAACACAATAGAAAGAAATGTAGACAATCACCTATCAGCATATCTCAATGTGTTCAGAGTATGCTCACAAGAACCAGAACTGGGGGAAATGCATGATATCATGACAGTGCGTGAGTCCCCAATGAATGAATCTCGCAAAACTTCAGTTAGTTTGCTGCCTCGAAAAGGAATGTGGGTCTGATCGTTATCTAATGCTCTGATGCATTCTTTTAACACAAGCAAACTTTTATTGATCTCAGCGCCTTCAATTCTACATCGTAATTCAGACTGGACAATTTAGTACAACAGAACTCTACATATTCGTGGCATTCTTATAACGAAGATAGAAGAAAAAATTGTGAAAGATGACCTTGTTTGTTTATCATTGTCAGTTGTATCAGCACCACGCTCACTGCCAGCAAGGTCAATAAATGACAACTTCCCAGCCAATCTGGGTGGCTTCGAGTCATTACCATCAACACGCCTTTTAATAGCAAGCTGAAGAATGGCATGCGATCTAGATGACTCTTCATTTGCACCAGTTGTGCCAGTACTTCTAGTGGCACTGCCTTTCTCAATCAACTCCTTTATGGTTTCAACATCAGACACCCGATACTCTTGTAAACCTACAATGCAGACTTTCTGTTTCCCATCCTCCCTCATGCAAAGTTTGCTGCATAAAGTACAAAATGTTTGGAACAGGAGGATGTAACAGGCTTTCTGAATATACATATACACAGTCTATAAGCATAATTGTCTGCGGACAACTTACCTCCTTTCATTGAGAAGATCAAATAATTTCCCACCATAAATCTCAAAGAAGCTCATGAATAACTGATAGCCTTGATTGCGGTACGTATGGTGCATCAATCTCAGAATGTCTTGGGAGGCCTTAAGAGGTAGTGGCCGCATGGTATAGGTCTTTCCACTTCCTGAGAGGGCAGCACGAGATTTAATATTCTTAGGTATGCTGTACATACACATGTCCCATAGGGAACAAAAATAGTACATCCCACCCTCACCGGTTGCACAGTAAGGGTGGGTTGCAACTCACATGTTGCCCTGTATCCACAGAAGATTAGATATATACCAGTTTGTCCATAAGCAAAACAAGTTGCCTTCGTGCGGTTAAAAATAGCAGGAACAACAGGTTCCACTGTTTCCCGATAAACCTGTAAATAAAATGAATACAAGCTGTTGAGAATGGATCTACAAAACTTAATAATATAAATTATTAAACATATGTGGTTTATACTTTACACCCACCTCATCATTTGAAACGTCCTCATCGAGAACAGCATCGAACACAAATTCATGTTTCTCAACATATTCAGTGAGGTCAACCTGCACAAAAATAACCTAGACATTAATAAACGAATATTGACTAGCAGTAGGCAAGTAAGACTCTCGAGAACACTGGTCATTATAATGTAGATGGATGTAAATAAGTATCTTGGGATAAACCTTGAGTTTAGTCTCATGAACAGTCATGGAGTTTGAACATTGTTCAATGTCTATGATATCTTCTTCTTTCTTTGATATCTCCTTCTTGTTAAGTGGTCTTTTGCGCACCTGCATTCACGTTTCACATCAATATTATTAGAAGTATGCAGGTAATCTTAAGCTCAACTTTGCCATAAAGATATTTGTCAACAATAATGGAACAAAACCAAAAAAACATACCACCACTTTGATTTTTGCAACAGGAGCTGCCTTCTCTTTCTCAGGGAAGACCTTGAGGAAATTACTTTCAGGAAAAACAGTGGACTTGCTCATCTGTTTATTTGTACCGAAGGTTGGATCTGGATCATCAAAGCATCCATTGCCATATCCAAACTTTTGGGCACCATCATACATCCCTGGAACTTGGA
This sequence comes from Zizania latifolia, assembly GCA_000418225.1. Taxonomy (NCBI): domain Eukaryota; kingdom Viridiplantae; phylum Streptophyta; class Magnoliopsida; order Poales; family Poaceae; genus Zizania; species Zizania latifolia. The sequence continues at coordinate 41,978 of KE372151.1, read as the reverse complement.
ACTGTATATGATATGAGCTCCAATTATTTTTCAATATAGTACGAAGTAAAAGATTAGAATGCCGGATAACCCTTGATTGCAACATCACAAGGTCTATGAAAACAATTTAAGTCCAAAATGGATTATCGATCAACAAAGCAAGTACGCTGCATCATGTAAACTCAGTAAGAAGCTTTAACGAACCAAGAGCTGGAGCATATAGTCAGTATTGATGTGGTGCCACATCTCAACAACCAACTAGGATTCCACCAAACTAATATTTGTTTAACACCTCAACATTCTAATCCCCCAAAGATTGCACATACAACCTAGCATGCCTAAAACGACAAGACCAAAAGGACCAAAATAGTACACTTCTCTATTTTGCTTTCCAAATTCCAACTCACTGATCAATTGAAAAGAAAAACTCTCCAAAGTGACACTTTTGACGGCCAAAGCGGCCATGCCATCGCACTCGGATTCAGAACATCAGATCCACTACGTCAGCGTCAATATGGAACACCACGATCTGACCCAATCACGCGAGATAATTGAAACACAGTGCACAAACTAAAAATGCATCTGGTCTTACATCGGAGATAAGCTCTGTGTCGCAGGCGTGGAGATCGAGCAGCCCAGGGCTGAGCTGCTGCCTCTGCCCCGGCGACTCAGCCGCCGCCGCATCCCCTCCGAACAGCCGCGCCGGTGTCGTCGGCTCCACCGACAGGAAGATCTCCCCGTCCCCGCGCCGCACCCCACCGCGCTGCACGCACGCACACATACACAAGGGAGGCCCGAAAACCAAAACACGTGAGCTAAGCCGGAAGGCATGCAGGGATCCCGCACCCCACGCATATCTCGATGAACCGGCCGGCGTACCTGGGCCCACCTGCCGGCTCCTCCGGCATTGGCGGGGACGTCGAAGAGGATCTGCTCCGAGGAGTAGCGCCTGCGACCGCCCCCTTTCATCGTCGCCGGCGAGGTGGGAGAGGACGAGAGGAGGACGAGAGGAGAGGGGGAGCGGAGGAGCAGCAGGGGACAACGGGAGGCGGAGCGACTGAGTGAGTCTTGGCAGAGGAGTAGAGTAGAATAAAAGCCACCCGCTTTTGCGTTTTACCCCCTGGATTTCTTGGCCTATCGCGGAAACGCCCTCCAATTTGAATTTGTAGTGGAGTTCAAGGCAGCACCGCAGTAGCAGGTAGAGGAAGGGAAAAGTGGGTCTCGTTTTGAAGCGGTAGGACCTTTTCGTATGGCTGCTTTTGGGGTTTGGTAGGTAGGTGACGCCGTCTAAAACCCAGCTGGGTAGTATTCTTCGACGGTTTCTAAATTTTAAATTTTAGATATCCTTAAAATCTTACCATATCCTCCATATTTCTAGTGAGTGGTTCTCATTCTCTATCTATTCTGATTCTATTCATCAGTGATAAAAGAAATAGAAAAAATGAAATAAAATGAGATTTGACAAATATGATCCATACATAAATATGATATCGAGAGTCTGTCGAAGACTAAGAAGATTTAAATATTAAATTTTATTAAGATGACTTCCTATATGATAATATTAGAAGTAATTTTTTAGACATCTTTTGGAGATGCTCTTTGGCACTACTTCACTCTATATTTTTTTAACTCAACTCCATAATCTTATAGCTAAACAGGTCTTGCTCTACGGTTTTAGATAAAAAAATTAAGATCCAGGGTGTTGTAATTTTCCTTAATCCAATTTAAATACAGAGTTAATCCAATTTAAATACAGAGTTATGTCAATGGAGGCATTAAAATATCAAATTATCATTTGTGCACAACCTATTTTTTATGTCTTATTTTGAATGTCAGAAGAAAGACACTTGTTGAATACACCATTCTATTATACATTTGTTAAGACAGGGTGAAAAGGAGTAGTCCCATTTGTTTTTAGGGTCCTAAAAATTACTACAGTGACCAGAGAAAAGATTAAAAGATATGCAGTGCGTGATTTAATGGTGTAGATTAATTGGATACGTATTGGAGCGATACAATAGATGTTTAAGAAATACATCTATACATTTAGGGAATATATGAGTTGTAAAGCATATACAACTCTGCGTTGAATAGAATAGTAGACGTAGGTTTCAATATAAATCCATACAGCTCATAAAATTCATTCCAAAACACACTCGTATACACGTAAATATGAATACTGGGATTTAACTCATAAAATCATGCACTATAAAGAACTCCAGACCACACTGTGGTTGCCTCAAAATCATTTTTAATCATAAGCTCAGATTAATTAATATAAGATGGAGAAATAGATAGACGAAGTTAATAATTATTTAAATGTTAGAAAAAAATAAATTCAGTTTGTTAAAAACTGTTTTGGTTTTTTAATGATTTTATACATAATTTTTTTGCAAAAAATATATACTGGCTACAAGCTTAAAAGCGCGTCTATTTATATAAGCCATAAGGGCGCCGCGGCCGGTGGTTCTTCCCGGCGCCGGACGTGGGCCCGCAACGCGGAACTCTCGTCTTGAGAAAAAGGAGGGCCCACACGGCGCTGCGTTCTAGACTGATTAGGCCCTAATTAATCGTAATTTCGCGGGTTAGTGGGCGTGATTAGTAAACTAATGTGACTGCCAGTGTTGCGGCCCATGTTTCTTGCTGGCACTAGGCTCCGGAAAGCTCCAAATGCTCCAAGCGTAGGCCGGAGAGTCTGAGCGGTGGGCCCGCTTTCCCGATTCAAATAATTCCAAGTTTCTAATTGCGTTCGAGTTTGAATTCCAGGCTTTCCAGCTTCTTCTGGAGCAAACGAGCTGGGTCTCCCAAATCTCAATGCTCTCTTCGCCTTGTTTCAAAAATCAAAACGATATGCTCCTCTACGGCTTATATTAACGAAACCCAAAGCAAACATGCTCGGATGACCTAGGACTTATAAGTCAGTGGAAAATCTATATTTTAAAACATAATTTTAGGATATTTTGTCAATTTTCCAGTTTCCACATTACCACATCATCATCATTACGAACAGAAATATAAATGATCTGTTACTTACGTGAGGCCCATTTAAGTTGGGCCGGAACTAACTAGACCGAAATGTTGTCCCAGAAAAATCCCGGTATACTGGTCCAGGAACAGTCCAGTATGGCAGTACGCAAGTACAGAGATAAACCGGTAGCGATCCACGACTGGTATAGCAGGAAATGCAACCTGCAGGCTGCAGGCTGTGCGTTTCAGTTCACTAACCAGACGCACGTAAGTGCTAAAGCTGTCGCTTTTGATGCCAAGTATTACCGACCTGATGCATTACGCAGTGCGCATGTAATAAATACGGAGTTCCTTGCCGTTAAGTTTGATCGATCGATTTCTCCGGACTACGAAAGGGAGAAGAGTACCGCTACAAGTGGGCTTCGCTTTAGGACTTCAGGCCTGATCGTGCCTGCTCACGCTGTCACGCATCATCTACATATTCTCCTCGAAAGGCAGGCAGGCAGGCATCAGCTAACTTTTCGAATTCTGAGAATGAGATCGATGCTACCATGTTCTGTAAACTAGCAGTCTAATACCAAGTGGTATTCGCCTATTCGGGTTATCAGCTGCTACCCAGCTATTACTGCTGGTGTGGTTTTAGCCGAGAGCCCGAGATTAAACAAAAAGAGTGTAGCCAGCATGTAGACGACTGATTCATTTTGGCTTCGAGAAAAGGCAGCTAGCTTAGCCTTAGATCATGCCGTCGCATGTGTGCACCACAGTTTTGCAGGAGATTCACCTCGCTGCACTGTGTGGTACTACAGCTTTTAAAACCTTTTCCTTTACTCTCGATGATGACGAAAATGACGTGCGGATTCCCTGAAAAGAGGGAGGGTGCAGGCCGGTGCCGCCGGCGAATGGCAGCACGAATCTGATCGCCGTCTCTGCATCTCATGCGGACGCGTCGCCGCGAGCAGCCGCCGAGCCGGGCGAGGCAGAGGAGGCCCCTTGGCAAGCTCGACCAGCCGATTCCCCCTCCAAAATCCATCATGTTTGCAGTGACAGCGCTGGCTGCAGAAGTGGAGCTACTAAGTTCGTTATTCCCTCCTGCAAAGGCCGCGCGCATCTGGTCTGGTCCACTCGATCAAAGCAACTTGCAAGGGCACTCAGGTCTCAGGTGCTGAGGTATCTATATTTTTTTCGCTTCGGTCGTGCAAACGCACAACTGACAGCCGCCGGCCGGGTCCAGGGGAAAAACCCACTTTGGGAGGACCAGGACGGCTGGATGTACCCGCTTCAACCACAGGCACACATGGTCGCGGTGAAACTACTCAAAACACCTTCACGTGTCGGCCGTCGAGCGAGAAATGAAAGCACGCCAAACCTAACCCCTGCATCACGTAGTGGCGGCGACCGACCAGGTCGACAGTAATATCCATGAGAGGAAAATAAAAGTGTGCCCGCCAATGTTGACTGCTCTGCATTACACGTCATAGAAGTATGCTCTGCGACACAGTGATTTGTAACCTTCGTAACAAACTTGAACTTGAGTGGTGTGGGTGTACATCCACACCTCCGCAGAGTGAGGCAGTGAGCTAGGCTTGTTGGATGTGAATGTCGGGTTGGTTTGCAAATTGTCAGAGCAGGAACGCCGTCTTCTGGTGTTTTTATCGTGCAAAAGTACATAGAAGAAATGTTACCACACAAGTCGACCACTGTTTTTTGCAGTCGCAGAAAAAAGGTATATTTGGCGCAGAACGGTACAAAACCCCTATAGTCCTGTTACGTACTATCGTATTGACCATAGGAAATTAGGAATTTCCTAGAAGAGTAGATAAGTATTGTTAGGCCTAGAAATAACGCCTAGAATCAGGGGTACCTGTATGAGATGCTCCAAGCCCCAACCCAACACTCGAATGTTCTCCATCTTCATTCTGCTTCTTGTTGTTCATCAAGATCGCCATCGCCATGATCACTGCCGCCTCCTTCATACGGTCCACGCGCAGCTGCGAGCCAGGGAGCGAGATAATGTCAACAAATTAACCAAGCCACACCTAGGTTAACAAAACCGATTGAAAACCAGTTACTGAGACTAACCAGATCGGACATTTTTTTCACAAACCGTTTTTTAACGAGTTAGTCAAAAACCTTAGTAATTAAACCGGTTGCCCGGTCACCGTTCACCGAAACACGCACGCACTTATCCAAATCCATCGCACTCGCGCGCACCGCCGTGCTTCCCTGCACATGCAGATCGAGCCGGCCGCCTCCCTTCTCGCCACCTCTCTCTCTCGCGCGCGCGCGATCGTTCGAGACACCGGCACTCATGCGTGTGCGTCCCGGCCCCGCCGCGCCCCGCGCCCCGCGCCCCGCGCCCCGCGCTCACGCGCACGCACTACGCAGCAAGCGAGCAGCTGCAGCTCGCGAGCGGCTGCGCTCGCGGCCGCGCGCGCGATGCGATCCCGTCGCGTCGTTTTCGTGGCGAAAAGAGGCGCACTCCACCGCCGCGTCGTCGCTTTGGCACGTCTCCGCGCGCCGGTTGGCCGCCGCAAGGCCCCACGCCATAAACTACAAGGCCTCCGAGATAGATTTGACGCATATGATGCCCGAGATCTCGTGCTCGTACCACGGGGGATCTCACCCCCTCGGCCCTCTCTGCCCTTTGACATCTGCACAAAGTCAGTGAGCTCAAAAGAGAGGTGGAATAATAACCGCGCCGGAGGGGCTCTCGCAGTCAAGATACGTGCACGCAATAATTTGGACGACACATAAAAAAGTTACAAGTGCAAAAAAATTTAATTCCCACACTACTTGAGCTTGTCTAGCCGTGCGTACATATATATACGTGCTTTAATTTAATGATGCGAGATGGCTCGAAGATTCCAAAGCCCGTTTTTCTCCTCTCTCTCTCTCTCCCTTTTGACATTTAGAGAGAAGTCAAAGAAAACTGAGAAATGGGTTGTCTTACTGTATCAATTAGTTTTTCGCGTACTTAATCAATATCCAACACTTTTTCTTAGGGTAAAAAATAGTACTCTGATTTAAAATAGTTGAGGTGAGTAAAGAATAAGAAACACATAGAGCTGATTGATAAATAGCAAAACTAAAAAAATAATAGGATGAGATAGGTAGAGAGGACGATCGACGGAGACCCTCTTGACAAGTGTACGCAACACTACAACAGCAACTGATGGAGAATCCCTTTCAAGCTGCCCATTTGGCAGATATAGTAGTTAGTTCATCGCAAATAATCGGCATCATTTCTTAAGTTAATCGCTGCTCCCGCCGTGCCCACCACTAGATGGCTTTGCGTTTGACTCGATCGAGCGAGAAAGATAACTAGAAAAGTACTAGTAGCGATCAAGCCAGTGCCACTTCTCTGAATACCACCGTAATACGCGTCTATGTACAGGCCTACGCGTATATATGGCGTCCGGCCAGGTCGGCCTGGCCTTGTCCTGCGGCCAAAAGTCAACCCCTCCTCCGGCGCGGAGCTGAGCGAGCTAGTAGCACACGTCCCCTAATTAGCTAGCTTGCCTCTTCAAACTCGGCTCGAGAGAGCGAAGCGGACGTCGGCGTGCATGCGCGGCCTGCTGCTGCTGCTGCGCGTCGTCGTCATGGAGGACTTCAACGACTGGGACCTGCAGGCCGTCGTGAGGAGCTGCAGCTTCCCCCACCCGGAGGAGGCCCGCGGCGTTGTCCCAGAGGCGGCGGCAGGGGCTGCGGCGGCGCCGCCTGGGTGCGCGCAGGATCAGGTGGCTCGGGCGGCGGCGGCCAAGCAGGCGCCGGGCGCGTCGGCGCTGTACGACCTGGAGTACCTGGTTTTG
>KE372151.1:0-16150 GCA_000418225.1 Zizania latifolia | reverse complement strand
ATTCCTGCACGTAATTATCGTGGTTCATGACTATGTCCAACATGGGCCGGCCATAGTAGCACCAAGGAAGGTGCAATGAGCTTCCCGCAATCGAACGGCACAAGTGCACAACGCCACATCCAAAGAATAATGTGTGCTTAGTACTCAATGACAGGTGGGGGTGGAGACGGATGATTTTTCAACGAGGCCCCATCCTGCCCCACCTGTTGTCCATGGATTTGAGATCCTCGTTCCAGGTCACAGCATCGTTCATACTTAAACAAATAAAACAATATGTTTTTCAACACCCCAAAATTATCTCATGCAACAACATAATGACCAGTATCATCATGTGCCATAGCTTGTCATTTCGGTTGACAACGCAACGTCCGGGCGTCGGTAAGATTAGAGAAGAATCTAAAACTAGACAGCCTAGTAACCCAGTCAACAACAACAAGAGGTTGTACTGAGGTCGTTAACCAATACAATTTCCTACCACTCATGCTTTCCCTAACAATTTTCTTCTTGCCAAGCTGAAAAATAGATTTTAGAAGTATTAAAAAGTATGTCAAGAAATTTTCATATAGAAAGTTTTTTAAAACTACTCCCTCCGATTCACAATGTAATTCTTTTTAGCCATATCTAAATTCATATGGATGTCAATAAATATAAACACATATACAATACGTATTTATTCACATTCACATGAATCTAGACAAGTCTAAAAAGACTTACATTATGATAGCTGAGAAGCATATTGTTAGGAAAAATTACTTTACTCTAACAGGGCTCCAATAACAACGGTTGCGAAGCCTCTTCGGAGGAGCAGGTTGACGCTACATTTAGAGTTATGTCGAAGCCTTCTAGCATACCAAAGCCCCCTTCGACCTACGAGGTGCGGAGCCTCCAAGACCGCCTGATAATGACCTCAAAAACGTGATGTTCTTGTCCCTTTCGACAAGATATGCGTTCAGGTCTGTTCACACAAAGAGTTACTAAACTATCCCTATGTAAATTTACTGTTCACGCTGTAATAGTCGGTTAGGTATAGAGGGTAAATTTATATTACTCTATAGTAATTATGCTTATAAATACTCTCCCTTTTTACAGGGTAAGAGCGATCGAACTCACGAAGTAGTAATTAATATAACTCTTGCTCTAATATTATTATCCGTTTGGAGACTAGAAGCACTGTTTAAACCTAACAAACACTTCGAACCCTTTAAGGTTCTTAAACACTTAAACGCATCGAGGTTCTTAAACACTTGTACCTGTTGCGTAGTTCTAAATTACGTCAACACATACCTATGATAACATAGTAGCTAGTAGCCGAAAAAAACAAGGCATTATATTTATAACAGAACCAATGTTTACATCACAACTTATTTTTCCACGAGGTCTGAACAACCGATAGACACCAAACTAAACTGTGAATACTGGATTATAAAAGCTACAGACAAGACAAATCACAAATAGCACATTTTAGGGATGAGTAGGATGCAGTTCGCAGATATCAGTAAATGACCGAGCGTTTTGCACTTCGTAGCACAGATACAGGAATCGTCCTGTGTCCAGATGTATCTTCCAAAACTAGGATAAAGTACTCAGACAAGCTAACCTATCATACAGAGAGCTTACGGTTTCCAGAAACGCAGTGAAGAGCACCACACAAAATCCAACCTGACCATGGTACGCAAGTCTGCAACCAAGTCATGACTCAACGGCCAGAATTTACAGAGACGATCGGAGAACAACTTAATATTCCCACTTCTTCAGCTCCATTCCATCAGGTGGGCTTCCTTCAACCTTCTTTGCACCAACATCTTTCCAGTTTGTTGAGAGAACGGTACCATTGGATTCAACCTGCAAACAGACACATCGTTGATTATTGTCAAGGACAAATCAACTAGAGAAACTTGTGGCAGCTAGGTCACTAGTTATAAATGTTTTCACAAATTATGCTCCAGAAAGATCACATACAAATGACTTCATCATCGCTCTTCTCATGTCTTCATCGGCATCACCATAAATGTCACGGAAGAATTTGTTCAATGCCGCATCACCATCGAGTTTTTCCTCCTTCTCCTGTTACAAATTCAAAATCACGGCAATTCAATCACTACCAAAGAACCTCAACAACCATACCGAAAAGTTGAATTTTGTGCCTTGCACAAACCTCCTTTTTAACTTCAGCTTCCAACTTATCCCAGTCTTTCTTGGCCTTTGATGAAGGGTACGATGGCCTCTGAGCTGATGCAGCTACAGAAATAATAAAATAAAAGGATCTATCAGTAACAGAGATGAAACAATCACAGTTCAACACAACAATAATCCAGATTTGCTTCGATATTGAGAACATATGCACTAGGTTGTCCATCTAAAATTGTCAGATGCTTCTGCAGTAAACCATCTGTCAGCCTCAACAAGATATCAGCAAGAAAAAGCCTAGCCCACTCAGAATTATCTTACCTTTTTCATTTAAATTTGATGACCTATATCAATTTTCAGAGGCATTGATGAGTACAACAAGCACAGGAACAATCAAATTGGAACTAAACTGACTGACATGAGCGACGCATCACATAGTCTACTAGACAATTAACAACATAGCAACAATAACATATTTATCATTCATAGCATGTAATTGGAAAATATAGCTATCAATTGACCAAAAAGTAATTTCTTTCCATGTCTGTAAATCAACCCACCAACTAGGCAACTACTAGGATAAAGTAGTACATAATTATATCCAAAAAAATAAAAATATATGAGGGAACCCTACATGAAGCAACACATAATGGGTTCAATAGCGCAAGGAAATCAACAGTGGTTTACACCAATATTTTTACAGTCACAGCAAATGGAAATACTTTTTGAAGCTTAGTTTGTTACCTGGTGAAGCAATGTTTTGTGGAACTGCCTTTGGTTTTCCTTTGTAATCAAGTGATGTCCACGTAATCTGCTCAGCTTTTGCCAGTCGTATTTCCACCTTCGTGAACAATACTTGGTATTTGCTCTTCTCTGGGATAATCTGATAGTCAAGAATCAACAAAAGTAATAAGCATACAAATGAATGATGTACATCGTGTAGTGAGATAATAACAAACAGAATGCAGAATGTTGGACTATGGATCAATAACAACACACTGAAGAGAATATATTGCCCACTAGCTGATTCATTTGTTTATTTTGGTTTGAAAGCTCATCTCACTTGAAAATGCTAAGTAAAATTTCAAGCCAATAGCAAAAACACAATACAATATGTACTCCAGTGTATGTAAGAACACAAGTCACAAACAATCCTGGTACTCTGGTAGTACAGAGAGTGTGTACCTTAGAAAACAGACGAGGCTGAAAATGGTATGGCTCCTCTCCAGGGACTTCAATAGAGACGCTTAACTAAAATGGTAGGCTTAATTTGTGAACACAGTGAAGTAGCAAATAGAGATGATTTTCAACAATCTAAAGTAAGGGTAACATACCATCTGTTCACCAAAATCAATAACTACATTGTCAGCAGAAACACCCTTTGCAAAAATTGTCAGTACAACTTCTGTAGCACTATTATAGTAGTCGTGCCTGCAATGTAAGGTGTGTTACCAGAAAACATTAGTGTCCAAGATATAAAGTGGGATATCCATATATTCCAATGGATCCAGTCAGGTGGTTTTCAAATAAAAATGTATCTCTCTCGTTTTAGAAAAGTTAATGCGAGAAAAAGAAAGTGCATCAGGAAAATGAGCGCAATATTAAAGGATATGTGCACTGAGTACCTGTACTTTGGCTTGCTTGGCACTTCTACCGTTGGTTGTGTATCCTCCATGCTTGCAACATCATCCTTTTCCTCAACAGTAGCAGCCACAGAAGGGGTAGCTGGTCCAACCTCAACCTTCTTTACAGGCGCCTGGCTAGCCTCCTCTGAAAAAGACAGACGGCATCAACAATAGTATGACAGAGAAAGGTGGTGGTGTCTTATCTTTACAGGACTGCTCTGGGTATTTGTCACAGAAGACAGATGTATGCAAATGCACATGATATTTAGTCTAACATAATGGTATGCCCAAAGAAAAAACACGCTATACTACAATATGTTGACCAATAAATGAGCTCAAAAGACTGCTCACCAGCAATGTGCTCATCACATTCCTTCATTAGACGAGTAAACCTCAAGTCACCAGATGCAAAAGAAGAGCCCAATTCAAGAGCAGCTTTCGCAGTTTGATACTCCTCAAGCTTGATGCAAGCAGCACTGAAGACCATTTGTTTTTCAGTTATCACAAATAAATGAATGTACCTAACCCTTTTTCATCACACTAAACAATGTAGGCAAGACCAACCCTTTACGAAGGTATGCTTTATGCATCGAAGGATCGAGCTCAATTGCTTTGTTGGCATCAGCTACAGACTCTGCAAAACAAAGTGCAATATGTTGCTTTAATATGAAACATTCTAATAATGACTTAATCGCAAGCATCTGCATTAAATGAACATATAACTAAGTCACTGAGTTTGCAAGGTCTTCTAGCATATACAGCAGTTTGATAATTTAGGGCTACAGTTCACAAAACAATTTACAGATACTAACTAGTAAGGATGATGAATGCACTTGTTTGGCACTAAATTTCAAGACATTTCAGACACAGTAGGCAAACAAATGTGCAGCCATTAAAAATTAAAGAAGATGACAGTCCAGGTTTTTTTCCCTTGGCAAGCTACCAAGTTGCTGGCTGGATGTCATTTAGCACCAACAGACTTCTATTAATTTGTTTTATGATAACAGCCAGAAAACAGTAATCAGAAAACTAGCAGGGATGTTGCATTTTAGAGTCGGCAAATTTAGTTGGGCATTACAAAGTGACAGCTGAAAACCACTAACAGGTACAACCCCTTCAACAGTTTCCCTGTGCTTCTAAGTGTTGTTCTAGATTAAGAAACTTACTTTCCAATGTAGTATCAGGCAAATAAATATATCCATGCAATTTGTTTGTTCTAACTATGTTGTAAATAGCAAGAAAAGGAAGTTTCATCAAATGCCAGGTATCAATATTATTGGATATATGAAATTGTTAGGCAGGGTATACTGACGACCACTATGCACATGAATTTGGACATAGTAAACGAAGGAGAACTTAGAAAATCATCAACATACATCATCTTGGATCATGGATTGCCAACTGTTTCCATAACACATACCTCCAAGGCTATAACGATAACTCCTTTTTCATAGACAACACCTTGAGGTAAACAAGCAATTAAGGGACTTCCAGACCAATCAATAATCCATGCTTGAGATATTATTAAGAGTATTTTGGTCCCACCAAATTTAAAACGTGAATGCGTAGGTAATTTTCTGGTCAAAACATAAGTGTTCGGAAATGGAATAATGGCAACTCAACACTTTCAGGCATTCACACGGAATAATTCAAACCATAGCATCTCATCAATGAAGGGGTAGATGTCCTCACATCCACCACGAATAATTAATCTGCACCTTTTGACTAGCATAGTGCCCACCATAATGCGGCTATGCTCTCTCCTTGACTTCCATATCCCCTCCTATTAGTAAGTCAACCGTCAGTAATCAACCTTATTTGCCCGTTTCACTACCTACATCTGAGATCCTCTCTGGATCACTCAGCGCTATCAGACGCGCACACGAATTGCTCGAACCACAACGAGAAGTCATGACTCATGACTGCCAGGCCTAAACATTGTTTGACCTCCAAAACCCTAACTCGTAATCGCATAACTTCACCCACAGCGCAACAGACATTACAATCAGACGCCCAAAACCGCACAGCAGCATCTCAAAAGTCAAAATCAGCCCCGCGCCCGACGATTCCATCTACATCCAAGCGCCAAATTAGCGCACAACCCCACGACCACCGCACAGGCAAACGAGTCGATGGAAGGGCGATAGAGAGAGTGAGAGACGAAGGGGGCGAGATGCGCTACCAGTGTAGTTGCCCAGCTTGATGTGGGCCTGGGCGCGGTCGGCGTAGAGCTCGGCGGTGGCGGGGGCGGCCTCGATGGCCTGCGTGTAGAGCTCCGCGGCCAGCTCGAAGTCGTCGTCGACGAAGGCCGCCTTGGCCTTGCTCTCCAGATCCAGCGCTGCTGCGGCGGTGGCCATGGCGACTCTGCGGCTGCGGCGAGGAGACCAGACGACGACTTCGAATAGTAGTAGAATAAGATCACGGGAGAGGATGGAATCAGATGGGGGAGGAGACGGTGGCTAACCCGCGGTTAACGGGGCGGCCTTTTAAAGGCCCGTGAGAGTGGTTGGGGATTCTAGAGAGTTCGATGCGGGAGAGGCCGGGCCGACGCTTTGCATTTTTTTTTCTCTTTTATTTGGCTTTTTCCTCTTTTTCTTTTATTTTTTTTCTTTTGTGTGGCTCAAGTCTAGATGGGCGTTCGGGTTAACTTCCGGTAATTCGGGCCGTAAAAACTATGGATCGTGGAAAACTGATACATGAGATTTGTCCGAACTCCGAAAGAAATTACCCGACATTTTGGATACCGGTAATTTCGGGTTTAGATTTTGGGCGCTGAGATTTTTCGCTCCAAAATAGCCAATCAGTACATATATAATTAGTATATATATATAATATGGTTGTTGTATTTTTTATATAACTATGTCTATTTTGAGCATAATATTCTTCAAAGTTGCAAGATCGTGGAACTCAAGGTGATCAAACACCAGCGTGCTCCTTTTTGTCCATTTTTGAAGTGTTTATCCGTTGATGACAATCAAGAAATCCTGGCAAGGGAAACGAATATTGCGAGAGAGAGAGAGAGAGAGAGATTGATTGATTGATTAGTGGCCTATCTTTGTTTTTTCTGGATGCGATCGAGATTGCTACAAAGCAGAAACGGCATTAGGCTCGTGGGTGATGCAGAGATCAGGGTAGTTCGGATGGGCTGGTGTTGCCACAACAGCGTAGATCAAATGAAAAATCTACTATATAATTGATGAGTCGAGAGAGTTGACATATCACAAATCTTAGCCATTTATCTTTAATTATCTACCGTCTAAAAAATCTCAGTCATTTATCTTTTCTCTATTAAAAATAAAAATATTAAATCTTAGACATTCCTTTCAGCGTCTCAGCAAAATTATAGGAGATTAGATCGATCTCCTTCCTCCCACATATTTCCATAATGACCAGTCAAGACTTTCCAGATTATCTAGATTATTTCTTTTATAAGATATATATCTTTCCATATAATAAATTTATATTTAAAGTACTTTCTTAGTGGATCGATATCTTTCCGTATAATAACCTTTCATTTAAAGGACTTTCCTTAATGGATGGATATCTTTCCGATTAAAGACCTTCCATGCAAAGAACTTTTCTTAGTGAGCTGATATATTTCCCTCTAATGACTTTCCTCATATTAAAATCTTTCCTTTTTGGTTTAATCTCTTTCCATCTAATGTGAGCGTCATGATCGGAAGGTGCTTTCTTTCTATATGGATGAGTTTCCGATTTCCACAGTGTACACTATAAAAGAAGAGACCTGACCCAAGCAGAACATACACTTTCTTCCTGCTCGGCAATCCTACTCCCAAAACTATCCCGATCATTAGTTTCGCTGGAGGAACTTCGAAGGGCTGTTCAAGGGCAGTATAGATGGCATCCGAAGGGTCGATGCCATCTACCAATTGCTAGGAGATCTACACCAAACAAACAAAGAAGAACAACTACACTTTTCTCATGGTTTCTTCATTCCGGTTAGTTTAATGTCTTATTCCGCATAAAGGGTAATCATGAATAGGCTAAGAATTAAGCTAAAGTTTATGATTTTCTAACAGATTGATCTCCTCCTGATCCCTCCTGTCGTATCACCGGCGTCGTCCCCTCTCCCTCCCTCGCGCTGCTCCCTATCTAGCGCAAAATCGCCGCCCGTGCAGACTGCAGATGTCAAATCATGTAGCCTGATGGCTTGGACTGCAAGCAAATATTTTTCTTGTGCTTTTATTTGATTGTTTGAGGATATGACAGTTTGATTTACACATGTAATTGTTCTTTGATGCTGCAACAATCTTTCTAACTACTAAATTAAAGTTCTAAATAATCCAACTCCTAACTAATAATATAATTGTTTTTTGATTTTCACCGGTGCGTAACACAGGTACAATACTAGTACAATTTAATTTGCCACTCTCAATTGCCTTAGCTAGTGACAAGGTGGAACAAGACGAAACGATCATATTTTTGATAGTGTTTGATTTAAAGTTAAGTACTACCTCTGTTACAGATTCTAAGACGTTTTGGATTTCAAATTTCAAATTAAGCGAGCTGCTGAATTTCCCTTTATACCCCTCACTGTTACCACCTCCAGCCGCCGGTGGCACAGTCCATCTGTCCATGCTCCTGTCTCCCCCCTCCACTGCCCCCAATGGCACATCTCTAGACATCGAGGGCTCGCCGCCACTCGCGGCGTTTCGACCTAGCCGTTGTTGCCGTCGCCACCCCCGACGCCTAGCAGAGTAGTGCTGCTCGTTGCTCTCCACCACCTTCATCAACTCCATTCCCATCCCTGTCTGTTCGTTGCTTCATGGTGATACACCTACTCGACCTCAACGCTACTCCTCCCGATGATGGAGACGACGAAGTTGTGCTTGGAGTTGGTGAAGCTATAGTTGACGAGGAAGGTGCAATCAACATCGCTCCAGGTGAAGGTGATGCAGTTTTAGAAATTTGTGATGTTTGTTGCATGTTATACTCTGAAATTTGTAGTGTTTGTTCAGCACTCTGAAATTATTTTGTCACGCCCCTGAAATTTTTAGAAATCAGAATACTTGTATTGTTTCAGTATTTATCCCCTGAAATCCGTGGAGTACATTGTGATGTTTGTTCAGATTTTAGGTACTCAGATTGTTCTAGGAATACAACTCATATTATGAAATTTTTAGAAATTTGATTACTTGTATTGGAGTAATCAGTGTGTTTTAGGTGTAGTAAAATTGGAGTTTTTGTTCTAAACTAGAGTACCAAGGGATGATATTTTCTAAACTTGACAGAACTTTTGGATGTCTGGTTGTTGTTGGTCAAAGTGACATGAATGAGTTGCATTTTTATCATTGTTTCCCTTGTATGTGTTGAACAACCGCAGAGGAGGTTAAGGAAATGGTTAGATGATGACCAGAGATATGCTGTTTATACTGCATTACATGCACAAAGTATAGGTGGGAGATTAAACAAGAATTCAACAAAAAAGGTTGCTGAAATCTTCAATGCACATATCCGAGTTATACAAAGGATTTGGAAACAAGCAAGGGAACAGATTGCCCTTGGACTAGAGGTTGATGTCAAAAACAAAAGAAGTGGTCGATGCGGCGCCAAGAAAATAGAACTTGATCTCTCCTTAATCACTGCAATTCCTCTAAACAGAAGATCTACTCTAAGGTCACTTGCAAAGGAATGGGAAGTCAGCATTGCAACATTGCACAGGAAATTCAAATTAGGCCAGATAAAACGTCACTCTAATTCACTGAAGCCATATTTAAGAGAGGAGAACAAGATAGAGAGATTAAAATTTTGCATTTCCATGTTAGTTCAGAGAACTCTAGGGGATGTTGATCCTAAATTCAATGACATGCAGAATATTGTCCATATTGATGAGAAATGGTTCTACATGATCAAAAAGGAAAAAACTTACTAGACTCTTTGTGTTAGAAAAAGAACTAGACTTTTTGAAATTCAATTCAAGTTTTACTCCAGCAATTCAACCAAGCTAGCAAGCCAGCAACCTAGCCCTCCCAAGAACCCAGCCAAGCCACCGCGGCACTAGCACTCAGATCGACAACAACTGCCGCCTCCAACGCCACGGCGGAGGCAAGCAGAGACCCTGGAGACTGATGACCTAGAGACACGTAGATACTACAGCTAGATGCTGCTTAAGAGGAGTGGATTCCAAGGAGAGGCTAGAGAGAGAGGAGAGGGAGAGGGACACGAACACCACTCAAACAACGAGCACTACTGCGCTAGTAGCCGGGGGAGAGGTAATTTAGACGAAGGCGAGGGGGTCGTCGCGGAAGAGCAGCCGGTGGTCAGCCCATCAGACTTGAAGACGACGAAGACAATGTCGATGACGCCGAGGAGCGCGCGCTGCAGGCACGGGGAGAGGAAGAGGAAAGGTAGCAGCGCGTGTGTACAGGACTAGGGAAAGGAGAAGGGCTGTTTAGGAATAAAAATTTAGAGATACTGGGCCTTGGACCAAACGACTTAGAATTGGATAAAATAACTAGGGGCCCAAAACGACTTAGAATCTGTAACAAAGGGAGTAGGATAGAGTCGTTTTATTTGTGAATATTCCTTCATATCTGGGATGAGTTCGTCCTAGAAAAAGGTGGACGAGCTTATTCCACTCCGCGCACTAGTGCAACACAAGCGAGGTAGCTGCGGCACGACGGCAGTCCGGAATTTTTGAACCAAACAAAGAAACTATGTTCATTCTATCTCACCTATCACTCTACCAGGCACCAAACCAGGATCATTTCATCCCACAAAACCGGGATATCTTATTCCATCCCACTTTATCTCTAAATCAAATGGACCCTTAATTATGATTCTAGCCTCGCCAAAAACACCCGCCAAGAAAAATGCAGGGGACATTCGAAGATTTGCGCAAGACGTCTAATTTGAACAGCCATATACAGTTATACACACCAGGAGGAAAAGATCAGCAACATATGGCTAATACAAGATCAATTTAAAAAGCCAATCCTTAGATATTACCGCTCAAAAGCCAACAAAAGGGGCACAAATTAAAAAGATGAGGTGGGTCGCTTGACGGATCAGCAAAGTATTCAGAAGAGGAGGTCCCGGAATGTGGGGAGGTTCATCTCGCCTTCGGTGGCGAGCGGGATGGTGAAGCTGCCGACGACGGGAAGATCGACGGTGATCCCGACCTCCAGCACGTAGTCGATGTCCCAGTCCCCGCCCACGTCCTTGATCAGCGACACGATGAAGTCGTACGGCACCTTCACCGGCAGCTCCAGCTTCGTCTCGCCGCTCGCCGCGATCCACCCTGGGTCAGCCATCGTCCCGGACGCTATCGCCCTGCAAAAATATGTACATATAATCGCACTCTTTTTTCTTCTTCTTTTTGAATACGTACCAGATCGATCGCAAGCATGCACGAGCGTCGTCGCACGTACTTGCCGCCGCTCTTGAAGGTGTAGGTGAGCTCGCAGATGGGGATGCGGTGTGAGTAGGGGTTGGTGACGTCGACGTAGCTGTGCAGCGTGATGCACTCGCGGCTGACGCCCTTGAAGGAGACGCGGTCCAGCGTCGCGTCGGGCTTGGGGATCTGCGCGATCTTCTCCGCCACGAAACCTTTGGCCCTGTCCACCAGCCCCGCCACCAGACTTCGCTCCTCCCGCCGCTCCTCCTCTCCCCCTTCCCCCGTCGTCGTCACCGCCGCCTCCTGCCTCCGCCCTCCCTCCTCCGCCGCGCTCATGCTCGTCGTCGTCGTGCGTCGTGCAGGCGGATCGGTCTCGGTGCTCGCCCTCGCGTTTGCGCGCGTTGCCTTGCCATTCTCTGGGAGTGGCGCGCGGAGGACGCGGGTCGCTGCCGGGCGGGACACGCGCCACGCGAGGTGTCCGTGCACGCATGCACGCACCAGCACCACCCAACCGCGTGGTCCGCCATTGATGCGTCGTCTCGTGTGTGGAAACCTCGGAATAAAACGGCACAGGGAACCGGAAACTAATTTGGACGTGAGATGAGATCCAGTGCAAGCTCGTGGGGAGACGGTGGTCGGCTGATCGCGCCGGACCGGCCGGGCCGCTCATTAACTACGGGACATAAAATCCATTAGCAGACGATATTAAAACTCGTCGCTATTCTCGTATTAATAATAATTAATTATGATAGCACATATAGATAGATGTTTATCACTGATAACCGAGCATTGCAACACATATATACAAATGTTCATCACTAATAACCAAGCATTGTAACATATACATATGATGCTTATCACTAATAACCGAACATTTGTACCTTTACAAATGTCACTATAGAAATATAATATATTTATCGGAATTCTGGGGAAGGGCAAAAGAACTTAAGATGCCCCGTGTACAAACGGTTTCGTCTGTTTGATCCGACAAGCAGATAATTGATTATTTGTTGTTTTTAAGAATTCACACTTAATTATTGTTTCATGATAGTGTCATATAAGATTGTACTCAATGATATATGTGTGTGTGTGTATATATATATATGTGTGTGTGTTAGGATAACAAATAATTGAAACATATTTTATGATATATTCTCTATGAATTTTATAAAGTTTTTTAAACATATTGTCGTTGTGTTCGAAACGACAGTATACCACGGGGGTACCCGCAGTATGGATTTGATTAGGCGAAGGGAAGTGCTGTGGACGAATCTTGATAGTTATCTCTAACTAAGAGACAGGGAGGATTTTTAGACAGGTTCGGACCTCCCGGTGGATAATAACCCTAATCCTATATGTGTTGAAATGAGCTTTCAGGCGTGAATCGCCTTAAGCCTATCAAATCGTCTAGAATACGACTTGACCAACCCGCCCTTTACAGGCTCCCTCCGGTCCCTTTATATGAGAGGGATCGGTGATCGGTGGTTACAAATTATAGTTAATATGCCTTATTAATGACCAATTATGAGGATAAACAGTCGATTCGTGGGCAATAACTCCAAGAGATAACAACAGTGATAACTGTACAATGTGGAGCTTAATGACGGCCTGGCTCTTGATGGCGACCATCCGAGTGCCTGTGGTCGAGCAGACCTCCCGAGTGCTGGACTCGGGGAGCCTGCAGGTTTCCGACCACTAGCTGTCTGGAGAATATTGACCGTTAACTGGTCGTCTTTGTGTCTGTTGACCCCTCCTTTACTCGATCGTCATAAAACTACTCGGGAGGTAACCGGGATCATATTCCCGACAACAGCCCCCGAGCTCTTTGCGACGCGCAGATGAAGTTGAGTAGTCGAAAAGGGCTTCAGAACTTAGTCTTGATGAATTTTTTCCGATCGGTGCACCGCTCAGATGCACCTACCGGGTGTAGTCCTCGAGACTGGAGTTTCTTGAATAAAATAAGCTCCAGGATCAGAGATTTTTTTTAAATCCCGCACATTTGGTGCATTGGCATCCGATGAAACCGACTCGTGCATAGGGGCAGATAGGCCCATCGAGTGGTTTTTTGGCGAAAATGTGTCAGTTGGAGCAGTCAAGCGCAATGGAGTACTTGCAGGCCTCCTTTGGCTAAGAGGCGTCTGCTCCCGCAGACTGGCGCCAGTCAGAATCGACAGGTTCGACGGGACCCGTGCTAGTTCCAAGGCAGCCTCGCGGACGCGAGTATAGTTTAAAAACTGTAGACGTCGATTCGCTTTCTTCTACCAACCGTTGGATCTACAATCATCGGTTAGATAGATGGGTTGAAAAATATGTTGACCGGTATAATTAATGCCGAAGATTGTTTTGAGACGCGTCCCGAGGCGATCGCGACGCATTGGGGGCCCGAACCATCGTTCGGGAGGTTTATAAATAGCCCGATTAAAGGTGCTTCATCTTTCCGCATACTTCAAGCCCTCAGCCTTCATCTTCTTCCTTAAGTCTTGATTCACTAGCGCCTCGCAACCCTAATCGCCACTGCGGTTGCATTGTGTGCTACCGCAAGGCGAGGTGACTCTTCAACCGTAAGCCCGTAGCGCCACCACTTTCCATTTTAATGACGGCCCTTGACCCCAATGTTGAAGTTGATCGGTCGGCGGAGTTCTAGAAGTTGAGGGCGGAGAAGCGGGTGGTGTTGCTGCTGGAGAAGCGAGGTGGGCTCCCACCGAGCGCGCTGTCGGCGTGGTGCTCCACGGGCGGCGAGGCGTTCCCGACCCCGAACACTCACGAGATCGTTGTGTTCGAGTCTTTCTTCTCTCTCAGATTTGGTTTGCCGGCCCATCCTTTCTTTCGCGGGATCCTCCATCACTATGATATCTTACTCTACAACCTCAACCCCAATTCCATCTTGCACATCGCCATTTTTGTTCACCTCTGCGAAGCCTATCTTGGCATTGATCCTCATTTCAACCTCTTCCGCCATTACTTCTGTCTAAGGCCAAACACCAAGAAGAAGGTGGTCGGTGGGTGCGGATTGCAGCTGAGGGATGGGAAGACAGCCGAGTACATCCCGGTGCCGCTCTAGACTTTCAACAAGGGCTGGCACTCGGGGTGGTTCTACGTCGCCAACCACGAGCCGGCACTTTCACCGGAGATCGACCGAGTGCCAATGCCGGCGCTCACCTGGTCCGACCGCTGTCAGCGAGAGGAGCAGGGCCAGGTGGATGAGCTGGTTGAGATGATCAAGAAGCTCCGAGTAGAGGGTTTATCGAACGTCCATGTGGCGCTCAACTTCGTGTCCCGTCGGGTCCAGCCGTTGAAGTTGAGGACCCGCCCGGCGTACGAGTACTTGGGCAGGGATGACCCGACCAGGGAGACGGTTGAGTACTTGTCTTCGGACGAGGTAAGGAAGAGGGTGAAGCTGATCTTCGCCGATCGGTTTGGCCTCAACCACGAAGCCGACCCCAAGGTCTTTAAGTTCAGCTGCCCCTGACCACCAGTAAGAATGATATTTTTGTTGTTGATGATTTTTAATAATATCACATGTCGGGTGCTGAGTGTTAGAATGTGCAGGGCCGAGAGGCATATTGCTCTCTGTCACCGTTGCCTGAGCAGCCCCGGGCGGTCGGGCAGAAAGACATCGACCCACACGCTAGGCCGACCGGGGAGAAGAGGAAGGGCAAAGAGGTTTGCCCTCCCTCAGCGAAGAGGGCAAAAAAAACGGCGACGAAGACGGTGACTCCCAAGGTGCCGTTATCCTTCCCCGGAGAGTCTGGTGCCGACTCGGAGACATCCGAGACGGCCCCGGCGACTGGCGACGCTATAGCGCCGTCATCTTCTGAATCAACACCACCACCGCCGCCGCCACCGCCTCCACCACCGCCACCGCCTATCGGAGCAGCTTCGGGATTCAGGCGGCGAGTGAAGGCGTTGGCATTCCGACAGTCAGAGTGGTAAGTCTTTCTGCCGTTGATTTGAATCAAATAATTAAACTTAACTCTCTTTTTTGTTGTTTTGATCAGCACTCCTCTACCACTGTCTGGAATGATGGGGCTGACCCAACCAGCGCCGATTCCCCAGCTACGGCCACCCCCACCACCGACTTGGTGGTGTTCATCGGGGCGACCGATCCGCCAGTGACCGCAGCGAGTGGGGCGCAAGTGTCAGGTGCCCCAGCACCAAGCGGGCCGAGCGTCGTTGTATTTATTCCGGTGCAGCCGACCGTAGCGGCGTCGAGTGCTGCTGCACCAGACATGGTGCAGCCAACTGTAACGGCGGCGAGTGCCATTGATCCGTCAAGGAGCTCAACCACGTCAGCAAGCTCGACGATCGGAGCACGTTAGGGGTCTTCATCGGCTACATGGAGGGCATCAAGGCTTACCGCATCCTCGACCCTACGCCACAGCATGTCCGCATCTCGCGTGACGTCGTGTTCGACGAAGGGCGAGGCTGGACGTGGGGCAAGATGGTGGATGATGGCTCGACTTCGACGATGAGCGACTTCATCGTCGACTATGTTTACTTCGAGAGAGTAGGGGGAGCTAGCAGCTCATCTTCACTAAGCTCGTCTGCCCCGGCACCTGGCACGCCATCAGCTCCGACGAGTGAGGAGCCATGGTGAATACTATGGGGATGATGAGTGACTGTCAACGGGAGAGAAGATGAGATGAAGACCTCTGAGGAGAGGCAGTGACTTGCAGTGGTGTTGCCCGTGTGACTCAGGTACACGGACGGACGATCATCGGACTTAGGAGTCGTGAGATCGTGGTGGTCCAATCCGGGTACATGGAGCAAAGGCGGCAAGCGGACGTGACTCATCGTGGTGTCGACCGGTGCGACTCAGGTACACGGACGACCGACTGCCGGGCTGAGGAGCCGCGGGGCTGGATTGGTCCAATCCGGGTGCACGGTGCGAGGGCGATGGGCGCTTTGATGGCTTCGGCTTAAAACCGTCACCCGTTAACGGAAAAGTGGAGAAAACGTTAAAGATAGCGGTGTCGTGACGGCTACAAAAAGTTCGGCACCGAATAAATATCTGTAGTGTCATTTTACGTTTTTGCCCTGT
>ASSH01052954.1:0-12184 GCA_000418225.1 Zizania latifolia | reverse complement strand
TCCTTTCAAAGAAAATATATATGATTTACAAACAAATATCAATGCACAAACAACCAAACGATATAAACAAATGATATATTTATCACCCGCATATTATGCTACCAACTTTAGGAGACACTACTACGATCATTTATATTAGTCAAATACCCTTGCTCAAATGATTAATTGTTCTCAAAATATCACATTAACTCTAGTGGTATCACTACTATAGCTGCTTATATAGTAGAAATTTTGTCAAACAAAATACGAAATTAGGTTAGTGATCAACATACGCGGCATTGGAGACCAAATGAACGAAGTACTAAAGTGCGACAATATAACCGTTTCAGATTTTGGAATGGAAACAGGCTTATCCAAAACGAGTGGTGTATATTACTCCTAAGCTAGCCATGTCATTTCAGCTAGCTACATGTACAGGACAGAACCAAATCTTAGGATGATCTTGAATTCTTGGTCAAAGAATTTCACCCAGAAGGCAGGGGTTTTCCCTTCCTGAAGAAATGCGCAACAACCAAGAAACTAGTCCAAAGAATGCAGTTATACAAGGAGACAAGAAAGCACTCCAGCAGTGAGCTGGTTAGCACATCAAGCCATGACACTATGAGCCTCCATTGCTATACAGCAGAAGTTCATCAACACTTCTCCACAGAGCATCGATTTGCCAAAATGCCAACCCATGGCTGCTAAACTAACATTAAGAAATTCAGTTCATTACATGGTCCCATGTGCCGGCACACATGCCCATGTCACCTAAGCAGCTAAGCTAGAATGGAATCGACACATCACATATCCTCTTACTGGCAAATCTTCTTCACTTTCACCCTAAAAGAAAGTCTTCACATTCATGATTTCATCAGAGTGTTGTTTCTCCTGTACAAGGTTGGTACAGTAACAACACCTGATCACAATTCACAAATCACCACCTTTCCATCCATGTATCCCTCTTTTCTCTTTATTAGACCAATTGCACACTAGAAAAAACACGGCCCACAACGCAGTGGGGTGCAAATCTTTAGGGACAATTTAACCCTACTTATTAATTTGAGGGGTAATTTAACCCCACTTACTACTTTTTTTTCTTAGACCCCACAAAATTGTTCCTTGATTCCTCTTGTTGCCAACAAGTGGTAGTGTGGTACTATACTAATAGTAGGTACCAATTGATAGTTTGACACCACTAGAAATAGAGATAGTACTAGCAACGAGTCACATTGGTCATCTTAAGTCGATAGTTGAAGGGGTTAAACAATGCGATTAATCGATGTGAACTGTGATTAGTGAAAACTAATGGTGGTGATTAATCATTTAATTACCGGCAGCGGGGTGAGGTGGGACTGGTAGAACTGCTCGGGGGTGATGAAGAAGACGGCCTCCAGCGACAGCTTCCTGCAGGTGTCGGAGGCGGCGAGGCAGGCCCTGATCCCTTCCCACTGGCGCGGGTCGCCGGAGACGGTAGTCGCGCAGCCACGTCGAGTAGCCGTCGAGGCGGTAGTCGTCGTAGGCGTGGCCGATCGAGGACGGGGTAGGCGCCGGAGCCGCGGGTGACGGCGAAGGAGAAGATGAGGAGTGCCAGGAGGATCATGATGAGAGCGGCCATGGCGAAGAGGTATGCGGCGAGGAGCCCTGGCGATTCCAGTAGACGCCGACGAAGCCGGCGAGAGCGACGAGGAGGAGGAGAGCCCCGAGGATGGCACCGGCCACCGCGCCAGGCGCGCGCACTCCCCCCTGCTTTGACGCGAACCAGATGCCGGTGGCCACGACGGGGACGGCGCACACCAGCGCCAGGAAGTTGACGCACGCCGTGATGTTGTTGCTCACCGCCATGGCCGCCAGAGCGGGCGAAGAGAGGGGAGCGAGACGGTGCGTGAGATGAGTGTGTCAGTGTGCGTGAAAGGTGAGAATTGTTTTGGGCCGGATTTGTATATGCTCCGATTTGAATGGACCGACTTTTTTAGGCCGAATGTCTCTGGCCGAATTTTTACGGGCCGAAATTTATGGACCGAACATTCTTAAGACAAAATTTGGGCCGGATTTTTATGCTCCAATTTAATGGACCGACTTTTTTGTGCCGAATGTATCTGGCCGAATTTTTAAGGGCTGAGCTTTATTGGCCTACATTTGCTGGCCCGAACATTGTTAGGCCGAATTGTTTTCGGCCGGATTTTTATGCTACGATTTTAATGGACCGTCTTTTTTTGGGCAGAATGTCTCTGGCCGAATTTTTACCGACTGAGTTTTATGGGCCAACTTTTTATTGGCCGATTTTTATGCTCTGATTTTAATAGACCGACTTTTCTGGGCCAATTGTCTGTGGCAGAATTTTTACGGGCTGAGTTTTATGGCCCTAATTTTTATGGGCCGAAAATTTCTGGTCCAAAGTT
The DNA here is from genome assembly GCA_000418225.1 of Zizania latifolia. NCBI lineage: Eukaryota > Viridiplantae > Streptophyta > Magnoliopsida > Poales > Poaceae > Zizania > Zizania latifolia. Next base: position 9,803 of record ASSH01052954.1, on the reverse strand, counting down.
TATTAGGCCCAACATTTCTGGCCTGATATTTTATGGGCCAAAAATTTAAGGGCCGAATTATTATGGGACAATTTTTCTGGCCAATTTTTCTAGGCCCATGTAACACGGGGCGACCATTTGTGGACTAACTTTTCATGGGCCGTACATTCCTGCGCCCATGTTTTCTGGCCCGATATGTTTTAGGCCGGTTTTTATCCTCCGATTTTAACGGACCGACTTTTTTGGGCCGAATGTCTCTGGCCAAATTTTTACGGTCCGAGTATTATGGGCTAACTTTTTATGGCCCAAAAATTGTTGGGCCAGAGTTTTATGCTCCGATTTTAATGGGCCTACTTTTTCGGCCGAATGTCTAAATTCGGGCTGTATTTGATGGGCCAAATTTTTATGGACCGATATTGTTGGGCCAAATTATTTTCGGCCTTCTGCTGCGATGTTAATGGGCCTAATTTTCGGCCGAATGTCTAAATTCGGGCTGTATTTTATGGGCCAAATTTTTATGGACCAAAATTGTTGGGCCAAATTATTTTCGGCCAGATTTTTCTGCTGCGATTTTAATGGGCCGACTTTTTTAGGCCTTATGTCTCCGGCCGAATTTTTACGAGCTATTTCATGGGCCGAACTTTGTTGTGCTCGATTTTTATGCTGCGATTTTAATGGGCCAACTATTTTGGGCCGAATGTCTCAGGCCGAATTTTTACGAGATGAGTTTATGGGCCTAGCTTTTATGGGGTGAATTATTTTGGGCTGGATTTTTATGCTGCGATTTAAATGGGCCTACATTTTTTGGGCCGAACAATTCTCTGGCCGAATTTTTAAGGGCTGGGTTTTATGGGCAGAATCTTTACGGGTGAATTTAATGAGTCAACTTTTTATGGGCCTAATTTTTCTAGGCCAAACTTTTCAAGGCCCAACATTTCTGGCCCGAGCTTTTCTGGGCCAAAAAATTACGGCCGAATTATTATGGGACAATTTTCCGGGCCATTTTTATGCTCTGATTTTAATGGACCGACATTTCTGGGCCGATTGTCTCTGGCAGAATTTTTACGGGCCTAATTTCTGTGCCAAAAATTTGTATCGGCCGAAAATTTCTGGTCAAAAGTTTTTTACGCCCAACATTTCTGCCCAATCTTTTCTGGGCCAAAAATTTACAGGCCGAATTATTACAATTTTTCTGGCCGATTTATCGGGCCAATTTTTTCTAGGCCCATCTATTTTGGGCAGTACATTTCTGCGCCCATGTTTTCTGGGCTGACTTTTTATGGGGCTTATAATTTTGAGCCGAATGTCTCTAGCCAAATTTTTACGGGCTGAGTTTTATGGGCTAACTTTTTATGAGCCGAACATTGTTGGGCCGGATTTTTATGCTCCGATTTTAATGGCCCCGCTTTTTGAGCCGAATTATTTTGGGCCGGATTTTTATGCTCCGATTTTAATGGGCCTTCTTTTTGGGCCGAATGTCTAAATTCGGGCTGAGTTATCTAGGCCAAATTTTTGTGGACCGACATTGTTGTGCCAAATTATTTTGGGCCGGCGTTTTATACTCGGATTTTAATGGGCTGTGTTTTATACTCTGATTTTAATAGGCCGAACTTTGTTGGGCTAGATTTTTTGGGCCGAATATCTCTGGCCAGATTTTTATGGCCTGAGGTCTATGGACCGAATTTTACGGGCGGGGCTTCTTTTTATTTGCCGAATTGTGCTAGGCCAAGTTTTCTAGGCCCAACATTTCTGGCCAGAGCTTTTCTGGGCCAAAAAATTACGCGCCGAATTTTTATGGGACAATTTTTCTTGGCCGATTTTTTGGCCAATTTTTTCTAGGCAAATGTATTATGGGCTGAAAATTTCTGTACTGACTTTTCTGGCCAATGTTTTTTCCGCCCATGTATTATGGACCGAAGTTTTCTGTGCTGACATTTCTTGGGCCTGTCATTTCTGGGCCCATGTTTGGGCCACATTGTTCTGGACCTTACATTTCTGGGCCATATTGTTTTGGGCAGAATTGTTCTGCGCCGGATTTTTACGCTCCGACTTTTTTGGGCCGAATGTCTCTGGCCGAATTTTTATGGGCTGAGTTTTATGATCCGAAAATTTCCGGTCCAAAGTTTTCTAGGCCCAGCAATTCTGGCCGGAGCATTTCTGGGCCAAAAAATTACGGGCCGAATTATTATGGGGCAATTTTTCTGGGCTGATTTTTTGGCCAATTTTGTCTAGGCCCATGTATTATGGACCGAAGATTTCTGTGCTGCCTTTTGTTGGGCCTGTCATTTCTGGGCCCATATTTTCTGGGCCGACTTTTTATGGATCTTACATTTCTGGGCCGAACTGTTTTAGGCCGGAGTTTTATCCTCCAGTTTGTATGGACCGACTTTTTTGGACGAACGGCTCTGGCCGAATTTTTACGGGCTGAGTTTTATGGCCCTACTTTTTATGGGCCGAACATTATTGGGCAAAAATGTTATGGGTTTGATTTTTCTGCTCCGATTTTAATGGGCCGACTTTTTAGGCCGAATGTCTCTGGCAAAAATTTTACGAGCTGAGTTTATGGGCCGAACATTGTTGGGCAATTTTTCTGGGCCGGTTATAATGGGCCTACTTTGTTGGACCGAATGTCTCTGGCCGAATTTTTACGGGCTAAGTTTTATGGGCCGAATAGTTCTGGGCAGGATTTTTATGCTCATATTTTAATGGACCGACTTTTTTGGGCCGAATTTTTACGGCTGAGTTTTATGGGACAAATTTGTATGGGCCAAATTTTTATGGGCCAAAAATTTCTGGGCGGAGGTACAACATTGCTGGCATGAGTTTTTCTGGGCCAAACATTTTGACAATTTTTCTGGGCTGATTTTTCTGGCCAATTTTTTCTAGGCCCATGTATTCTGGGTAGACTTTTCATGGGCCTTACATTTCTGGGCCGCTTTTTCATGGGCCTTACATTTCTGGGCGGAATTTTCATGGTCGTTTCATTTCTAGGCCCGTCTTTTTGGCCAGTTTTTAGGCCTAACGTTTCTGGGCCAATTTTTCTAGGCCCATGTTTTTCTAGGCCGGCTTTTTTGGGCCTTACATTTCTGACCCAATGTTTTTTTGTGATGATTGTTTCTAGGCCTAAGTTTTCTAAGCCGAATATTTTTTGTCCAAACATTGTTGGGCCGAGTTTTGTGGGTCGAGTTTTTATGGACAAAACATTTCTAGGCCTAATTTTTATGAGACTTACACTTCGGGGAACATGTTTTCTGGGCCCTATGTTCTGGGCTAACTTTTTTAGGCCCATGTTTTCTAGGCCAAATATTTATGGGTCCAGTTTTCTGGTCCAATTTTTTCTGGGCCAAGTTTTTCTGAGCCAAGTTTTTCTAGGCTGAACATTTCTAGGCCCAAGTTTACTAGGCCGCATTTTATGGGCATATTTTTAGGCCTTACATTTCTGGGCTCAAGTTTTATGGGCTGAATTATTCTGGATCATCTTTTATGGGTCTAATATTTCTGGGCCTAAGTTTTATGGGCCAAAATGTTCTGGGCCGATTTTTCTGGGCCTTATATTTCTAGGCCCATGTTTTCTGGGCCAATTTTTCTAGGCCTTTTCTACACCAACTTTTTATGGGCCGAACATTTCTAGGCCCATATTTTGTGGGAAGATTTTTCTAGGCCCAACTTTTCTGGGCCAAACATTTCTGTGCTAAACATTTATTGGGCCATGTTTTGTGGGCCAAACATTTCTGGACCCGTATTTTGTGGGGTAATTTTTCTAGGCCGAGGCCAAACATTTATTGGGCCAAGTTTATTATTATTATTATTATTTTAGCATTAAATTTAGCCCTTAAACTATTTGTTCAATGAGCTACATCACCCATTCATCTAACTTCTATGCAGACAACTGAGCTTAAAGACTGCTGCATTATATTTTATAGGAGAAACATTTTGACAAAAAAATAGGACCCAATTATTACCCAACTGGATACACTTTTGCACCACACATGCTTTATTACCCAATTATTAAGATAAGAATGACCAAACAGCTACAACAAAAAAAAAATTAAGCCAGAGTACAGGAACGTCCTGGAGAACTAGAACTGGAGATAGCTGAACCTGAATGTCATCGCAACCAGTTATTAGTGGCTGGCCCAAAATGACAGGCCTGTGCCAACTTCTCATCATGCACTACACGTTCAGGTTCTATCTTGCTAGTTACTACACCTGGGTGTATTGCGCCTAAAAGGTTCTTTTATGCAAGCTCCAGGACAAGAGCTGATGCTCCACCTCCACCATTGCAGACACCAGCGACCCCAATTTTGCCACCTTTCTCCCTAAGAACCTATTGAAGCCACGATATTGAATTTATTTATATTAAGTACTCAGAGAAATATGTATTCTAGATGCTTGTGTCCAAAAGAAATTGTGACAATATCTGAAAATACGAGTAAAGGAAACAATACGAGCAAGACGGATGGAAAGGAAATGTCAGGTGCGGCGCACCTTGCGCCGGCAGCAGGCTGCGCCGACCTAGCTAAAGGATGCGTCGGCCTAGTCTGGCACGGTCCAGAAAGCCCAAGATAGTAAAAGGCAAAATATATTTGTTTCCTGATTTACAAGTATTTCCTCAATAAAGGTTCCTATTAGATTATATCTACTTCCTGATTTACAAGAATATTTCCTCAATTAAGGTTTCATTTGCTATTAAATGGCCTTCTCTAGAATATTATAACTTCTAAAGATAGTACAACCCTTCCTCTATATAGAGAAGCAGGTATATTGTAAACTCTTCAATCAAGAAATAAAACGATCTTTTATTCCAAACTCTATTTTTCCTCTCTGCGCCGGCCCTCTCCTAGCCATCACGGCGCCGGGAAGTGAGGGACAGCATGCCCTCACCCTCCCATTTGCCACGGCTACGCCCTCCGCTCTCTTTCTCATGTTCCGTTAGTCGAGGGCCGTGACAACTTGGTATTAGAGAACATTTTTCTTGACCGCTCCCGCCGCCCAGCCTCGATGACCGACGGTTCTGCATCCATGGTGCCCTCGGTGGAAGATCCGCTCAAAGAAATTCTGCTTCGCCAGCAAGAGATGCGAAAAACGATCTTGCGCACCAATCGTCGAGTCGATGATGTGCTACAACAACAGCAAGCCCACAACATCGCCATCAACTGGCTAGAACACAGCTCCGACGAGATCCTAACTGCTAGCACACCCCGTGTAGGAAGCCATGGTGGGCAGCATCCCCAGCTACCGACTCCTCCAGACGACACGTATCATGCTAGCTGCAACAGCAGTTCCACCCTGAGGTACCACAAGCTAAACTTCTCAATGTTCAACGGGACGTTGGATCTGCTGTCATGGCTGAATCGCTGCGATCAGCAATGCAAGCGCATCTTCGTCATGGAGATCGACTCGTGCATCGACGACATGCTAGCCAATGACACAAGACGACCCAACCATCTCCCTATCAGCATTGACGGGCATCACACCACGTTCTAGACCAACCATGATGATGTGCACGACCATCGACACCTCTCGTGGCCCTGTTGGACTCGGGTTCGACAGACAACTTTATCGCCGACACCGTGCTGTAGCGCACCGGCCTCGTCACACCACGCTTCGGGGTCTACGTCACGGTCGCTAATAGCAAACAGGTGACGAGCTCAGGCCTCTGCCGCGGTGTCCACTTCAACGTCAACAATGACAAGTTCGTCATTGACTGACACACAAGACGACCCAACCATCTCCCTATCAGCATTGACGGGCATCACACCACGTTCTAGACCAACCATGATGATGTGCACGACCATCGACACCTCTCGTGGCCCTGTTGGACTCGGGTTCGACAGACAACTTTATCGCCGACACCGTGCTGTAGCGCACCGGCCTCGTCACACCACGCTTCGGGGTCTACGTCACGGTCGCTAATAGCAAACAGGTGACGAGCTCAGGCCTCTGCCGCGGTGTCCACTTCAACGTCAACAATGACAAGTTCGTCATTGACTGTCTGGCCCTTTCTCTGGACGAATACGACCTCGTCATCAGCGTTCAGTAGCTGGGATCCCTCAGACCAATCATCTGGGACTTTAGCAAACTGACGATGGCCTTCTTCCGAATGGGCCGACGAGTCATGTGGCATAGGCAGCCGAAGCACGGTGCACCGCCACCCATGCTCGCCTACAGCACCGACAACCTATTGTTCGCCCTCCTCGATGACTTCGTCGATATCTTTCAGGAGCCGCATGGCCTACCCCCATGCTGGAACAGGGACTAATTCATCCAAGCGACTCGGCCTTCTCTGTCCCGGTGCTCCTCGTCCGTAAAAAGGACGACTCCTAGCAATTCTGCATCGACTACCGTGCTATCAACGCTGCAATCATCAAGGACAAATTTCCGATCCCGATGATCGATAAGCTTCACGACGCCCGGTTCTTCACCAAGCTTGACCTTCGTTCAAGTACCACTAAGTCCTCATGCACCCGAATGACATCGCCAAGACGGCATTCCGCACACATGGTTTCTTCGAGTTCCTCATTGTCTTTCGGCCTCACTAATGCTCCAGCGACCTTTTAGGCACTCATGAATGAGGTACTACGAGAGTTCCTATGTCGCTTCGTCTTGGTGTTCTTCGACGACATACTTAACTACAGCTCATCATAGTCCGAGCATCTACGGCATGTCCGCTTCGTGTTATCCACACTATGACACCACCGCCTATTCGTCAAGCGCTCTAAGTGCTTATTCAGCACTTCTTCGGTGGCCTACCTAGGAAACATCGTCTCAACTGCAGGCGACGCGATGGATAAACAGAAGGTCCAAACCGTCAACACTTGGCCACCACCACGATCAGCTCAGGCCGTGCGCGACTTCCTAGTCTTGGTCGGGTACTACCGCAAGTTCATCCACAGCTTCATAGAGCGGCGCCTCGGGCCATGGCATCAGTGCGGTCCTTCATCAAGGCACAGGCGTCATCACCTTCTTCACCTGGCCAGTGCCCCCCGACATGCCGATCTCGCCGCCTACGAGCGCGAGCTCATCGGCTTGGTGCAGGCCGTCCGACACTGGCATCCCTATCTCTAGGGCCGTTCATTCATCGTCTGCACTGATCACTATAGCCTGAAGCACCTCCTTGACCAGTGGTTGTCCACGATCCCACAACACCATTGGGTTAGCAAGCTACTCGGGTTCGACTTCAAGGTCCAGTACAAGACGGGTCGCTCCAACGTCATGGCCGACACGCTCTCGCGACGTGATACTGAACAGCCGCCGACCATCCACGCCATCTCGACCGCTCGATTCGACCTCTACGACACCTTGCTATAAGAACTCAAGCAGGATAGCGACCTTCAGGCTTTGCGCACCCGCATTGTCGCCAGCACTCAGCTAGGTCCATGGACGATAACAGATGGCATCACCTTCCGTGGTCGCCTCTACATCCTGGCTTCATCACCGACCCTACCAATCGTCCTGCAATCCGCACATGATGTCGAACATGAGGGCGTTCAGAAGACATTACAGTGTCTATAGGCCGATTTCCACATCTCAACACCCGCACCACTCTCTAGAACTTCGTGTGGGCCTGCTTGATGTGCCAGCGCAACAAGGCGGAACATCTTCACCCGACTAGCCTTCTCCAGCCCCTGCGCGTACCATCGACGATGTGGGCCGATATCTCTATGGATTTCATCAAAGACCTACCTAAGCTCCATGGTAAAACGATCATCCTCACGGTGGTGGACCGATTCTCAAAGATGACACATTTCATCCCATTGAGTCATCCCTATACGGCTCTATCGGTCGCCAACGCCTTCTTCACGACGATTGTACGACTCCATGGCATCCTGACATCCATCGTCAACGACCACAATCCAGCATTCACCAGCAACTTCTAGACGAAACTCTTCCGTCTGACCGGCGTCAAGTTGCATCTTAGCTCCACCTACCACCCGCAGTCCGATGGCCAATCCGAGGTAGTAAACAAGATAATTGTCATGTATCTCCGATGTTTGACAAGAGACTGACCTCGACAATGGCTTCACTAGCTTTTGTGGACCGAGTTCGCCTACAATACCTCCTTTCAGTCAGCCATCAAGAAATCACCGTTTCGGGTGGTTTATGGTCACGACCCGCCCAACCTACACCGCCATGATCATGGGTCAGCCAACCTTCCTACGCTGGATCAACTCCTCAAGGAACGAGATGAGTTTCTGACCAAAATCCAGGATCGCCTCGAGCAGTCATAGTAGCACTACAAGCACCACTATGACAACGGCCACCGAGACATCACCTTCGCCGTTGGGGAATGGGTGTGGTTGCGCTCGCCCTATTGCGTCAGTATCCTCCCATGGACGCAGCAAGTTCAGGCCCAATTACTTTGGGCTGTTTCAAGTATTGCAGTGTGTGGGCGAGGTCGCATACAAGCTACAGCTTCCTCCAACTGCCCATATCCACGACGTCTTCCATGTTGGCTTGCTGAAACCCTTCCTCCCATCCACAATAGGTGAGTGTGCCAACAGCCAAAGAAGGTCCTTAAAGCTCGTCGTGCCCGTGATCGTTTGGAGCTCCTCATACAATGAGATCAGCAACCAGCAACCAAAGCCTCCTAGATGCCCCATGATGAATTCATCAAGCTTTATCCGTCTTTTCAGCTCAAGGACGAGCTGCTTCTCAATGGTGGGAAGATGTTAGGTGGGGTCGCACCTACCAGCGTCGGCAACGGGCTAAGCGGGCCCATCTAGAGGATGGGCTGACCCAGCCTGGTATGATTCAGGAAGCCCAAGATAGTAAAAGGCATAATATATCTCCTTCCTAATTTACAAGTATTTCCTCAATAAGGGTTTTCTATTAGATTATATCTACTTCCTGATTTGCAAGATTGTTTCTTCAATTAAGGTTTCCTTAGATGGCCTTCCCTAGAATATTATAGCTTCTAAAGATAGGTGCAACCCCTCCTCTACATAAAGGAGCAGGCATATTGTAAACTCTTCAATCAAGAAATAAAGCAATCTTTTATTCCAAAGTCTCCACTTCTCTCTACGCCGGCCCCTGCCTGCGCCAGCCCTCTCCTAGCCGTCACAGCGCTGGGGAAGCGAGGGACAGCACGCCCTCACCCTCCCGTCTACCATGGCTACGCCCTCCGCTCTCTTCCTCACGTTCCGTTAGTCAAGGGTCATGACAGGAAATATGACAGTGTAATTAAAAAAATGAGGTTTTACGTAAATAATTGTCCAAAAAACATGTGGTTTATTTAAGCAAACCTCAAAATCATGGGTTTTTCGGTACCCGTGCCTCAAAACATGAGACAGTGTTCTCAAGGCGTCGCCTAGGTGTCTGGGCAAGGTTTGTGGCTGGGCGTCGGCCTCGCCTTGGTGGAGGCGCATATGTCGTCTACCTTAGGCGTTAGGCGTCTGCCTAGGCACGATATGCCGTCGAATGGACGCCCAGCGACTTGGGGCGAGCGCTGACGGGCGCGAAAGAGGAGCACAGGAAGGAAAGAAGCTGGCGCACGGAAGGGAAAATGCACAGCAGCATAGGAGATAAGGATGACAGCGAAGAGAGGGAAAAGAGAGGCGACGGCCAGCATGTGGACTGGGCCTTGGCAACGGCGGTGGCCGACGATGGATCTGCTCGATGGTGAACAATGATTTCAGATCGTCTAGTCGACACTAGTCGTAGGGGCACTAACTAATCGATTAGTAGATTAGTCGTTGTACTGCACAAAGATAAGAACTATACTATGCAGAGAAGAGAATAAGAGTGATAACTACTTTAGTCTTTTTATTTAAAGGCTAATATCTACACACTGCCCGGCCACTACCCAGAACAGAAGTATAGCT
>ASSH01052953.1:0-12254 GCA_000418225.1 Zizania latifolia | reverse complement strand
ATCATTATCTCTAATTCCCAACCGCTGAATAAAGGAAATGACCATAGTTAAGTCTCCAAGAACAAATTTACATGTATACTTGTGATAAGCAAAAATACCGGGCATGAGATACAGAATACTGAGGAATGAGCAGTTGTGGTACATGCACACCAAAAAGAGGCATAAACATCAAAAGGACAAAATGTGGTGTTATATTACTTACCTTTTTGTATAATCATCAACTAGAAGCATTTCCTATGCCATTAAGCTGCAGCAGAAAACATATGTGAGGTTTCAGCTAAAAGTAATCGTGCATGCTTCAGTAACATTTTAGGTAGGTGGTCAAATGCACATACCAATCTTCCAACCACTGGTGATTAACCAGATTGATTTTTACCCGTTTAGCAAGTTTATACTTCTCACCTAGCACAGTTTAGAAAAGGTGGTGAATTGCATGCAAATACTAGAAGAAATGATCACATGTATACATGAAAAATATCAGGGCCCTAATTTCAGAAACCATTCAGAGGCATGCTTTGATTATGCATACTGACCCGACAAAGGAAATCAAAATACAATACAGTCCATGCATTCAACAGCCAATAACCAAGGGAAATCAACAACCTTGCAGTCGACACCTTTGTAGAAAATGTATAAATGAACCTAAAAATTGTAGCTAGTAATATTCTAACTTATAAATCATTGTAGAACTCTAAGAAAAACAAAAGGATGAAATAAATCAGATGTCGAATCAACACATATATGCATGGTCATACAACTATAAATGATTAATTATGGGGGGATGAGAAAGAAGTAAAGAACAGTAGCTGCAACATAAGTTTGGCAAAATTATGGAGGAAACAGCATACCTTCAAATTTGTAGCAAACGAGATGTGTGATTTTGTGCACTATCAAAGGCTTGGAGAACTGTGCTCCCATTAAAGTAACCATTTTCTATATTTAACAGGAAAATGTGTGGTTAAAAGGTATGTGATGTGGAGGAGAACAAATTAAAAAGCTGTAGTATTCAGAGTTGAACATGAGATAAAAATCTAGTTCCTACAAGGAAGGAGTATTAAAGCAACTGCTTCATGTGTATCCACTTATATAGCATACTAACTGAGTTGTTGTAATGAACAGAAAAATTGACATGAAACATGATTGATGTCAATAAATTGAGTTAACAGTGTAGTAGCAATAACCTCTCCATACAATGGGACCAGTTATATCATCTGTCACAACTGAAGGAAAGGTTAAGTGACACAATGAACAACACGGTTCTATAGGTACGGCTGCACGAAACAAGAATCAAATCATAGACCTCTACAATGTGGATAAAAGCAGCAGTGTTACCATTATGTCTTCCCGCCCATTCTTTTGGTAGCCTGTAAAGAAAATGCACAATGATTCACTACCCGGGACGCCATTAAAATCTCTCATTGGCCTATACAGTACCTGTCAAGTCCAAAACAAGCAGCTTCACATTGCGAAACTAATCAATAGAAAACACAAGGGTACGGGGTACCACAGAGCTAACTAGAGGGCCTCCACTAAACAAAAAAAATTTGCGTAGCTCCTTTAAAATGGAAAGCGTGGTGGCACTCAAAAGCGTCCTTTTCAGGATGATTGCCGCAAATGCTAAAGTGAAACTGACCCGGTCGGCATCAGCCACCTCCCCGAGGTTCAAGCTATCGTCCACCCAGAGCGTGGATACGAGCTTCTTCCCATCCTTCCGCGCCACCACGCAGACTGGATCATCCTATAGAAACACCGAAGCAGGTGAGGTGAGAGGAAAAATCCCGAGAGACGGAACCACCAAACAAAGGAAGCGCATGTAAATCGGGGGAGCCAACTCACGTATAGGAGGCCGCAAACAACTAGATGGGTGCAGTCCGCGCCGTAACCCCCGGCGTCCGCGGCGCCGCGCCGCACCATCTCCGAGCGATACTGCAGGCACGGAGCGCGGCGAGTGAGATAAAAGCCAAAAGGCAAAAATTGCGGCAGGTTAGCACCGATCCGGCATGGAGTCTCGGCGAAATGCGCCGCGACGAAGTGACTGGAGTGGGAGGGGCTCACGTGGGACTCGGAGACGGGGTCGAAACCGAGGAGCGCGAAGCGGACTCCGGAGAAGAGGCGTCCACGGTCCATCGTCTTCGTCGGCGTCGGGTGGGGGCATGGCGATGGCGATGGCGATGGCGGTGGCGATGGCGATGGCGGTGGCGATGGCGATGGCGGGTGGTCGGACGGATCTGAGGAGGGATTGGGGGTTCCTGTAGAGATGTATGGTGGCCGCCAAATGCGTCTGATTTTTGAAGCGGGGAATAACTTTTGTATTGATTTTTTTGGGAAAGATGGTTGGTTCATTTCTATTATTTATTTAATAAGAACAAATATAAAAAAAATAAAGTAAATTTTTAAAACGAGTTATCGGGGGCGAATGCTTGTGTAATTTGTTGCTGCTTGCTTACGTGGCTGCAGGATTTGGCTTTCAAGCACCGTAGTCAGTAGAAGAGGATGAATTATGAATTGTTTTGCGTTTTTTGTATAGAGAAAATTTGAATACAACAAGGGGATCGTTCCTTTGCGTGCTTGTGTTTTGTGACGCGCTACCTATTCTCAAACTATGGACTAGTTTCGTTGTAAAATGCAGCCAACAGACCTGGAGCTGGAGCTGAGTTGCTGCCTGCCTCAACATTAATTCATGTTTCGTGTGTTTATTACTGGAGAATCAAAGTATGTAAGATGGTGACACAAGACATGCACTGATGCTGTTGCTGACTGAAATGAAGCATGCACTGCATTGCTATCGCATAATCACAAAGACAAACAAGACACTAGAATCATATACAGCAACACATAGAGGCCCCAAGGAAGATGGATTACTCCTCACTCATCACAAAGACAGACAAGACGATTGCATTCACGACATTTTGTTGATTATGCCCTTAGCGGTGGACGATAACCTGGCCTTGATCCAGCGGAGGCCCCTGCGAATGGACGCCTCCACCGCGTACGACTTGTATCCCGCCACCCGCCTCCGCCGCTTCATCTCCGGGTCCGACAGGCGCCACAGCCTCGTCGCCGCCTTCCGCTCGATGCCGCCGTGCTCCGCGGAGTAGGGCCGGTACGATGGCGCCATGGAGCAACGGATGAAGGCGACCACAAGACAATGAAGGCTCAGGCTCAGCTGCCTTGCCCCTGCCGATATGAATACGATTCGCCTCGTCTTTACCTTACCTGTCTACCCACACCATTCTATTATTAACGCTTTTCTATATTTTTTCAACAATAACCATTGCTTCACATATACACTTTATTTTCCAAATCATCAAGAATTGAAGTAGAGTCTTTTTACGCATTCTACAAGAAAAACCAGGTTTTTAGGTACCTTTGATTGGCTTTCGCTGTAAGCCAGGGGCTTCCCATGTATCAAAAATAAATAATTTCCTTTTTCTTTTCTTTACAAAAAAATGAGCCATTTGGTAAGCATATCCGTCAAATACTCGCCACGCTATGGTACTACATTGCCAAAAGTTTCGTATTTAAAAACAAATTACGGAACAAAGGTTTGTTTCTATAGTATTATTGAAAACAATAAATTGCCCCGCCCAATTGATAAAGTAGCAGGATATTTGCTTAAAAAACGAGAGAAAGCAATTGCGCGCAGTAATAATGTTGCATTTTTTCCTCCATTTATCGAAACGTTACATAAAATCTGAAGAAAAGAAAACAACGGTGAATAGTGTCGAGAAGCAGATGGGCAAATGGCGTGTGCACATGAGTGACGCCATCTTGGACCGAAAAAGCACAGCTATGCGATTCCTTCCTTGCTCCGAAAACCATGGAATCTAATCCAGCACAGACCATTGTCAGCGTATCAACATCACTCGGAAGATTTAATCAATATTACAATAATCAAACGTACGCTGCATTATCGATTGAGTAACACCTGCAATGCCGGTTGCTACAGTACTATCGAATCCCAGGAAAGCTACGGTGCAGATCTACCAGACTTCAGAGGCTGCACATTGGGCGGCCAGTGAGATCAGCTAAGGTGCCTCCTCACCAAACTGCAAATGTATAAATTTGTTCTGTGGTAACTTAGGCCAGGGCTGGACTTCAACCATTTCTTCCTTGCCATGTCCCGCACATCCACGATATATATATATATATATATGGAAAGCAACAACCCAGGACCACAGGAGCACATGATCACAAGCTGTTCAGTTGTCTTTGGAGTATTTGGCATGTCAGATTTAATGTTGAGTGATCTTTTGCTTGAACCAACCTCCTGCTTTCTTGATCTGCTCTGGAGTGCTCAACTGTCCTGCAGGAGCAGCAATTCCTTTATTACCAGAGGAGATAGTAGGAGCTTGGGTGGGTGCTTGGATACCAGGATCAACCAGAGTTGTCATTCTAATCTCTGTAGCATGTGTACTTCTAGTTACACATTTATTAGCAGATAGCTTCCACCAGCTTCTTCTTCATCTTCAGAGTCCTTAGCTTGTGCCATCATTATCTCTAATTCCCAACCGCTGAATAAAGGAAATGACCATAGTTAAGTCTCCAAGAACAAATTTACATGTATACTTGTGATAAGCAAAAACACCAGGCATGAGATACAGAATACTGAGGAATGAGCAATTGTGGTACATGCACACCAAAAAGAGGCATAAACATCAAAAGGACAAAATGTGGAGTTATATTACTTACCTTTTTGTATGATCATCAACTGGAAGAATTTCCCATGCCATTAATAAGCTGCAGCAGAAAACATATATGAGGTTTCAGCTAAAAGTAATCGTGCATGCTTCAGTAACATTTTAGGTAGGTGGTCAAATGCACATACCAATCTTCCAACCACTGATGATTAACCAGATTGATTTTTACCCGTTTAGCAAGTTCATACTTCTCACCTAGCACAGTTTAGAAAAGGTGGTGAATTGCATTCAAATACTAGAAGAAATGATCACATGCATACATGAAAAATATCAGTGCCCTAATTTCAGAAACCATTCAGAGGCATGCATTGATTATGCAAACTGACCCGACAAAGGAAATCAAAATACAATACGGTCCATGCATTCAACAGCCAATAACCAAGGTAAATCAACAACCTTGCAGTCGATACCTTTGTAGAAAATGAATAAATGAACCTAAAATTTGTAGCTAGCAATATTCCAACTTATAAACCATTCTAGAACTCTAAGAAAAACGAAAAGATGAATTAAATCGGATGTCAAATCAACACATATATACATGGTCATACAACTACATATGATTAATTCTTGGGGGGAGATGAGAAAGAACAGCAACTGCAACATAATGTTGCATTTTTTTTCCTTCATTTATCCAAGCACTGCATAAAATCTGAAGAAAAGAAAACAATGGTGAATAGTGTCGAGAAGCAGATAGGTAAATGGCACGTGCAGATGAGTGATGCCATCTTGGTCGCCTCGCCACCTGGTGGACCGAAAAAGCACAGCTATGCAATTCCTTCCTTGCTCCAAAAACCATGGAATCTAATCCAGCACAGACCTTTGTCAGCGTATCAACATCACTTGGAAGATTAAATCAATATTACAATATTCAAACGTACGCTGCATTATCGATTGAGTAATACCTGCAATGCTGATTGCTACAGTAGTATTGAATCCCAGGAAAGCTACGGTGCCGATGTACCAGACTTCAGAGGCTGCACAATGGGCGGCCAGGTGCCTCCTCACCAAACTGCAAATGTATAAATTTATTCTGTGGCAACTTAGGCCAGGGCTGGACTTCAACCATTTGTTCCTTGCCATGCCCCGCACATCCACGATATATGTATACAGGGAAAGCAACACGCAGGCACAACCCAGGACCACAGGAGCACATGATCACAAGCTATTCCAACCCAAACCAAACGGAGTTCTCTTTACCAGCAGGGCTGCCAATAGCAGCTTGTTGGAAGAATCAAGAAAAGTTTCCAAGGAATGGTTAGTAGCCAACCAATATTAAATTAGTTGCCAAAATCAGACGCCTCATTAAAAACGCATTGTATTATGAACTATTCACACACTGAATAACATGTTTGGGGTTGTATAATCTTTTTAACTGTTTATAATTGAAAGGATGACTACAGCAGAGAAAAATGTCAGTTCAATAAAATGCTGCATCTTCAAGAATACAATTTAGCGATGTGACCGACAACACCACCAACAAAGGAGTTGAAGCATGATGAGCAGCACGTTATCTTGAGAAATGCTGGTTCCTGGCCATCACAGGCATGGTTACATTGGCTAGGAAGAGGAACAGGCGTAGTGACAACCATATCCCTATTGTGTGCGATCCCAGACAATGCTAATATAGTGTGTGTTGCTCTCCGTGCTATATTCTTGAAAACAGATTCATCTGAAACATGCAATGAAGATAGGTTAGGAAGTTAAATAGACATAGTTTAGAAGAGTTTAGGGGTGCAACATAATCGACTTTGCATTCAGTTCAGGCACCATGACCGAACACCCTCACACTATCAGGTACCATATAAAACAAGCAAAATTACCATTTACCAACTATCAGCAGCTCAATACTACTAACAACCATAACCCCAAAAAGCGGTTCCTTCAGAACATAATGACATACGCTTCCAGGCCAGCAGATACAATACCAGAAAAAGGAAAATTGTTGTGATGTATCCATATTTTGTTTTTACCTATGTGTTGATACAATTGAGTAGCCTAAAATAACTCAAAGCAAACAATTTTCTGGCAAACCATTATACATTAGAACACAAATGTAAGCAACAAGCCCTTGACCAGAACATGATAAATAGTGATGGGGGCAAAGCAGACTACTACATCCAAATGGTATTTATCAGTTATCACTAACTAGTTATTGAGTATATATACAGGTGTGTAAGAAAATTGATATTTTTTAGAGAGGCAGATTAATATATTAAAACAGTGATCTGTGCAAATGCGTATACATACCCATACTAAATGGGGACTGAAGGCAGATTTGTTTGACGTTCCTCTTGACAAAAGGAATCAGCTCATACTTAGCACTTTGGAATTTTTTTCCACCCCCATAGGTGCGTTCAATAAGACCATTGGCAGGCTGAACAAAAGATGAGCTACTCTGCTGGTTCTGCATATAATTATCCCTGGAACATGATGGGTTCACTTCGGTTGGAGCGCACGTGCTCCGCTGATTTTGCTCAGTCTCTGGTATAGTCCTGTTACTCTGGACGGGATTCTGCCACACATTAGTTGCAACCCTTGGTCTAAATAGATGGACGTGATCGAAGGCACGCCTACTGTCGAGAGTGGCATGCCTTCCAGTAGGAGTTGTTGATACAGCGTCTGCTGAAACATGCAACTCTTCTTGCTCTTCCTCAGGGGTTTCTCTCGGAGAGAGATTTAGATCGAATCCTCGTGGAGAAGGTTGGGTGTTGATTGGCTGTGGCCTCTTGAACACTCCACTTGATGTAGCTAAGCCAAACGATCCAGAATTGCTATTGACATGGTTGGTATTACTTTCTCTGCAGTGAACCACCCTATCCTGTGCTTGTGCATTAGAAGGTCCCTGCCCACCAGACCTACACCCTCCGCAGTACCAGTTTCCTTCGGGTACTTCTCTTCCTAGACCAACACAATAGGTATGTGCTGAGGAATCACAAATATCACATACGAGCATGAGATTGTCGTCACCACCACGATTGCACTCTGTGCATACAACATTTTCATAGGGATGTAACCAACATCTCATTTCTTCTTCTGTGGGCTGATACACCTGTTCAAAAAAGGAAAATGACACAGTTGCATTTTGAGATTCAGTAGAAGAGACCAACAGGGCAACATGCAACTGCCCAAACCACATAAACTTCCCATTTTTGGATGAAAATATTTCTATTTTCTAAGGCTAACCATCACGGGTTTCAGTTGGCGCCATAACAATGAAAAGAGTTTCTATGAGTTGATCATGATAGCTTAATGTGAAAGGTAATTAAGTCTTCAACATGTGTGACACTATTGAACCTGATTTAGAATAGCAAACTAAAAGTTATGAATCTGTTGTCCCTAAACTCACACTACAATGGTGAATAACAGCCAAATGTCAGAGCATACAAGGATAGCCATATCTCATGTACTCACTAATTCACTAATTAGAGGGCATTGAAACATAGATGACTTTCCATCTATGTGACATCAAAATGTAGAGTATGCGAGTAACCGATAACGGTTTTGATACACTGCAGATATTTAATTAGACAACAACAAGACAAGGAAACCGTTACCTGATCACGTTTTTCTACCATAATGACAGATTTCCTTGATCCCAACCCTAGATCTTCCATTGATGACTTGGTAATTGTTGTGAATCGTCGTTTGCACAATGGACACCTCGACTCCACCTTTGACCACTCCATGATGCATGCGAAGCAGAAGTAATGTGAGCAGCAACTAAGCATGCCTTGTATTGTAGCTCTCTGCTCTTCGGAGAGGCATATCCCACATGTCTGTTTCCAAGCCTCTTCTGGTTCTTTAACTTCTTTCCCCTTCTTCCCCGCTCTACTTGTAAGAAAGGTCCGGCGTGGCAGGGTTGTAAGCGACTGCGAAGCTGTCTGTGGAGGCCTAGAGACCCCTAGATCCTTCAGTTCCCCCTCTGATATGACATAATCAAAATCAGATGATGATTCCGACCTAGATCCCCAATTCTTCTTTCCTTTCTTTTCCTTGGTCCTGGCTGGCTCGATGGCTGGTGTTTCCTTCTCAGCTGGTTCTTCATCAGACGTCACAAATTCAAAGTCGGACGTATCTGATTCGACCGCCGACCATGTGGCTGCCTCATCATCGGGCTCCAGCATGCCATCCCTTGTCTTTCTAACAGCCTTGGCCTTCTTCCTTGGCCGGTGATTCTCCTCGTCCTGATCATCCTTGACAATAAAATCCACATCTTCTTCGTCCTCGTCTTCATAGACATCGGCCAGCCATCGCTTCCTCTGCCGGCGTGCTGATGTCGCCTTACTAGTTTTCCCCTTGGAAACCCTAGAACCTTTGCTCTTCTTCTTACGATGCTGGCATCCGGCTGCTGGTTTACGCTTAGACAAGTGGTTGTTGGTGGTAGCCTCGTCATCTTCTTCAACCTCTTTGGGTTCCTCGTCTTGGGATTCGTCCTCCTCCTCCTCGTCCACGTCTGGATCGAAGTCGTCCTCCTCCTCGTAGTCATCATCGTCATCGTGCCTCCGACAGCGAGATCCCGGTGGCTTCCAGTTGGGAGGACGCTTAAGGCGTGGCGTGTGGAGGTCCAGGTCCGGGGCCGATTGAAGGGCATCGCCCCCCTGGTCCTCCTCGCCTGAGGCTTTAGCAGAGCCGTGCTCTTCATCATCGTCGTCCGCCAAATACTTCTCACCGTCGTCGTGCAGGACGACCTTGCCCATCCCTGCCTTGCCCTGCCCTGCACAGGGAAGGAATCGGAATCAGACCGCGGCAACACGAGAATGGATGTGGAACAAAATAAACATTGGGTGTAACCAAAAGGGAGGCGGGACGCGGGAGTCGGCAATGGCCTGCGCCTACCAAGCAACAAGTGGGGGAGTATTCGCAGGCAGCCTAGGCCGCTAGGCGTAGCAAACAGAAGAAGAGGCCGGAGGGAGGAAGGAGACGACGGCCAAGAGAAAAAGAAGCAGCGGGTCCCCGCAGGAGTTACTGGACAGACTGGTTTGGCAGGTACTAAATGCCACTCGCTCGCTACCAAAAATAAAACCATTTTTAAGTCGAACTATTTTGAGTTTAACTTAATAATAATATTAATTCAGATATTAAATAAGCATTGCACATTTTTTTTTATTTTTATAGCTTGCTTGTTTTATATTGTATATTCTGCTTGCTGAAAACCATTTAAATACGGTTTTAAGGATGGTTTCGCTGACTTCGTAAGTTATGTTTAAAGAAAAATTTATTGACATCTCTTTAAAAAACTAAACATAGAAATATGGGTTAAACAGAGGCATAGATAATGAACGTCCACCCTTTTTAAGGAAAAAAAGAACAACTTTGCCCGCTTTCCGTCGCCCTTTGTCCCTCTGTCTCTTCTTTATCCATGGATTATTGTCCTTCCTCGTCTCACTCTCTCCCAGCTGCAGCTGATGAATGGATCACACCACACCAGATTGGATTTTTACTACCACATTTGTGTTTGAACGAGATGATTCTCTGACCAAATACTAGTTTGAGAAACTTTAAAGTAATTTTCTTTATATAAACAGTTGTTAAAGAAATTACTTTGAAATGTGTAAATAGAAACGAGGGATTAGTTGGGATGGTAGCGTCAGCTCAAATTGCAAAATAGTATAACAAGCAAGAAAAAACGGAAGAGCAGAAAATGCAAGCACATATGTCCTGGATGCAAGCACATCACCTCACTCCCTTTGCTAATAATTTTGCTTCCCTTTTAGACTAATTTTTTGCAACAAACACCCTCGACTGCACCGAAATGCATGTTACGTCCGCTTTTCTCGCCAGCTAACTACTCCCTGCTCGGGCTCGCCCTCTCCTCCTCCTCGTCGTCTCTCCCGGTGTCACCACACCAAATCCCAATTCGTGGCCTCCACGTTGATCCCAGCTGCACCGGCCGCGCCCAGTCTCAGATCCGAATCCGACTCCGTCCCGTCCTTCTCGGCGCCTGGAATGCTGCCCTGCCCTGTCTCTCTAGGCGCTAGGTAGGTAGGTAAGCGGCCGTCATGGCGAGCGCCGGTAAGGAGAGGCGGTTGCCGCCGGCGCTGCCCCTGGCCACGCTCATCGGACTTGAGCTCCGCGCTGGAGGCTCCGAGCGTCCCACCCTGCGCTACGGCCACGCTGGATTCGCCAAGCGCGGCGAGGACTACTTCCTCGTCAAGCCCGACTGCCTCCGCGTCCCCGGCGACCCCTCCACCGCCTTCTCCGTCTTCGCTGTACTCCCTTCTCCATCTTGCCTTCTGACTCCGGTTCGTCGTTGATCTGTGTTGATTCGTGATGCGATGGCTTCTTGGTTCGCTGGATCCGCGTTTTGTTCGGTAGGTGTTCGACGGTCACAACGGGGTGTCAGCGGCGGTGTACAGCAAGGAGCATTTGCTTGAGCACGTGATGAGCGCGCTGCCACCGGACATCGGCCGCGATGACTGGCTACAGGCTCTGCCGCGCGCTCTCGTCGCCGGCTTTGTCAAGGCTGACATCGACTTCCAGCGAAAGGGTGAGGCGGATCATTTGCAGTGCCGATTCGTGGGCTCGCCTGTTGAGATCGCAACTAAACTTCACTGCCTATGTCAACTCAGGGGAGGTGTCGGGGACGACCGCAACGCTGGTGGTTGTCGATGGATTCACGGTCACGGTGGCGTCAGTTGGGGACTCGCGGTGCATCCTGGACACGCAGGCCGGTGAGGTGCAACTGCTCACCGTGGACCACCGGCTGGAGGAGAATGCCGAGGAGCGGGAGCGGGTTACCGCAAGCGGTGGGGAGGTCGGCAGGCTGAACCTCTTCGGTGGACAGGAGGTGCCAATTTACTCTGGAATTTGGTACAGAATAACCAGATTGAAAGAGAGAGAGAAACATCTTTGAGATGCGTTGTTGTGTGATGCTTGTATTAGGTTGGTCCTCTCCGGTGCTGGCCAGGTGGCCTGTGCCTTTCAAGATCCATCGGGGACATGGATGTCGGGGAGTTCATTGTGCCGATTCCACATGTCAAGCAAGTGAAGGTGGGTAGGAATTACAAGGTGTATGCGATTTATAATTCCTTTGCCATGCTGTACTGTAACTGTAGGAGGAATTTTCTCAGATTGCCACCTTTTATTGGGTAATTGCAGCTCTCAAACATTGGAGGAAGGTTGATCATTGCATCGGATGGTATATGGGACGCACTGCCCTCGGAAGCAGCGGCAAAGGCATGCCGAGGTTTACCTGCAGAACTGGCTGCAAAGCTTGTGGTTAAGGTAATTCTTTGTGTAGCTGTAGCCTGTAGTACCTAATTACCTATGAATGTCATGCTTGTCATATTTCGCATGATCCACTCAATTACAAATTTTGATATCCATTTTTTACTTATGCAGCAAGCTCTCAAAAAACGTGGGCTGAAAGATGACACCACTTGTGTGGTGGTTGACATCATCCCATCCAATTATCGTTTGACATCGCCGCAGTTGTCTCCAAAGAGAAACCAGAGCAAGATCAAGTCTCTTCTGTTTGGTAGAAGGTCACACAGTTCAATTGGAAAACTTGGAGCCAAGTCTGCCTCTTTTGGTTCTGTGGAGGAATTATTCGAA
>KE372150.1:1308-12230 GCA_000418225.1 Zizania latifolia | reverse complement strand
CCACCTCATCGCGCAGAACCTGAGCTCCGCCCTCGCCGCCGCCGACCCTGGCCGAGCTCCACCCCGTCTCCATCGCTCCCAGGCCCTGCCCGAGCTCCGCTGCCGTAGATCCAACATGGTGAATCACGGCCAACGCAATAGCCGCTCGACCTCAGCCCCCACCGACGTCTCTGACTGAAAATGGCTCCTCTGCCTGCAATGGTTCTCTCGGTAAGCAACTGCAAATCTAGTTTTGATGAGAGAATTCCTTAAAAAAAACCTAGGTTTAGTCATTTATGTGCTAATGTTGAAATTTTTTTACCAATCCAAACAACAGCCACATTTTTTTTACCATAACTTAGTTACAATTCAAACACCTTACTTTTGCTACAACATATAGCAAGCCACAAGTGTGACTGATACTTAAGCTAAAGCGTGACAATTTGTGGCTAGAAACCAAACAGACCCTCTATTTTGAAACTTTTCATCAAAGCAGGGCCAAAAAGGCCTTTTATCCAAAAATATAAATGACACGCAAGATATGTATGTACATGAACTTGGATTGTAAATTGACTTTCTGGCCAAGAGCTTCCCTTCACTTGAAACCTATACGCCAGACTAACACAAATGCATATATATGCACAATAGGTGGCAGAATAATCCATACAACAGGAAAGCTTATATTACAAGACAATAAGATGACCAGTGAAAATGCTGGATTATTTTTGAACCTCAAAATGATAAGCTGCCCTCTTTCATAAATGCTGGATTATTTTTGAACCTCAAAATGATAAGCTGTCCTCTTTCATCCATCTCGATATCTTCTTAAGAAGTGCCTTGTAGTTTTTTCATGTGCTGTATTGAAAAGAACATTACAACCAATACTTGCCTCGACGAGTAGCAAAACCACAGAAAAAAACACCAAATTTATGTAATCCTCAAACATTCCTATTGATATGATCCTATCAGAAGAACCGAAGAATAGCACCCGACATTTTTGCAGAAAAACACCATGGAGTTGTTTTCACGAAACCAGAGTAGCATTTTTCAAGCCACACGAGAATGTAATTTTACCATCTCCATGCGACAGCCCACCAAAATAAGAATGGGATGAACAATACAGAGCATGTAGCTATGCTTATTGGGAACTCAGTTTTATCATCGTGAACTCCACAAGTCCAAATTGTTGTTGGAAAAGCGCATGTGGTCGCTTGAATAAGTGAATGCTAAGACCTTATACTTGTGGGACATTGGGAGAGCCTGAGAGGACTTCAAACATTCTCAATACAAGCTGGATTGGTAAGCTTGCCATCCTTGGATGCGGTACTCCCTAGCGGTCTCTGCCGGATTACTCGCCTTTATGATCCCTCGCCCGACTATAATTATGTCACTGCCTCTGTCGTTTATCACCTGCACGTAGTAAACAACGAAGTCGCAATGAATATATCAGTTGATAAGCATATTGCAACAAAAGGAGGGGGGAAACTGGAGTTCCCGTACTGGATGAAGATGACTAAAGCCCTATTGAGACATCCAGATAAATTTATTTATTGCCATGACTACAAAAAAAAACAGAGATGATGCAGGCATGATCACAAAAAAAGAGATATGTCAGAGATGCTGCAGGTAATAGGTATGATCTGGTGACTTCAAGATATAGGTTTCTTAAATTATCAGTCATATAATATGAAAGGCTTGATTCATTGATTGCTCAAAATAAAATATGCAGAAGGCCTCCTAAGTCATAACTGTGAAAGAAGAAAAAGATGAGCATGCGCTCAAGTGTATGGTGCATAACTGCACGAGAACCCAAAGTTGATGTAATCTCCTATCATCCTGCTTGCTTATATTTTTATTTGTGCAAGAAAAAATGGCTTAGGTAGTTAGTCAGCTGGTCAAAGCAACCAGCTACAGTGCCATTTTACATTTCTTCTTAATAAATAACTCAGTAGTCAGTATTCCATTAGAAATACTGTGGAAATAAATTTGTCTGTACCACAAAACAAAATGGATATGTAAAAACACAACGCAAGCATCAACAACTTTGAGGTTTCACGTTGCTGTATTAACTAGGAGTCTGGAAAAACTAACGGTCGGTCATTGGGGTACTAGTTCTTACTATTGATTCTTTGGTAGACCTCCAAAAACTTTAAAAAATAAGACGTACAGTAGAAACACTGAATCAGTCACACAAATCAATTGTGATGGTAAAGATTAAACTCACAGAATTAGGAGTATTGTATTGTTGACCAAGAGCATCTCCTCCAGAAACCATCTGCACTCCAGGAGTGGCATGGGTAAACGCTGGACTTGATGGTGCCACTGACCATGATGCAGGATTTACTGATATAAATCCAATTACAAAATCAGAATGTTGCTCAGCAATCTTTACAGCTGCTGCAGTGTACTCTCCATGAGCAAGGTTGCCAGCTGAGCTCATTTCGGCAAGCAAAAGTAGCCCTCTTCCTTTTGGCAAACCCTTTAATTGCAAAACAAAAATTACTATGAGCACTACAATAAATCAGCTATTAGCAGATGCACCATTACTTACAAATTTAAAACTCAAAATTAACTTATTAGCGTTCTATAAGTCATGTAAAGTATAAGATACCTTAAGCTTCAAACCATCGACAATTCCAGGTCCAGGAATTATATGGGCGTTGATAATGTCAGCCCAGTCTAATATGCGGAATATTCCTCTGAAACAAGGTTAAAAGCACTAATTATATCACAAAAAACACATAAAGGAGAAATGGACAAAGACAGATTACAACGCCTTTTCTCACCCTTCATATTGCATAGTTACTGTGTTTCCAATGTCAGCAAACTTGCGGTCTTCAAATATCAAAAAAGTTGTGCTTCTCAGCAATCTTCAAATAAAGTTTAATGATAGATTTGGAAAGAACACACCATGTGAAAAACAAACCAGGACTGAACAACATCAATAATAAAGCATGATGGAAATAAAAGCTAGATTGTATCAAATTATAAACATATAACATACCGAGCGAAGCTTAGCTCCAAAATCTGGAGTAAAATCAGACAAGATATCCACATGAGTCTTCAACATGCAAATCTCTGGACCAACCTGCATAACAATTGGAGAATCAAGTTGACAACAACAGAGTAATTATAAAAAACCAAAAGGAGAAAGCTAAAAGTAGTGAATTTTCTCTTAGCATATAGAAAGGTGATTACAGGGAGAAACTGCACCTTTGGAACATTTTTTGTAACACTACAGGAAAAATATACAGCAGCATTCAAGTACAGAAATGTTTAAACTAGTATTTAAAGCAAAGAACACCCACTGCGTGTGTTTCAACTGTCAAGTCAGCAATTCTTTTACTTCTCAAGAACGGCAGTATAGCACACCTAGCATAAGTAGGCAGTTCATAAAGCAACAAGAAATTCCAACTAAGCAGATGTATTCACCTATGCCCAATTTGTTTCTTGATTCTTAGACAGATCCATCATAATATACACAAATTGTCCACTGTCTAAAAACATACACAATTCGCATGATTAACCATATATATGCCATCCAAGAAGGAGAAAATTGACTTGTTGGGTTCGAAGTGCTTAAATTTGACTAACCCATTTAACAACCAACGCCACAAATTATATCATGTACCTCGTCGGCAAGCTCAAGGAGCTCCTTTGCAGTCCCCACATCCGCAGCAACACATAAATTGCTCTGCTTTGCCTCCATCACCTCGAAGAGCCTCTTCCCCATGGGGTTCGTGGCCAATCCCGCCCTCTCAGCAAAACCCTTCCTGACCACCTTGGGCTTAACGGCCACCCCGGGCACCGTCACCCGCCTGTTGGCGTCAAGGAACTGCCTCACCTCATCCGCCTTCTCCTCGCTCACAGTCCCGTGTTTCAGCAGCACTGCGAGCACCTCCGTGAGGGTCATCAGTGAGTGCAGCGTGATCCCATTGGCAGCGAGATTCTCCTTTCCACCTTGCTCGCGGTCGACGACCACGACGGCGTCGGAGACCACAAGCCCCTGAGCGCGGAGTGGCGCTGCGGTCTCGAGGACGGAGGCGCCGCTGGTGACGAGGTCCTCGATGATGAGGACGGTGTCGCCGGGGCGGAAGGAGCCCTCGATGGACTTGGCGGTGCCGTGGGACTTGACCTCCTTGCGGCGGAGGAGCATGGGGATGGAGCGGTCGACGGAGAGGACGGCGGCGATGGGGAGCGCGGTGTAGGGGACGCCGCAGAGGAGGTCATAGGGGCGCGTGGCGGGGAGGGAGTGGAGAAGCGAGGCGATGGAGGAGAGGAGGCGCGGGTGGGAGACGAGCGCCCGGAGGTCTAGGTAGATAGGGGAGGTGATGCCGGACTTGAGCACGAAGGAGCCGAACTTGACGGCCTCGATGGCGTGGAGGTCCAGGATGAGGGCTTCCAGGGCGCCGGCGTCCATGGCTAGGGTTTTGGGCGGGTTTGCGCTGAGCAGCTGAGAGGCAAGGCCACGAACCCACGATACCACGATATTTTTCTTCTGCTTAAAATGTTATTATATTTTTTAATTACATGGATGACACAACACCTAGGAATGGCAATGACATTCTCCCTTCCCGGACGGGAATTTTTTATTAGATCACGGAGAAAACTTCTCCGATAGAAAAAGAGTTGGAAAAAACTTGAATACACTGGACTAACAATTAGCTATTAAAAATTAGTTTAAATAATGTGATTGATCATGTTACTGTCGCTGATGATGAAATATGGGATGGTGCTTCAGACTCTCCAGGTCATGATCCACCTTAGACAGAGAATGGGTTCATAGGCAAAATCAGTTTTATAAGGTATAACCTAAGGCACCAATTGGATTATGAAAACTTTGCTTTATTCTTAATGAATCCGTGGAATTCATGTGTTCCAAATATGACCTAAATCATATTTACTGAAACAGATTTTTTTCAGTTATAAATTGTGAGCTCACGTTCTTACCACTTACCAGAATGTGCAATAGTAAAGCTTTCAATTTTACTTTACATGGGATACAGGGATGGTATAGGAGGACAGAAGGACCTTGCTCAAGAGGGCTTCAATGTTGGGTTTGTGCAATCCGTGCATGTTGGCTATAAGTGGGGCCTTGTTCGTGGATTACCAGGTAAAAATGGATCTTTGCTATTCCAAGTATATTTTGTGTACACAACGCCCTGTTACATTCTTATTGGTTATTTTTTCTGTTGATTGTCCTTAAAACAGTGCATTAGCTAGTCTCCCTGGCAGCTGGATAGAAAAAGTGTTGCCCAATGTCCAGTGCAGAGGAAAGCTCCAGGATCTGTGGAACTCTGTGCAAGAAATTTCAGCAAAAGAATGAAAGATGCACTTCAGATGTTTCATGAGAACATTTTTCAGAGTTGGCATTCATCTGAGGAATCACATGTAACATCAAACAGAGCCACAAATTCTAGTAGGCTGCAAATCCTATCAAAGGATCTGGTGTTGTTGTTGCGTGAGTGCCCAGATATGAAAGCTAGTGAAGAATTGACAAGAGATTCATAAACAAAGTACCAGAATTGCAAGCACCACCAATCTCCTAGGGCTGGCAGAGTCAAGTGCATCGGATTTTCAGGGATATTGGAGATGGAACTGATTCAAATCCTTGATCCCACAACACTTATTGCGTCTTTCAAACTCAAAGGGCTTGCCTCAAAGATTTTCTTTATCATATAAGCCATTCTTTTTCCTGCAAGCTATAACAAGTTCTGTATCTGTAAACTCATTTAAACTCGCAGTATGAATATGCAATTTTAATATTTTTTCCTTCAATTCTTCCAGAGTTTAGGCATTTGCCTGTTCTGCCCATACTAGACAAATTAACAAAGAAATAAAATGATCTAAATGCACCCCGTTAAATGAGATGGCTGTAAGTGGGAGAGTGGTTGGGAGTAAGGGAGAAATTTGAATAGGGTGATTGATGGTACAATTAATCTAGATGAACACTTATTTTAGAACAATTTTTTAGCGTTAAATAACACTTATTTTGAGACGAGGTGGTAGCTCACAACTTGGTTGCCCAGAGACTCAGAAGCCTGATGAGATCAGGACTACTAAGCAGGCATCTTTCTAGATTAGCTCATCAACTTTATGAGACTAATGCCAAAGCAACAACGCAGCTATTAATTGATCAACGAGGAACTCTCTCACATCTATCTATTCTACTATATAATTGATAAGTTGATTCATCTATCATCATCTACCCTCGACTAAATCTTAGCCATTCATCGCTCATCAGATTTATCTCAGCCATTCAATCGCGTAGGGCGAGGACGACACGCAACCGCATCACCCCCTCTGAGTCCACGGGGCCGAGACGAAGCCTAGCCGCAACGCCATCCCCGCGTCCGCCGGCCCTCGGCTCCCCACGCGCGACGCCCCCCAGCCCTCCTCGTGTCAGACGCCCCCAGCTTTGGCGTTCCCAGCCATCGTGGCGCTCGGCTGCCTCCTACCTTTCGCCTTCATCCTCGCCGTCGTGCCAGCGCTCGAGGCCAACGGCAGCAAGTGCTCCTCCATCGGTAAGATCGGTGTCTGCGATCTGGTGGCGTTTCTGGGTTTGGTTCCAGCGGGTTATTGAGTTGTTGATTTGGTTCGTTTGAGGGCTTCAAAGCTTGGATCTTAGTGTTCTCGGGCGTGCGATTTTGCGTTGTCGGTGGAATGTGGGTCAGTGGGCATGGATCCTGTCTAGATTTTGGGCTCAATACGCGTGATTGATTGACTTGTTCGTTGAGTTGGAGATTCATGGTATCAGGTTTGGCGATCTCATTTATTACTTGTGGTGATTTGAACTGGAACCAACAGAATTGACGATTTGGGTTTATGATTCGGTTAGAGGGCGAGTTCCTTGTTGGATCCTGAGCAGTTGATTTTCTGTATTGACAAAAAAATGTATGATTCTAGTGCTTTGGAAATGATAATTAGCTAAATGCTTGTCTATAGAACCAGATTAACGATTCTGCTATACAAGTTTTCTAGCAAGTGCAAGGACAGAAGAACAAGAAGAAAAACGTAAATCGATTCTAGCAGTAGCTACTGTGGTTAATTAGTGTGTTGTCTGGGAGAAATGGCAGTTCTCTAATAAGGTACTTCTCTCTATTTCATACCCTTAAAAATTGAAATCCTCGAGTGATTAAGTTACTTTTCTTTAGAAATAGGCATAATAGAGCATGCTTGACTACTGTTAACGGCAAAATTTGGTAAGATCCAAGCCCAACACTGTTTCGGCACGGTCAATGGAAGTCAAGGAGTCCAGTCAAAGCACGGTCAATGAAGCCCGTCCGCAATGCGCATGTTGACCGGATAAAGATACAAAGAAGCCGATAAGAAGAGAGAAGATAGATTTTGCCGTGCAAATAAAGATGAAATCGGTTGCAGTTATATCTACGTAGGACGGCAAGTCTCTAGATTATAAATATGTAACTTTTTGACCTAGTTTAGAATCAATCAATTAACAGATCAAAAAACAACTCTCGGCGCATCGCGAAACTTGTCACCGGCGAGTTCTTGCTCTCTCGCGGGGCTGCATCGCTTCGATCTCCGGTGAGAGGTAAGTTCCGCCAAACATGTATTGATTAGTAGATCTAAGGCTTCATCGGTTAGGTCCGACATCTTAGTCTATGTATCAATCATGTTGTATCAGGTGCGTGGTTTAGATCAAATATATTAATCTAAAGCTTCATCGGTTAAGTTCGACATCTTAGTCTATGTATTTGATTTATGTCACATATCGTTCATCTGGATGAAGTGTGCTCTGATATGTTTAGCACTATGATTTGCTGTAGCTTAGCGACTGTCTTGGTTCGGTCCAATCTTGCGGTTATACTGAATGATAATGCGAACACAGATCGGACATATTGAAGCCAGATTCTATCGGAGTATAAGCCGATAGGTTATCTTTCTGTGTGTTTATCTCATCGTTGTATCGGGTATCAGAAATCGGGTGATACACATCGGCCTAGCATTATTATATCTGTCTTGCTTTTACATCCCGATATCAATTCTAGTATTACTTTCAATTGCTTTCACAGGTTAGTTGATTCAGGCCGATGCCGATGTTTCGATAGGTTTCATGATAGATCTATTTCTCGTACATCATGCACCCGATATGCTGCGTCGATTGGCCTTTACCATGTTCTTATTGTATTTTATTTACAGTCGTTTAATAAGATAATCCGATACGCGTTGAAACCATCGACTCGACAGCCGATAGACGTTACTGCTTACGTTTTTCTTGTCTATCTTATCAGTTGTAGGATCAAACTGATTGGCACGCCACGAACCGCAAAATTAGGACCTGCACTAGAGTTAAGCAGATCTCTCAGGCCACGCGTGTGACCAAAAACTTCACCAACACGCCTTTTGGCACGCCCGGTGGGACCATCTTCAACGACACCTCCCGCTATGGCGGGGGAATTCGACAACAGCAATGTCATCCAAGTCACCATGGAGGCGCTGAATGAGGAACAAAGGGTGGAGTTGCAGAAGCACGTTGACGACTACCGAAAGATGTGCCTCGAATCTTTCGGCATGATCAGATCGGGACCTATCCAGAAAACTCAATTGCCGAAGCCCACATTCACTGAAGAATCTAGTCAGCGGCCTGATAGCCCCCATGTCAACTTTCAAGAAGCCGTTGACCGCGCAGTCAACAACGCCCTCATCAACCAGTCGGGGGTTCTGGTCAACACTCTCCACGGGTTAATCAAGAAGACCGTTGAGGGTATTGTGGCTCAGGAGCCTCTACGGGGCCCGACATACTTCTCGGTCAATCACCATCAGGCGCCCCAGCCTCCACAGCCTCCTCGGCCGGCTCAACCACCAACTCCTATTCCACAAGGGTCGATGAGGCACGAAGCTCCACAGATCACCTACGGCATTGAGAGGAACGTGCTGCCTGACCTCGTGCCACCAAGGGGAGCATCCAATGGTATCCCTCAGGGGTACCACCAGGCTGCGTACTTTGGAGGATAGCCCTACGCCCACGGGGAGCAGTATAACTACAACGCCACTCGACCCGACCAGTACCCTCAGGCGCCCACGTCTGATTGGTACCCCATACCAAACCAGCAAGAAGAAGACTGGGTGAACCGCATTGCCGAGGTCATTCGCGACCAGTTTGGTCTGAAGCCCAAGGACCAAACTTACATGTATCAGA
Organism: Zizania latifolia; assembly: GCA_000418225.1. Taxonomy (NCBI): domain Eukaryota; kingdom Viridiplantae; phylum Streptophyta; class Magnoliopsida; order Poales; family Poaceae; genus Zizania; species Zizania latifolia. Next base: position 3,091 of record KE372150.1, on the reverse strand, counting down.
GGTCGTACCCGGAGTGGTTCGATCGGGTGCCGCTGCCCAACCGATACAAGGTGTCTGACTTCTCCGAGTTCTCGGGGCAAGACTCAATCTCCACGATCGAGCATGTGAGCTGTTTTCTCGCTCAATGCGGAGAGGCATCGGCCGATTAGGTCCTCAGAGTCCGATTCTTCTCGTTGTCACTATCGGGATCGGCCTTTGCATGGTTTTCATCATTGCCGCCGAATTCCATCAAAGGTTGGGTGGACTTCGAGAAGCAGTTCCACAAGTACTTCTTCGCCGGCATGTACGAGATGAAGTTGACGGACCTCACAGCGGTTCGACAGAGGATGGATGAGTCGGTGCAAGACTATATTCAGAGGTTCCAAGACGTGCGCAACAGATGCTACAGTCTCAGTCTCAGCGATACCTAATTAGCTGAGCTGGCATTTCAGGGGTTGCTAAACCCGATCAAGGAGAGGTTTTCCTCTCAGGAGTTTGAAAGTCTGTCGCACCTGGTGCAGCGGGTATCAGCCCATGAGAGCCGGTTCCAAGAATCTCGGAGGGAGAAGTTCCAGAAGAAGGTTGCGTACGCCCAAGCGTACTTATCGGACTCTGAGGAGGATGCTGAGTCCGATGCCGAAGTTGGACTCGCCGAGTGGTCTAGAAATAAGAAGCCCGCTGCTTGTCCCTGGGTAAAGGCATCGGGCAAAGAAGAAAAGTATGATTTTGATATCAACAAGGCTAACAGAATCTTTGACTTGTTGCTGAAGGAGAAGCAGATCCAGTTGCCACCCAACCACGTGATCCTGCCAGAAAACTGAAGAAGAGGAAATACTACAAGTGGCACAACTCTCCGTCGCACCACACCAATGAATGCAAGGTGTTTAGGCAGCAAATCCAATCGGCCATCGAGCAGGGCCGAATCAAGTTCGACGACGGAAAAAGGCCGATGAACATCAATGGGCACCCGTTCCCCACCAATATGGTCTACATCCAGAGCCCCGATGGGCGACGCAGAGAGGGAGATAGGCGTGTCAGGGAGGAGGGGAACCAGACACAAGTTACTTCATCGGACTTGATAAACAAGTACAAGAGGAAGGCAAGTGAAGAGTATGATTACGAAGCCGATCGAGCCCCTTCACGGTTCAACCCCCACTGGAACTGCGAGTTTTTCAGGTTCTGCTGGAATAAAGGAATGCGGCTACCGTCAATGGATGATTGTCCTGAATGCGGTGGTAGCAGAATCATTCGGAGGCCTCGTTATGATGATCGGAGAGCTTACGAAGGTGACCGGACTCCTCCACGTAAACCATCGGTACAAGAGCGGCTCGGGCCCGTCAGCACAGAAAACTGCCAGGGGGGCGGTGATCATTTGTCCGATGAAAGACATTGGCATAACCATCGGGAGCAGAATGAGCAATGGTGCCCGAGTGGCATCTTCACGAAAAACTAGAAGAGAAGGGTGCAACGTCTACGACAGAGGGAACTCCAAGAACTTGCCGTTCGGGAGCAGGAACCCGATCGCCCCAAGAGGACCAGGAAAGAATGGCACGTAAAAGCGAGAGCCGATCGGGATAAGGAAGAAACCGCGGGGGTCAACATGGTGTTTTTTCTTCCAGCAGAATATCGGGCCGCCTCCGATAGTGACGATGAACAGGCCGAGGCAATGGCCCAGCTGGTGCTGGCACCTCAATTGACCATATTTGACAAGCCAAGCGAGCCCGACCATCGGCACTTGAGGCCTCTTTATATCAAGGGATTCGTAAACGGCAAACCAATGGCCAAGATGTTAGTGGATGGCGGA